>CANIUD010000070.1:0-557500 GCA_947470075.1 Closterium sp. Yama58-4 | reverse complement strand
TGAAACCCTTCTTGCACCGCACCGCAGAGTAGAGAGAGCACCCCACATACCTATACACACCAGTGAGTTCAAAGCCCAGAACCTCTCACCTCCAGGAAACCATACATGTTGCACCCCTCGCCCTCCTGCGCCTTGATGGTCTCGGTGAAACCCTTCTTGCACCGCACCGCAAAGCAGAGAGAGCACCCCACATACCTATACACACCAGTGAGTTCAAAGCCCAGAACCTCTCACCTCCAGGAAACCATACATGTTGCACCCCTCGCCCTCCTGCGCCTTGATGGTCTCGGTGAAACCCTTCTTGCACCGCACCGCAAAGCAGAGAGAGCACCCCACATACCTGTACACACCAGTGAGTTCAAAGCCCAGAACCTCTCACCTCCAGGAAACCATACATGTTGCACCCCTCGCCCTCCTGTGCCTTGATGGTCTCGGTGAAACCCTCCTTCTTGCACTGTGGATCGGCAAGCATGGGCGACAACAAGACAGGAAAAACGCATGGGTGAGTGAGAGAACTCTTTCTAGTGACTGATCTTTGGTGTGGTGCGGGCTGTCAGCATAATGACTGCTACTGAGCGTGACTGTGCCTGTACCTTCTCAATGGAGTCCGGGTTGGTGAACGCCCACCCTCACATCTGCCCTCGCCTCTCTCAATGAAACAGGTGTGGGCTGTTAGCATAGTGAATGCTACCGAGTGTGACTGTATGTACAGTACCTGCTCGATGTAGTCCGGGTTGGTGAATGCCCATCCCTTCATCCCCGTCGCCCTCCTCGTGCGAACATTACACACTCACATCACTCAGAGTGACAGCGCCCGTACCTGCTCGATGGAGTCTGGGTTGGTGAATGCCCACCCTCTCTTGCGATACGCCTCCCGCACTTCATCACACGTGTTGCAGCAGTCATGCTCGTGCTGCGAGGAGGTGAAGGGGCAGCAGCGGGAGGAGGGTCAACATGTAGATGAGACAAAAGGAAGACAAGACCACACTCTCTCAGCAGTCTCTCTCGCCTGCCGTGCTTCTCCTGCTTCTCGTCCATCTCGTTGCTTGCCATGTTTGTCCTTTACCTTCACCAGCTCATGCTTCGCCCCCACCTTCCTCACCACCACACAACCCTTGCTCTCTCAACCCTTCAGCACCGCACTCAGCCCCTCATCACCGCACTGAGTCCATCAGCACTGCATTCAACTCCTAAAAACCGCACTCACCTCCTCAGCACCGTAGCAACTCGCACACAGGTTCTCGTGCTTCTTGTCCATCTCGTACCTGTGCTTGTCCTTCCGCTTCACCGGCTCATGCTTCGTCCCCACCTCACACACCACACAGCCCCCTGCTTTCAATCCCTCAGCACCGCACTCAGTACCTCTGCACCGCACTCACCTCCTCAGCACCATAGCAACTCGCGCACAGGTTCTCGTGCTTCTCATCCAACTCGTTCCCATGCTTGTCCTTCAGCTTCACCGGCTCATGCTTCGCCCCCACCTCGTGCTTCGTCCCCTGTGACTCTATCGGCCGCCCATTTTTGTCCAGTCGGCGTTTGTACACGTTGTGCACCTAGAAAAGGGGGGAACGGATAGGATGAGGAAAGGTAGAGTCCGGGTGAGCAGCTATTTCCGCTTGTGCCCTTGTCTTCTCCCCGCCTCGTGTTTCGTCCCCTGTGAGTCTATCGGCCGGCCATTCTTGTCTCTAGACGCCGCTTATACACGTTGTGCACCTGAGGGGGGGAGAGGAAACGAGGAGAGTGCAGAAAGCAGATCATGCTTCTTTGTCACATCTCCCCCACCTCGTGCTTCGTCCCTTCCCTTACGACTCTATCGGACGCCCGTCCTTGCCCAGTAAGCAGTCGCCGCTTGTACACACTGTGCACCGAAAAAGGGGAAGAGAATCGGATGGAGGAGAGGAATAGACACGGGATGAGCATCTGTATCCGTTCATGCCTCTGATCTGCCTTCCTTCCTTCGCCCCCACCACGCCCAGGTGCTGGTCGTGCTGATGTCCACAACGTCCAGGCTGCGAGTTGCAGCTCAGATTCAGATAACAGTCATTTGTGACAATAATGAGCGCTATCTAATGCTGCTCACTCCCACCACGTCCAGGTGCTGGTCGTGTTGATGTCCATAACGTCCAGGCTGGTGGGATGAACTGAGTTAGGCTTTTTCCTCACTAATATTATAGGCTAATAGTACATAGGGCGCTAGCTATCTAATGCTCACTCTCACCACGTCCAGGAGCTGGTCGCCGCTGATATCCATGGCGTCTAGACTGAGAATGACAGTACAATTCGTTTTACCAGTCATTTGTGACAATAATGAATGCTGTCTAGTCCCCACTACTCACCACGTCCAGGTGCTGGTCTCCGCTGATATCCATAACGTCCAGGCTAATGGGATGAACTGAGTTAAGCCTATTTTAGACAGTGAATAGGGCGCTATCTAATACTCACTCACCACGTCCAGGTGCTGGTCTCCGCTGATATCCATAACGTCCAGGCTAATGGGATGAACTGAGTTAAGCCTATTTTAGACATTGAATAGGGCGCTATCTAATACTCACTCACCACGTCCAGGTGCTGGTCTCCGCTGATATCCATAACGTCCAGGCTAATGGGACGAACTGAGTTAAGCCTATTTTAGACAGTGAATAGGGCGCTATCTAATACTCACTCACCACGTCCAGGTGCTGGTCTCCGCTGATATCCATAACGTCCAGGCTAATGGGATGAACTGAGTTAAGCCTATTTTAGACAGTGAATAGGGCGCTATCTAATACTCACTCACCACGTCCAGGTGCTGGTCTCCGCTGATATCCATAACGTCCAGGCTAATGGGATGAACTGAGTTAAGCCTATTTTAGACAGTGAATAGGGCGCTATCTAATACTCACTCACCACGTCCAGGTGCTGGTCTCCGCTGATATCCATGGCGTCTAGACTGAGAATGGCGCAGCCAAGATTCATGAGATTAGTAGATTGTGACACTAACGAGCGCTATCTAATGCCCATTGCTCACCACGTCCAGGTGCTGGTCGCCGCTGATGTCCATGGCGTCTAGACTGAGAATGGCGCAGCCAAGGTGTGGGAAGGTCACGTCCAGCTGATGCGGGAGGAAGAGGGGGAAAGGAAGGGGGGAGAGAGGACGGGGATGGACTTCCAAGGCGCAAACTGGACTAAGAATGGCGCAACCCAGGTTTGGAAAGGTCACATCCAGCTGATGTGTAAGCAGGGAAGGGCGTGGGGTAAGCGGGGGTTTTGAGTTTTGAGGCGTATTAAACCTGAGAATGGCGCACCCAAGGTGCGGAAAAGTCACATCCAGCTGATGCGCAAGGAAGGGGGGGGGGGAGGGCGGGGAATGGGGTAAGGGAGGAATATGATGGAGAAGAGGAGAAATAACGGGATGGAAGGTTGAAGGAGTGAGGAGAATTGAAGGGTTATTATCAGACGGAACGCAGGAAAGGATTATGGGGTCACGTGAACGTGAACTCTCATAACTTCGCAACTTACCTTTAACCTCCACCTCAACTCACATTGATCCGCATGGTCTCGCCCCTTGACATGTCCACTGACAGCTCGTTCGCCACTGATGGCCGCAGATAGATCTCTGCTCGAAGGGGAAGCAAAGGGGGGAAGAAAAGGGGGCAACAGTGCGGGAGAAGCAGGGTTAGCTGTGGGGTCTCTGGCCTCATCCCCTCATGGTCTCGCCCCTTGACATGTCCACTGACAGCTCGTTCGCCACTGATGGCCGCAGATAGATCTCGGCAAAAGGGAAAGGGGCAGCGCCATGGGGTGTTGGGAGCAGAATTGGTCGAGAGGTCACGGGTCTCATAGCCTCATCGTTTCGCCCCTCAACATGACGCAAGGTCCCGTCACTGACAGCTCGGTCGCCGCTGACGGCTTCAGATAGATCTCTCTGCTCGAGGGGAAGGAGAGGAGGGCGGGGGAGAAACAGGGTTAGCTGTGACGTCTGTGGCCTCACCTCATCACCACTAGGTTTCGCCACTTGACATGTCCGCTGGCGCAAAACGGGATGGGGGAATGGTGGCGGAAAAGAGGAGGGGGAATGGTGGCGGAAAAGAGGAGGGGGAATGGTGACGGAAAAGAGGACGGGGGGAATGGTGGCACAAAAGAGGATGGGGGAGTGGTGGCGCAAAACAGGATGGGGGAACGGTGGCGCAAAACAGGTGGCGCAAAACAGGGCGGGGGAATGGTGGCGCAAAACAGGGTGGGGCAATGGTGGCGGAAAACAGGATGGGGAAAGGATGAGGTCACATTGCATGGCGCAGCGGTCGCAGGACAACGGGCCGAAGAGCGGCAAATAACAATTTGCTGGTTCTCTGATAGCGCCGTCGCTAGATGCTTGCGCGGAAAGAAAGATGATGAGAATCAGAGAGATTTGAAGAAATGTCAGCCGTGGATCTCGACGGCTGGAATCGACTGCACGCACGTCAGACAGCGGATCGAGAGGAGGTGACAGTCGTTACGTACGGAGCTCCGTGACGAACAGCAGCGTCATGATGACAGATGAAACGAGGGTAATGATACCCCCCGATAGCGTACGGCTGTAGAAATCCTCGTTGATCTTCGGATACGCGTCCAGAAGCTTTAATTTGCTCAATACATCCATTTTGTACGCGTTAATATAACCCCCCTCTGGCCTGATAGCGAAGCTGACTGAGGGATGGATATTACGCGATTGGATAACCAGCTAACGATTGGCTACAAGCTGACGATTTGATGCTAGCCGAAGTTTTGATTCCGCCGCATATAATGGACAAGATTGGACGGTAATGACGGAGTATTCAATGCGACCAGATTGATCCTGGTCCTGCTGAATGACGAAACTACTCGTTTGATCCTAGTAGGGCCGATTGCGGCACGATCAGGCGCTAACTGAACGACATGACGATTCGAGCTGAAGTATTGAAAAATACCATGGCAGCAAGATCGACGATTTCAGAAGCTCCCTGATCTCACTGGTAGGCGTTCTCAGCATCTACTAAAATGCTGAGACGCTTCTTGTAAGGTGGGACAGAGCTTTTAGGGGGTGAATTTGATCAGTCTGGCGCGGATTGGCGGGAAACTGGCCAATCTTCCAGGTTATGTCCTTTCAGGTCACTGCCCTAAAACGTGCGATTCAATAAGAAGAAGCGGTAACCAGACGTGCGTTTCGTTGAATGGCTAGCTATCTCCCAGCCATACATTTGCTCCAATCGTCTCCTGAAACGTGAGTGCTGGTGTTCGCGTTCCACCGTGATTTGGGATACCGCGAAAACGATTACGAAAATTCACGACCTCATCACAATCGCGAAAGCGACGGCTTGACTCTGTACTGTATCTTTCTAGAGGGTTCCACGCCATCAAACGAGTTAACACTGACTCGGTTATTTCCTGAACTAACACGAACCGAGTTACGGCTCTGAGGAATTTGGCAAGTGCTGTGTACATACAACCAGTTCCCACACGTCTCAAACACGTGAAACATTACGTGGAAACACGCCCTGGATATCCTCAGATTTTCAACACCAACCAGCGGATGATGTTCTTGTTCGAAGGAGCCACCACATTCTACCAAAAGGGCATTGCCCCGTTCTGCCATGAGGTGACTCGAGTCGCCCTCTGCGATAATATTAGAACGAGCAGCGGCGCGGCTCCCTCGTTGCCACGCGTAGCATCCATCGCCATCCCGTCATTTCGTCACTTTTCCTCGACCGATTTCGGTCGTTTCCCTCTCTCATTCCCGCGTACCCAAAAAATCGCCATACAATCGCCAAGCATTCGCCAAGCGTCGCCGAACGCCGCCACCGCGCAGCACGCACTTAAGAGATTCAACGTGTCTCTGCTGCTGGAGTCACTTCGAGAGCCGTGGAAATACGAATGTCGGCGAAACCCTAAATAAAAGGTACGCCGGTCTCCTGCTGTCATTTTTAGTCGTGCAGTCAATACATGCGCCCCCCTTATCGTTTCCCCCGTCTAGGGCCGTCCGCACTGCAAGGCTCACAGCCTACGTGCATTCGATACATGCCAGGCTCACTGTCATTCCTCAACTTTGTCGGCCGCGATGAAAGGCCCACAGCCGACGTCAGTCATGGTGCTCGTGGTAGGTGTGCCGGACTTTTTGAGGCGCCTCAAAAGCCGTCCGCATTGCAGAACTTCCAGCCTACGTTCTGTGAACCAACAAGGTTCGTGTAGTAGGTGTGTCAGATCCCGATTTGCGACTTTTTTTTTACAATATCAACGGTTTCAACACAGAAGTTGTAAATTTCACCGTCTCGTTTTGCTTTCCTCTCCCTGACTTTTACACTTTCCTTGCATGTGACTGACCTTATTTGCGTCTGTGGCCTAGCCAAGCCTGTGACTATTCCAACCCGTGCCTGGCCTAGCCTGTGGCTAACCTAGTCCGTGACTTCCCTTGCATATGACAGACCGTATTTGCGTCTGACCTAGCTAATAATTGACTTAGACTGCTATTGACCTAGCCTGCTGTTGACCTAGCCAATTAGTGATTCAACCCCAGACTGACCTTCCCTGTTAGTGACCTAGCGAATGGGCCATGAACCCTCTGCTGACCTAGCTCGTGATTGTCCTAGTCCTTCTCTAAGCTATCCTGTGACTTGACATGAGCATTCCACGAATCGATAAGTGCCCGTTTTGTTACTGTTTGTCTCATTTAATGACCGAGGATTCGATCAATACGCAAGCCGTGTATTCTCTCCTTTGTATCCCTTGCCTCGTCAATCGCCTTCTAAGGAAGTTTTTTCAGCTCATTTTGACGCCAAAGTTATATACCACCTCGCCCTGGCCGTGCCCACGTGTCTCCCTCGCCCCACCGCCTTCTCCCCCTCTCACCCATCCATTTTCTACTTCCCTATTTCAGGGGCATGCCTGGAGGGGTGACAGCAGCAGCAGCATCACATTCCCGTTTTAAGCAGCTCCAGGAGGCATCCTTCTCTCGGATATATCAGCTACAGGAAGCAATGAACGTGACAACGACAGAAGCGATTTGCTGCGGCGTGATTATATGCAACGTGTTCGTGCTGCTGTTTGCGGCGATTTTCGCCAGCGACGGCAGCGGGCAGGAAAATGTTTTCGACGAGCGCACGTGGGCCAATAGCGACGACCAGAACAAGCCTCCGTTGAATTCGATTGCGGTTGACACTGCCACCCCGCCCCCTGTGGTGGTGATGAAATCAGGGAAGAAAGACTAGCATGGGGGAGAGGATGCGATTAGAAAAAGGAGAGGTATGTGCTGGAAATATTAGAGTGAGGGAGAGGTATGTGCTGGAAAGGCAAGAGTGGGGGAGAGGTATAAGTTGGAAAGACAAGAGTGGGGAAGTGACAATGAGCTTGAAAGACTACACTTGGAGAGGGCGGGGAGAAGCCATGACCTGGAAAGACCAGAGAGGGTGAGAGGCATGTGCTGGAAATGCTAGAGTGGGGTAGAGGCATGTGCTGGAAATGCTAGAGTGGGGCAGAGGCATGTGCTGGAAAGGTGAGAGTGGGCGCAAGATGTATGAGTTAGACAGGAGTGGGGCGCAGACATGAACTGGCAAAGGATCATCTCTGGAGGCGGGCCACGGGTCTGGGGATCAGAGAGCGGGGGGAGGTGATACGATGGAATGGAGTGATAAGGCTACCCGAAGTTGCCTGTCGCTGTCCAGCTGCCTCTCCTTGTGGGAATTTCAGGAATAAGCTGTAGGTGGTGACAATTGCTGCGGTTGGTGTGAGCCTAGGTAGCTGGGAGGATTCACTAGAGTGGAGAGGAGGCAAGCTGGTAGTGTAGAAAGATTTAGGCTTGTAATTTGCTCATACAGTAACTTATTTTTGTATTGTGAAAGTTCCGAAGATTTGAAGAGAATATGTTTGGGTCTCACAACAGCATGCCAGATGGATAAATACTTTCTTGAAAAAAATCATACCGTAGCATGTACCAAGTCCTAGTGATCATTGTACCGTACCTCTCAAATTGCGTCTACCATTGAAAATATTTTGAACATGTAAACGAAGAATTTCGTAAGGATGAAACCCCTTTTTGTGCAGCTCTCATCCTCCATATAATCGTTCCGTGTCTCTGTTTACGGCGGAACCTCGACATAAACTTGGTGCAGGTCGGCACCAATCAGTATGTGCGGAAGGTTCCATGTAAAAATCGACATGCAAGCAAACTTGCAGCACGGCGCGCTTAGCGCGGGAGGTACTGGCGATTGACGACAAGGTGAAGCGGAGGGCTGAAGGCGTTACTAGGGGATTCGCGAAGAGGGGTCGATGGGACCCCAATAGGCGACTCACATCGTCGAATCTCATGCGCGCGCGACCGACTCATCCGCGCATGCGCTCGTTCAAAGCACGTAACTATTTAGCGACGGGAGCAGAGTGCAGGTGCTGTGCGATGCTCCTCGGTAGGATGCGGCGATAGGCTGGACTCGGACGTGCGACGGCGACGATGAACCACGAGGGCGGACAGGCGAAATGGGATGGAGAGAGGCGAACGGTGCGATGAGTGGTAACCCATCCGGCGTGCGGCGCGAGTGTGAGGATGGACGTGCGGCGCGAATGGATGATGGGTGGCGAAGCGCGTTGCCATGCATGCATGACTCATAGCACCTCGGAGGTAGAATTTCTCCCTCGTTCACTTCCCCCCACCCCCCCTCTTCTTGCCCTCCTCTCCCTGCTGCTCCACTTCTAGCTATTCCTCTGAATTCTAGCCAGAATCCATTTATTTCATTTTCCACTTCTTCCGTATTACTCCTGCCAGGGTACTCAATTGAACGAGAATTGAGAACGTATGCGTGCAGGGAGGCACGCTGGATGGCAGAAAGTGGTCCTGGAGGGATGGCAGTTCTTAAGATGAGCGTGAGCGTGTATCTTATCAGGGCTGAGATGAGCGTGACTGCCTAAGAGTGACGGCATGATATACCTCAGCGGACGAAAACTGCTGCCCAACAAACAAAAACAGGTTCCTTTTCCAGCACTTCTGAATGACTCCTGCCAGGGTACTCGATTGAATTGAGAATTGAGAAAGTACGCGCGCAGAGAGGCACGCTGGATGGTAGGGAGTGATGCTGGAGGGATGGCAATTTTTAAGATGAGGTGAGCGTGTATCTTATCAGGGCTGAGATGAGAGTGAGCGTGTATCTTATCAGGGCTGAGATGAGAGTGAGCGTGTATCTTATCAGGGCTGAGATGAGAGTGAGCGTGTATCTTATCAGGGCTGAGATGAGAGTGAGCGTGTATCTTATCAGGGCTGAGATGAGCGTGAGCGTGTATCTTATCTGGACTGCCTAAGAGATACAGGAGAATGGGCGGAGGTGTAAAGAAGAGAGCACATGGAAGTGTATACATATTCGTAAGTTAGCAAGGTTTTGTCCTTATAAGCATGGGAGCTTACGCCTTGCGGTCTTATAAATAGCTGTTATCGCTTCTTAGGTTGCATAAGGAGGGGGCTTGGCAGGGCCCACATTTGGTTTCGAGACAGCTATTAAATAGCGGTCAACAAGGGAGCTACCCTGTCTGCTGGGTGACGACAATGGGTTGATTGGTTCCAGGTAACGACACGGTTTGTTACTCTACCCTTTCAACCTCCTCCCACAAGTTTCATTCTCCACTGGGAAACCTAACTATACAGTAGCAATTAATGACTCCTCCCAGTTTCATTCTGCTGAAGTAATTTCTTATCTTCTCCTAACCCACCATTCCACTCCCTCACTATCCCCCCCTTCCTCCCCCCCCCTCCCCCTCCTTTCCCCAACCCCCAGTTTCATCCTCCACTGTAAGACCAGGGCAAACACAGTAGGAATGGCTGCTGATATGGCGACGTCTGGTTGGGTGGCGGTTGGATGGTCCAGGAGCAGCAAGATGTACCCAGCACACGCAGCCGTTGGGAAACCTGCCACCTGGCACTCTTGCATAAGGGGTGGCGGTGGGGGCCCAATGCAAGAAAGTTCCAGAATGGGTGCGTGATCAGTTTAAATGTGTCAGGATGGCCGAGTTGGTCTAAGGCGCCAGTTTCAGGTACTGGTCCGAAAGGGCGTGGGTTCAAATCCCACTCCTGACATTGTTGTCCGCATCTTTTTCCATTTTCTTATATCGACTGTTTGCTGTCTCCACCCGTTCAGTACCAACAGCACCACCATACTCGTCTCTGCCTTCTCAACAATCGCCAGTTGCTGAGGGCCTCTGAGCCTCGGAGCCTCGGAGCCTCGGAGCCTCGGAGCCTCGGAGCCTCGGAGCCTCTGAGCCTCAGAGCCTCGAGAGCCTTGTTGCTCAATTCAATTTATCACAGCAACAAGGCTCCGAGGCTCAGCGAGTTCCGTAGTTCCCATTGCCCATCTAATTCTCCTCATAGTCAGCCTTGCCTTCGTCCAAATGTGTAACTTTTTACTGGTGGTTTCTCCCTCTCAACTCCATCTCACCTGACTGTGAACCTAACTGCCCATTCAGGTATCAACTGGTGGAGGTGGCGAGGCCCTAGTGGTGGATACCTTGAGGAATTTGTTGAAACCCACCTATCACAGACGAGTTGCACTGGTGAGCGTGATGGTGATGAGTGATAAGAGGGTTGAGGGAAGAGTGGTACATTGGTGCAACAGATTTTAGAGGAGAGGAGTGACGAGGGGTGGCGAGTGGAGAGGAGTGCACAGGCTAGAACATTCCATGGGCCAGCCACAGTAAAATTGGATATAGAGAAACCAATAACTCTATAACGTGTCGAGATGGCCGAGTTGGTCTAAGGCGCTGGATTAAGGTTCCAGTCCGAAAGGGCGTGGGTTCAAATCCCACTCTCGACATGTGATCTTTCTTTCAGTAAGAACGCAGTGCGTTGGTTAACTTGCAGGGCCCCATTAGGCTTATTGGTCAACATGCTGCTCCAGCCACTCTTGCCCTTCTCTCTCTCCACAGCATTTCCATCCCCATTTCCTGACAGCCTTTCTCCTATTTCCATGCAGATGCGACTTCCTTATGTGTTCTCTTGCCTCTCCTCTCATCTCCATCCTCTCCCCTCTCCCTCTCACTGTCATCCGGTCCGGCAGCTCGAGGTAGGGCGTTTCCTTTTGAGGCGCCTCAGAAGTCGTCACAGGGCGTTTCCTCGTGATATCGGTCTTTCTTTCTGTCCTGTCTCAGCCGTCGCATCTCTCACCCCCCGTCCCACCCCACAGCACGAGACGGGGCTTCGTCTCACCTTTTACCCTCTTTTGTTTCAAATCTCTCCCCTCTCCCCTCTCCCCTCTCCCCTCTCCCTCCCACCTGTCCCACCCCACAGCACGAAGCAGGACATTTCCTCATCTCCTATGCCATCCCTCCACGCAGCTTCACTCTCCCACCTTCCCACGGTCCCACCTCCCACCTCCTTCAACTCTATCCCACTTCACACCCCCCCTCCCACCCCACAGCATCCCTCGCATTTCCTCATCTCCTACCTGGTGGGCATCCCTCCACGTGCCTTCATTCTCTCCAGCCTGGAGAGAGGATGCCTATCAGCTCTATCAGTGCTGGACGCCTATCAGCGCTAGGGGGCTGACTTTTGAGTCGACTCAAAAGTCAGCTCCTACCTGGTGGGCATCCCTATCAGCGCTGTCAGTGCTGGACGCCTAACAGCGCTACGGCGCCCTCAACTCAACGTGCAGCGCGGCACCAGCTTCTTTGACCTTTTTTTCCAGAAGCAGACAAGAACGTGTCAAATCAAATCCGACGTAAGATTCGATTCTCTCCAGGCTGGACGCCTCTCGGGACTCTGAATGTGAAAGCAGGCACAACCAATTTGGATTCGGACTTCCAGTCTTCCAGAAGCAGACAAGAACTCGGCAAAAAAAATCTGATGTGAAAGTCTTTTCAGGAAGCAACATGTTTTGCATCTCAACTCTCAGAAGCAGCACTTTTTTTGGTTTAACAAATAAAACCTGGTGCCTGTCAGGTCTATTGCTGGGTAACCCATCACGACTTCCTGCATATGGCCTGTGGATTAGTTTTGGTCTTAATTGACTCATCTGTTTGTGAGACACTGGTGCCAACTCAATCAGCACGTTTGCTTTTGAGGCGTCTCAAAAGTAGACTCCACTTGAGGCGCCTCAAAAATCGACTCTTCTGTTTATGAACCACTGGTACCTGCCTTCTCAATCAGCACGTTTGCCACTCGTTCGCCCCCTGCCCTCCTTCTCTCCCTGTGGGTGTGCTTCAGATCAGATGCTAGATGCCGTTTCGCTTGTGGCTCTGGCTGGAATTGAGTCGACTCACAAGCGTTTGAGTCGACTCGAAAGCGTTCCCCCCCCTGCCTTCCTTCTCTCCCTGTGGGTATGCTTCAGATCAAATGCTAGATGCCGTTTCGTACGCGGCTCTGGCTGAAGTTGAGTCGACTCCAAAGCATCCGCCTCCTACCTTCCTTCTCTCCCTGTGGGTATGCTTCAGATGCTGGATGCCGTTTCGTGTGTGGCTCTGGCTGGAGTTTGCGCAGAGAACCTTTATTTGGGGTTGCAGAGGGTGGCATGTGTAATGAGAGTGACCCTCATTTCGGGTGCCATGTCTGACATTCAACAGGTAACTAGTTTTTGGAAGAGTCAGTTCTAAACCCACTGTATCAATCATGTCTATTCCTACTGTTAACTTTAACTTACCAGTTCCTTGTGCGAGTCTTTCCATATTCACGAGTCTCGTGGATGGATTCATGCAGAGGACTTTTGAAGCGCCTCAAAAGTCGGACGATGTTGTGCGGTGGGCAGTATTATAGTGGGCATTATTATAGTGGGAATTATTATAGTGGCAAGTACTGAACGTGTCAATATCAACTGTAATGCGGCGCCACAAAGACCTGCATAAAGAGTTGGCGTCTTCTCTGGGCAGTATTGAACGTGTCAAGTCAACTAGTATGCGGAGTCAGCATCGCAAGCGCCACAACGACCTGCATGAAGAGTTGGCGCTTGCCATGCTGAGTGGTCAGTGCATAACTCTTATTGAAAGGAACCTTGTTAATCCAGATGTCTTGAGTCGATTCAAGACCTGCATGAAGAGTTGGCGCTTGCCATGGTGAGTGGTCAGTCCGTGGTCAGTGCATAACTCTTATTGAAAGGAACCTTGTTAATGCAGATGTCTTGAGTCGATTCAAAACCTGCATGAAGAGTTGGCGCTTGCCATGGTGAGTGGTCAGTTGGTCGGTCGGTCAATGCATAGTTCTTACTGAAGGCATTGCTCTTACTGAAGGCATTGCTCTTACTGAAGGCATTGCTCTTACTGAAGGCATAGCATAGTTCTTACTGAAGGCATAGCATAGTTCTTACTGAAGGCATAGCATAGTTCTTACTGAAGGCATAGCATAGCTCTTACTGAAGGCATAGCATAGCTCTTACTGAAGGCATAGCATAGCTCTTACTAAAGGCATAGCATAGCTCTTACTGAAGGCATAGCATAGCTCTTACTGAAGGCATAGCATAGCTCTTACTGAAGGCATAGCATAGCTCTTACTGAAGGCATAGCATAGCTCTTACTGAAAGCACAGCTCTTATTGAAAGCATAGCTCTTATTGAAAGCATAGCTCTTATTGAAAGCATAGCTCTTATTGGACGGAGCCTTGTTTTGAGTCGACTCAAAACACGGCTTGCCATGCTGAGTGGTCAGTCAATGGTGGCAGCAGAGGGGCCCGCATGCTCTCCCACTCCCACAGCCCCACCCCTCCCCATGGTGGCGTTGAGGTAGGTTGACTCAGGGGAGGTGAAGTTAAGTGATGGAATCAAGGGCACTGGAGCAGTGGTATTTTGCATTTCAGATTGGAGGGTCTTCACCTCTGGTTATTTGGGATCTGTTTGTGAGCTGCATCAGAAGCCCTGGTTGAGGTGACTTTTGAGTCGACTCAAAAGTCACTTGGTATTTGGCATTTCAGATTGGAAGGTCTTCAGCGTGTAATGTCTGTTTGTGAGCTGCATCAGAAGCCTTGGTTGAGCGCTGTAACAGGAAAAAATATTGTTGGGAGTGCTGTGCACATACATACATCTCATCCCCTACCTCATACCACACCTCAACCAAACATCCCCTTCACCTCATCCCCTCACCTCACACCCCATCTGATCGCATACCCTCATCCCACACCCAAACCAAACATGCCCAATTCCCTAGTACGCATGCAGTGATCGCCATCCCTGAATCTCTTTGGATTCACTCAATGCCTTACCCGCTCATGCCTACCAACACTCATGCCCGCTGACACTCATACCTGCTCTCCTATTTGTTTCCAATACTCCTCTCCCCCTCCCCCTCCTCCTTGATGGGTAGTTGATGGTGGCAGCAGAGGGACGCTGCATGCTCTCCCCCAACCCCACTTTCCCTCCTCCTATCTCCCCTCAGCTGCTTCTAGCAACCACCTCCCCACGGTGGCATGGCGAGGAGTGAGGGCGCCTCAGGAGAGGTGGTGGCAGGGGCATGGGCAGAACTAAGATGCTGGTGTGTTGGTTTTGAGTCGACTCAAAACTTTTGGGATGTTTCAAAAGTCAGGAGAGGTGGTGGCAGGGGCATGGGCAGAGCCAAGATGCTGGTGTGTTGGTAATTGATTTTAGTGGGGAGTGTCTTCAGCGTTGGTAGTTCGGTTGTGAGCTACATGAGCAGCCATGGTTGTGCAATGCAATCAGGCAGGAAAGCATAGTGGTGGGATAGATGTGCATGTGCACTGCAACCCATTCCATACCTCATCCAGCACCTCATAGCGTGCCTCATCCCCCATACCGCCTCGTCCAACACCTCATCCCACACCTTGTCTCATATCCCGTTCATTCCATAACCCATCCCACATCTCATCCCATCATGTCGTACCTCATCTCATATTACACATCCCACTGTGCTGTTGTGTCCCAGTCACTTTTGCTTCCCTCAGTCATTTACCTCTCTTGCACTCGTGCCTGCACATCACTTAGTCACAGCACAATTTTTGTGAGCATAGAGTGGTGCAGATGGGTGCCACTCAGCAGCAGATGAGGCACTAGTAACCAGCCATGGGGGGTGGATTTAGTGGGCAGAGTGTGGCTCAAGTGAGGTGCAGTTATATCAGGTTTTGTCATGCACGGTATATCAGGAATTCAGGTGTCATTCGTTGAGTCATGTATACTGAGGCACGTCAAGCCACTGCGAGAGCTGGTGACACACAGGAGGGAGAGCTGTTTGCAATGCATCTTTGAGAACCAGATCCGCTCAGTAAGGAATTCTCTATCTCCTACCGTACTTGCCTCCAGCATGCCAGTGGAAAGCCATGTGGGTGGGTGTTGCAGCAGCATGTGTTTCCTTGTACCCTTTCCCATGAAGGCACAGGCCCACTCTTGCTTTACGGCTGCCCACTGTCCCATGGACCATGCCCTCCCTGCTCACCAGCTTAGCCAGCAGAATCTTCATCTTGCAAGCTACTGTGCATGGATGCATGCCTATGTTATGTTACAATCTAAAAGCGCTGTATAGCATTCTGAATTTGACAAAAGACAAACGTTCACTTCACTGGATCTCTTAGCCTAGGCCTAGCATAGCTATCATGCAGACCTTGCTATGGTGATCATGTTACTTGAAGCAATGCCTTACAAACTCTATCATACACTCTATCCATACCCTCTCCTCTCTGAAGATACTCGTATACCCTGCACCCGAACAGCCAGCCTTTCTTATGCAGCTCCCCACATGCAGCCATGCGAGGCATTCTTCACCCCCTTTGTCAACCATCACCCACCGCTGCTGCTTTTGCCACTGCTGCTGCTGCTGCTGCTGCCGCTGCTGCCGCTGCTGCTGCTGCCATCAATGCTACTGCCGCCGCCGCTGCTGCCGCTGCTGCTGCTGCTGCTGCGGCCACTGGCGCCGCCGCTGCTGCTGCTGCTGCTGCCACTGCCGCCGCTGCTGCTGCTGCTGCTGCTGCGGCCACTGCCGCCGCCGCTGCTGCTGCTGCTGCTGCCACTGCTGCTGCTGCTGCTGCTGCCGCCACTGCTGCTGCCACCACTGCTTTCACCCACCATGCTCACCTCCCTCACTGCTCTCTTGCTCGCCCTTTTCCCAGCTTCCCTGCCTCCCCTTCCCCGTCCACCCTGCTGATAACCGCTTCCCCCTCCATCATAACAAGTGCCAGGCAGGCAATTCGTACGCAGCTCCCCCATGCACACGATAGTTTCTTGCCCAACCAGCTCTGCCCCTGCTTTTAATAAAAGTTGAGCTTGAGACGTCTCAAAGCAGGCAATTCCTATGCAGCTCCCCTCATGCACACAGTGTCCTCTTGCCCAACCAGCCCTGCACCTGCTTCCAATAAAAGTTGAGCTTAAGACGTCTGAAAGCAGGCAAATCCTAAGCAGCTCCCCCCATGCACACAGTAGCCTCTTGCCCAACCGGCTCTGCACCTGCTTCTGCCCAACAGCAAGGCACAACCATTCCCGAACTCTCTGCAGAGTGCGAGTTAAACCACCATTCCATGCCTCCCTCCCCTGCATGCATGACTCCCCTCCTCAGTCGTCCCTATCAAGGCACAATCACGTCCTCCCTCACCTCCTGTCCCTTTCCATCACCACCCCCTGCCACCCTACATTCCTATCCGCCTGCGCACGTCATCATTCTCAAGCTGAACCCTTTCTGGAGTAAAAAGACGCGTCAGCTTGGTCAGGGCAGTCAGCTGCTGCAGCCCATCATCCGTGACTGCCGTGCCACCCAGACAAAGGCCCTCAAGCTTTGTCAGCCTCCCCACATACACCATGCCAGCATCTGTCACACCCTTATTATTACCAAACACCAGCACCCTGAGAGACGAAAGGCCTGTCAAGTGTGCCAGACCAGCATCGGTCACCTTGGTAAGTAGGAGATGGAGCTCCCTAAGACTGACCAAGGACCCAACGTCTTCCAACGCACTGTCTGAGACGCATGTGCAAGTTAGGTATAGCTTCTCCAGCTGTGACAGCCTGTAGAGGCGCTTGATGCCCTCTGCACTGAAACCCGAGCTGAAGGACAAGTCAATGCTCTTGAGATGGGTCATTGTGGACACATGGCCGAGGATGGCGTCTGAGAGGCCTTCGTGGAGAGTATTCAGCTTCAAATTGCTCTTCTGTGATGCTGACTTAATTGCCTGGAATTAAAGGGCGACGAAGGCAAACAAGCCATGAATGTTGATCACAACGACACGTAGAACAAGTACCAACCAAGTGATTCATGCCCAATTACACTCATTCACTAAGCACTCACGCACCTCCAAGGCTTTCTTCCGAGTGCCTTTGCTCTGCCTTATCTCCAGCGCAAGATTCAGCTTCAGGTCTTGTATCCTCTGCCCTTCCTTCCAGGCCCCCAATCCCTCCAACTCCTCCTGCACCTCCCTCCTCCTCTCCCCCCTCTCCCTTGCCAACCCCGCTCGCATCTCCTTGTCCCCCTTTCTAGCTTCCTCTTGCAACTCTCTCAAATTGAATTCCCTTCTTTCCTCGGCCATATGCAGTCGCTCTATCATAGCATCCTTGTGTTCAACCAACCCCCCCTTCACTACTGCCAGGTCCGCCTTCACTCTAACCAGCTCCCCCTTCACTCCAATCATCTCTGCTTTGAGTCCAACCACCTCCCCCTTCACTACTGCCAGCTCCGATTTCACTCCAACCACCTCCCCCTTCACTACTGCCAGCTCCCCCTTCACTGCTATCAACTCTCTCTCCCTCTCCTCCACCACAGCAGCAGTCGCCACACTCCTCTCACCGACAACACCCAGTGCACGCCGCAACTCATTCACCTGGCCTTCCAGAACCCGGTTCCTCTCATCCAGCATTAACACTCGCTCCTTCTGTCGAACCACCTCCTCAAAAAACCACTACCAGCTCCTCCCTCAATGCTGCCAATTCCCCTCTCAATAATTCGAACAGTCCATTTACTGTTTCAGTTATCGCACTTGCCTCCCTCTCGATAGCCATAACTGCAGGTTGGATTAAGCCGCCTCCCTCCTTTTCAATGTCGGTTGGAAGCGAACACAAAAGTAAACAGGGACACGCACACAAGAAAACAGGGACACGCACACAAGAAAACAGGCACATGAGGGCACGAAACATTTAATCCAAGTAAACATGAGCAAATAGCGACTAAAAATTCGCTCCATTCCTTTTTCTTTAAATGGTCAACGCCTCAGCCTCGCCTCATCCAAGTTACCCCACTGCCGCAGTACGGGCATCGATTGTAGAGTGTACAGGCACTCATTTTCTCCTAAAAAGTGGGCGTGAGTACAGATTTTGGTCCCTGCACGACTTGCCAGAGAAAACTGATTTCAGGAAAACTTGCGTGCTGATTAGGGTGAATGTTAGGTGGGGCATGGTGGGGGTGGGAGGGGGGGGGAGAGGCAGTTTGGATATTCCAGTAGTGCTGGGCGAGTTTCTAAAGGGTGTTGAGGGAGTGTCGCTTGCCTTGACCCGGAAAGAAACACTCTCTCCACAAGGGGAGTCACGACGCAACGGAGACGATAACCCGCGTGATACTCGCCACACCGCGTTAGTGGAACAAGGAAAGCTGAAACGAGGCGAGTACTTTGGCCTCGCCTGCTGCTCGTGACTAGATAATGGTGCGGGAAACACTTTAGCAGAAACATGAAATGTTCAAATAGCAGTAAAGAAAAACAGCGTGGCTGTAACTGCAGGAAATCAACTATCAGGACAGCAGCAAACACAGAATTTGCGATTATGGGACTTGCAAAGCGTCATGTCACCCGTCAGTTTACTGACTCCTTGGCCATGCCTAGGTTCAGTTTGCCTCACACGTCACATGACAGGTGCGTTCAGTTTGCCCTAATAAGAGCACGAGTACAATTACGAGTAAATGACTGTTTATTTCGTTTTCCTTTCGGCGCCCTAAGCTCTACTAGGGACGTGGAACGGAGACGGTCGGGAGGCATAGGCACGAGAATGAGACGAACAGGCCTGGGGAGAATCTAAGGACTCAAAAGCTTCGGCGAATGGAGGAAAATGAGGTTAGTGGTGGTAGGCAAGCCTAAACGAATGGAATGACGGGACCAGCCTTACCTCAGGCCACTTTCTAGGGTTTCGCAGATCGAAACGCCGTGAGACTAGGACGCCTAAGAGTTGACAATTGAATCTGAGCTCCGCAATGGGCGCCGAGCACGCCAAACGATCTGAAATGCGCAGTGATTGTGAATTCCACTCGATAAAATAGGATGGCTATGAATGAGAAGCGAAGCCGAGGCAGAATGACGCAGGCTCTAGCTGAGCAAGCGGTTTTGAGACAAGCAGACAGGATGACAGATACTTATCACTATGCCACTACGCGTTATTGGTAAGAGGTAATCGTAGTCTTCTGTAAGGAGGTGATCAACATCAGCCTCTCGTGCGGTGGGTGATATGGCGCGGCAGTCAGGGTCTCAGTGAAGTGTACGACAGTTTCGAACGCGCATCAGCGAGGTAACTGGTGCTACGCAGATCTCGTCACGTGAACGAATGCAAATGTTCCGAAATGCGAAAGTGTGTAACGGGAAAGAGGGAGCGCTGATGGTGGAGGTGGAGTTTCGTCGATCAGGAAGCGTTTCTATGGACCCCTTTCTAGACGCCGGGTGAACCGAGAACGTTACAAGGGCTTGGTTTTGTGGTCTCGCTTTTACAAATCTGGTTCACGGCACTGCTCGTTTAGGGAGAAAATCTGGTGTTTTGTTAACAGCGGATGGTTGCCGAAAAGAAACTCAATGCATGAAACGCGGCTGCTACTTTGCATCACATACCTTGCCGCCAATCTCCACCAAATCATCCCCGCTTTTAGCTGCCACCGTAACTAGTAAACCTGAACATAGTCGCTACTATCTATGTTCTGTTCGCCAACGGCAGCCAGATGTGCGCGAGCAAGCACGGGGGTCGCCATCCAAATTCGATAGTTATCAGTGACGACACGTGTCATGGTTATATGCATGTCGGGGAGTTGAGCGCTGCGACTGCATCCGAAGCACTTGATAATGTCGCTCTCTTACTCAAATGCGCATTGCCTGTAGTAAAGGATGGCGCCATGAGCAGCTTCGAGAATCTAATGTCTTTTCCTGGGTCGTGCGAGGGTGACATGCAATCAGCCTTCCAGCATCGCGCTGCTGAGCGCGGAAACGCGATGACGATTAACGTCCGGGTGGCGAAGGGCTGAGTTAGGGTAATCGCAACCTCAAGTCAATCATTAGCATTCAGGTCCTATGCGCGTTGCCATACCGTTGATTCTCATGCGCACAAATCGGAACATGCCCCTTGAAACTCGTTTCGTGCGTCATGCACTAGCACGGCTGCGGGAAGAGTACCACGTGACTGACAAAGATTGCAGGTAGGATGCGAGTGATTTAGATTCGGACGCGCGATGGCGACGCCATGTCGACAACGGAATAATGGATGGTGCGTGCCGTGAATGAAGTGACATGCTTCCCTCATGTGCTCTCTCGTTCATCCTCATTCCTCCTCCGGCTGCTTCTCCCTCGTTGCTCTTTCCTCTCGAAGCAAGTACTGATCATCCACATCTTCCTGTTGCTTTCTGCTAGTTTCCCCCTTTTCAAGAGCCTTCAAGAATTCTCAAAAGTGATCCCCCTTTGCAAGAGCGGGAAGGAATATTTCCTGTCTGTCTGTCGATGCTCCTTCTCAGGACCGTTCTCTCCCTTCCGCCCTCGGCTGCGAAGCTTGTCAATCAGTCTGCTGAGAAGCGCCGGGCTCCTAATTGGCACCTCGCTGCTGCCCTTGCACTCAGGTACGCACAGCACAGTCCATCTGTTCTCTCAGTGGTGTCCCACCCACCCACAACAGCTTCTTGCTCCCATCTGAATCACCTGCCACCTCCACCCTCCAGGTACACACAGCCCTCCTGTTTTTCCCCACTGTTGCACCTCTTCTATCCCTCTACGTTCCCTGTCTCGCTCATGCTCCCTCTTCTTCTCCTCCCTTTCCAACCCTGCCCTGTATTGTCACCACTCCCTTACATCCTGCGTAACTAGACTCCACGATGCAGCCATCCGAAGCAAGTGCGGGCATCCCACCGGGCCAGCCACTCATCTGTACTATCGGCCATTCCAATCGGACATGGGAAAACTTTATTGATTTACTTCAACGCAACCGGATTGTCCGGGTGATTGATGTGAGGACTCTACCGGGGTCGCGCCATAATCCACAGTTCAATAAAGAGGCTCTCAAGACATCCTTACATTCAGTTCAAATCTCTTACACACATCGTCCGGGCCTTGGGGGGCGGCGCAAAGCACGGGCCGATTCTCCCAACACCGGTTGGCACAATCTGTCCTTTCGAGGTTATGCGGATTATATGCAATCGTCTGAGTTTGCCGAGAATGTGCAATGGGTTGCGGACTTAGCTCGCACTGAGCGTTGTGTGCTGATGTGCGCTGAAGCAGTGCCCTGGCGCTGCCATCGCTCGATGATTGGCGACGCGCTTCTTGTGCGGGGTATTCGGGTCGAAGATATTATTGGGCCGAAGGAACGTAAACCACACGTTCTTACCGCCTTCGCCCATGTTGATGGGATGAAAATCACTTACCCGCCACCATGAGCTTTAGCCGGCTTTTTCCGAGCGGCAGCAGCAGCAGCGGCAGCAGCAGCAGCGGCGGCAGCATTGGCACCAGCAGTGGCAGCAGCAGCAGCAATGGCAGCAGCAGTGGTGGCAGCAATGGCAGCAGCAGTGGTGGCAGCAATGCAGCAGCAGTGGCAGCAGCAGCAGCGGGCACGGGGTGAGATCAGGAGTGAGTAGTGATTCGCATGGCTGCATGAGGGGAGCTGCAGAAGAAATGTCAGGCTGTTTGGGTGCAAGGTGTCAAGTATCTTCACGAGGATAGAGTGTACATTAGCTCATAGGCAAGGAGCGGAATGAAGTGTGTGCAAGTAGGTGGCTGGACAAGGCCTTGCTTGTAAACAGCCTAGGGTAGGAAAGTAATTTGTGAACTTGCTTGCTTGCACCCTGTCCTGAACTGAGACTGAACTACTGTTAGTTTTGCTCGCTGACTTAGGATGCAAGCTTGTGTATGCCGTGCCGTGACTTAGGATTTTGTTGTGAAGTATAAAATGCCACAGGCACGTGGCAGCACACCCGCAGGCACATGGCAGCACATATGCCGTGCGTGCGAGTGGCTTCTCGTCTGATTGCAGGCAGGGCGAAAGTGCCGACGCAGAGGTGAGTGATGCTTAGTATGCACAGAAATCTGAACATTTTCATCAACCTCTCTCTCCCTTCCTCCGTCCATTGATGTTGCTGCCATGCCTACCAAATTTTGCTCCCTCGCCCCCTCCCCTCCCCACCCAATATGGTGCTTGTGGCTCTAGCTTGTCTTGATGGAATAATTAATGTTGGCACCGCTTTCCCCCTAGTGCAATGTCAACAACAGCTATCTTCCACTCCCACCTCCTCGCTCATCAGTATGCCTCTACCTCCTTCATACTCCCCCCCTCACTTCCTTAACCCTTTCCACACCAACAGCACCAACAGCGTCTGAGGGGTGGAGGAGAGGAGGCGGCGGGGGCGGCTGAGACTGGCCGCTGGTATGTGCATTGGACAGAGGAGGGCAATGTGGAGAAGTGGGCAATGTGGAGAAGTGGGCAATGTGGTCATCACCATGAGTATGCTGGACAGGCTGGGTGTCATCAGCGACATGGTGGTAGAGATGTCAGGAGGCCCAAGGAGATGTCCTTGGACAGCAAGGCAGTACGAGCAAGGAGATGTTCTGGGGCAGTACATATCCTTACTCCATATCCAAGGATATGGAATAAGCAGTACGACGTGTTGTTCACAGTGGGTGTGGCTTGTGCTTTACAGTCACTTGGAAAGTGTGTAAAATCTGCTTGCGGCGGAGGCAGTGCGGGAGGCAAGGAGTACGACCTCGTGTGCCAACGCCTCGTGGCGTGAACCTGTGCGTTTCGACAGTTTCCATGGTGTTTTAGATTGATGGGGCAGAGACATGTGACTGACTATACCTCGAGAGACGCATGGTCCGTGTTTTCTTGTCATGTGATGCCTCCCTCCTTTGCGGCTTCACCCTTCCAGGCCTAGTATGGTGCTTCTGCCACTCGATCTCTGACAAGGCAGATTGAATGCGAGCACTGCCTTCCCCTGTGCAATGCCAGCATCAGATATTCTCCACTCCCCTCCTCTCAACCAGCGGTATACCCCTCTTCTTTTCAACTCCCCTCCATCCCCACCCCAACCCTCCCCAGCACACCAACAGCATCTGCCTTGTGTCGGCTGTAAGGAGCCCAGCTCGTGGCTGCGACGCAAAGCCTGGCGACCAGCAGGCGGCTGGAGAGCTGCAGCAGCACCAGTGGTGGCGGTGAAGGCGGTGAGTGGGGAGTGGGGTGGAGGCAGGTGAGGAGGGAGCCCAACTGATCTCCATGACACACAGCAGGGCAGCATGGCAGAGCCATGGGATGCAGCAGCAGTGGTGGCGCTGAAGTCAGTTAGCGGGTGGTGGGTGGAGGAAGAGGAAGGCGAGGAGGGAGCCCAACTCATCGCTGGAACACACAGCAGGGCAGCATGGCAGAGCCATGGGATGCAGCAGCAGTGATGGTGGTGAAGTGAAACTGGTCACCTGCCTGCTGAGCGAGCATGTGCAGCCCGGCTCATCTCTGCGGCACACACAGCCGGGCAGCATGGCAGAGCCATGGATGCAGCAGCAGTGATGGCGGTGAAGTGAAGCCGGTCACCTGCCTGCCTGTACTAGTATGAGCAGCCCAGCTCATCTCTGCAGCACACACAGCCGGGCAGCATGGCAGGTTCACTGGCTGCTGTAACGAAGGCGGTCGGCAACGAGTGGCGCGGACGCGGGCAGGAAGGAGGAATGAGAGGCTGACCACCCATGGGAGGAATGGGAGGGAGGGCTGCCCTATGAGAGGGTGGGCAGTTTCAGCCAGCAGGGGCCATGGATATGAGATAGTGGATGGTTTTCCAGTTGATGACGGCAGGGCGACGTGCACAATGCGGAGGTGAGAGAAGGTGATAGGCATCTGAATCATTTTTTCATCCTGTCCCTCTTCTCCCATCCATTGCTACTGTTTACGCTTATCTCAGATCGTCCCTTCGCCAACTCGTGGCCAGTATTGTGTTTCGGCACTATATTTGTTGACGAGGCAGAATGAACCTGAGCACTGTGTAGAAGGAGAGGCTGGTTCTGAAATGCTGAAAGGTTCTAGAAGCAGTAAATCAACTGAAGTGATGAATACAAGCAAAACAAAGGCTAAAATAGGCAGAAAATGAAGAGAGCTAGCTTGGAGGCGACTTGGGCTGGTCCAGGTGAGGAATTTGGTACCCAAGGGACTTGGGGTGGCCAAATGGGTGCTCAAGTCGCCCACAGTCAAGATGGGGACGTGAGGGACCCTCAAAGTGGGCCTGGAAGCGCCCCCTACAGTGGAACCGCGATTCCACGAATTGGAAACGCGAATTCCAAGTTGGAGCCGCGTTTCCAATGTTGAAATTCGTGGGTCCAGGCTGGAGCCGCGTCCCCAAGATTGGGAAACGTGCTGAGGTGCCCCAAAGCCGAATTTGGGGTGCCTAGCACTTGATAAAGTCACTCAGGGGGCACCCTATAACTAATATAACCCAACCCCTATTGTCTACACTATTATAATGTAAACAAATACGTACAAAGTTTAAATAAGCTAGTGAACAAAACCTGCAGCAAATTTAAAGGAAAATAAGTACCCAACAACACACTGCTTCTCCGCACACCTCATTCCACCGCCGCGCTGCTAGTTTTCTGGTGTGCGGTGCCATCATCGGCTGTCACCCTCATCTCTAAGTAGCATGCCCTGACCTTTTTCCCTCCCCTCTGACCTTTCCCTTCCCGCACCACAGAGTGGTCATCCCATGCCCCGTCCAGCCCCACATCCTGCACCACTCAGTCAGTCGTGTGGTGTGACATCACTTACAACACATCAACTCGCCTTTCCTCTTCCCCCATCCCCCCCCCCCTCCCCCCCCCCCCCCCCCCCCCCCCCCCCCCCCCCCCCCCCCCCCCCCCCCCCCCCACCTCCCCGGTTCCCTGCTTTCCCCATCCCCCCATATACCCCCTCCCTCCCACCCCACATACCTACCCTTCCTTTCTTGTCCCTCTTCTCCCCACACACTTCCCTTTCATTTCCTTTTGCGGCCTCTTATTCTGCTCGCTCCCTGTCATCTCCCTTTTTTCCCTCTGCCCTCTCTTCATTATTCGTTTTATCCATTTGGTTATAACCAAAATCACGTTGTGTCGTGCCCTTGGTCTCATCATCCCATGCCCCTTCTCGCACCAAACCCATGCATGGATCAAATGTTCCTTACCATTCGGGTTATCCTCTGCTTCCAGCCATCACCCTCGCATCTGCTCCGCAACCATCCCAACCAAGTGTGTTTTGAGTCGACTCACCATCACAAAACACACCATCACCCTCGCATCTGCTCCGCAACCATCCCAACCAAGCACCAGCACCATTTCCATTGCACCCTTAGGAAGCAACTCTTCCTTCTTCTCATTTCACCTAATACCACAACCTGCTGATATGCGATCACCCAATTTCCACCCCCACCCCCCTTTCCTGTGCTGTTTATTTATACATCTCTTCATTATCTGTTCACCAACCCCTCCCCCTCCCACCGCAACCCCCTCCGTACACTTCTCCCCCTAGTACGAGGTTGGTTGTTGGTGGCAGCAGAGGCGCTGTATGCACTCCAATCGCCTTTCAAGAATCCTTACTCTTGACCCCCCCACCCCCCCCCCCCCCCCCCCCCCCCCCCCATGACCCCACCTTCTCTTCCTCTGCCCCCGCCCTATCTGCCCCCAGCTGCTTCTCTCAGGCACCTTGCCATGATGTAAAATCTAACAAACCCAACAAAGAATGAGAGCTGGTGGCGAGAGCTGATCTTGGCCTTGGTCTGATCTTTGCCAACGCCAAGCATGGAGGGAGGTGAGGCTGGTGGCGACAGGAATGGCTGGAGTGGGATAGTTAGCACGCCAACCTGAACGTTCTACTGCTTATGGGGTCGTTTTTGAGGCGCCTCAAAAACGACCTCAATGCACGCGGACAGGAATGGCTGGAGTGGTATAGCTAGCCAACCTGAACGTTCTACAGCTTATGGGGGGATGCTTTGCATGTCAACATGAGCTGCCATGTCAGTATTTTAGTTGGAGTGTTGGGGCAGCGGTGCAAGCACACCTCAACCCATGCCTTATTGCTAGGACTGATCCAATCGCTTATCACTTTCCTACCATTCACCCATGCCTGTCCTTCACCCGTGCCTGCCGTTCACCCATGCCTGCCGTTCACCCATGCCTGCCTTTCAGTCAATTCCAGCATACCCCCTCGAGCTCCGAGGGACACGATGTGGGTACTACACAGCAGCAGAATCCGAGTCAGCAGCAGAAACAAGCAGGGTGGGGGGCGTATTAAGTGGGTAGAATGGTGGGGGTGCAGTGAGGGGATGCAGATGCAATAGCCTTGGTCTTATCTTTCCATACTAAATCCATGGCTGCAATGTGGTGAGTGTTGGTCACACTCACCGACCTCGGAGGAAAGGAGAGGAGGGCGACCAGCCTGCCTTGCACCTCTGCAGCGCACGCTGAGACAATGTCCTTTGTCTTGTCTCCCATCCCATGCATTCACATGCAAGTCTTCATTGCCGGCATGCCTCCAGCATGTGATTCCAGTTCATCTCTTCCAGGGCTGTACTGTAGTAGGGCCAGCAGTTCGCACTGCATACTGAGAAGCAGGAACATCTGAAATCTAGTTGATCTCCTATGTTCATCCTGTTTGCCAGTGTATTTGCTACCGTATATGGGGTTGGTTGGATGACGCAGCAGCATAAGCGACCTCACGGCTTTCTCATGCAGGAAAAGACAGTTGTGTGCTACTCCTCTGCCCTTTGTCCCATGCATGAAGCACTTCCAGGCTGCCACTCAGCCTAACCAACCATACGCCCTCTATGAAGCCGCAGCACATGCATGCCCGTTTCAAACAACAGTGTGGCTCTTTGATACGAATCAAACACTCCTTTTTTCAATTTCAGTATTGCTGGATGGTGAAAGTTCTTACAGTATCTTACGGTATCAATGGAACATTCAGAGTTGACGGCACACACATAAAAAAGGAGCAAGGACTTGCTTGCAGAATCGTTTTCCTACAAGCTGGTTTTTGAGAATTCTCGAAAACCAGCTCCTACAGAAGAGAAAATGACTAGAATGGATTAAGGACTCTAAAATGTCTAACTTTGCTGGTTTGCCAGAACAAAAAATACAGATGAAGGCTACAGTTGTGAACACCACTCCTCAAGCCTCTCAACTTTTCCCTCCACCATCACTCCCTACATCAATACCCGCCTATCTGCCTGCGCACATCCTCATGAGAATCCCTATGTAGGAGCTGGAGAGACGTCAGCTCCTCTCATGAAACCGGTTTCTTGCCCAACCAGCCTTGCACCTGCTTCTGCCCTGCCCAACCAACTGCAAGGTACAAGGTCTACACGACCATTCTTCAACCCCAGGGAACATGCAAGATCAGCTGAGCACAACCACGATGCCATGCCCCATTCCTCCACATGCATAGCCTTTCACACTCCTTGATAACCACCCTCAACTCTCTCCATCCTTCGCAACCCCTGATCTCAACCCTCTCCCACCGCTGCTGCTGCCACCACTGCTGCCATCACTGCTGCTGCTGCCACCACTGCTGCCATCACTGCTGCTGCTGCCATCACTGCTGCTGCTGCCATCACTGCTGCCACCACTGCTGCTGCTGCCATCACTGCTGCTGCTGCTGCCACCACTGTTGCTGCTGCCACCACTGTTGCTGCTGCCACCACTGTTGCTGCTGCCACCACTGTTGCTGCTGCCACTGCTGCCGCTACTGCTGCTGCCGTCCACCATGCTCACGTCCCTCGCAGCTCTCTTCCTCGCCCTTGTCCCCAGGTTTCCCCCCTCCCCTCCCCTTCCCCTCCTGCTCTGCCTCGCCTCCCCCCTCCCCTTCGCCTTCCCCGTCCGCCCTGCTGATGACCGCTTCCCGCTCCATCATAAGAAATGCCAGGCAGGAATTTCTGATGCAGCTCCAACATGCACTAGGTCTCGAGTGTCCAAAAATCCCTGCACCTGCTTCTGTCGAACTGCAAGGCACCAGGTCCACATGAACATGCCACAACTCTCTGCAGCATGCAAGTTGAGCCTTGCACCACCACCATTCCATGCCTCCCCTTATTCTTCACCCCCTTGCCTCCACGCCTCTCCTCACCCTCCCTCCAAGCAGTCACAATTGACTCTGCCTTCAAGTGTCTCCCTCCCCTCCATCACTCTTGGCCCCCTTACCTACCTATCCAGCTGCGCACTTTGTCAGCAGCCCATCATCCGTGATTGGCAGCTGGAGGGTTCTCAGCTTGGTCAGGGCAGTCAGCTGCAGCAGCCCATCATCCGTGATTGGCGTGCCACTCAGAAATAGTCCCTTCAGCCCTGTCAGCCTCCCCACATGCACCATGCCAGCATCCGTCACACCCTTGCAGCCACCAAGAAGCAGCTCTTCGAGAGTGGAAAGACCTGTCAAGTGCTGTAGACCGTCATCGGTGAGGCCTGCCAAGTTCTGCAAAAAAAGCCTCCTCAGCGATGCCAACCTCCCCAGATCCACCAATCCAGCGCTTGTTAGACCCTCGCCACTGGTAAGGTCCAGCACTTTGAGAGAGGTGAGACCTGTCAAGTGCAGAAGGCCAGTGCCTGTAATTCCCGTCTTAACCATCAGAAGTACCTCGAGCCCTGTTAACCTCCCCACGTGCACCATGCCAGCATCCGTCACACCCTTGCACAAATACAGCCGCAGATCTGCGAGGGAGGTCAGTGCTGTCAAGTGCGCCAGGCCAGCATCGGTCACATTGGTTTGATCGAGATAGAGCTCCTTGAGACGGGTCAAGGACCCAATGCCTTCCAAGGCACTGTCTGAGACGTCTGTGTGTTGGAGGTTTAGCGTCTCCAGCTGTGGCAGCCTGTAGAGGTGCTTGATGCCCTCTGTACTGAGGCCTGCGCTATAAGTGAAGTTAATGCTCGTCAGATGTGTCATGGTGGACGCATGGGCGAGGATATCGTCGGAGAGGTCTTTGCCCTTCAGATTTAAAGTGGGCCGTTGTGATGCTGACTTGATATTCTGGAGGTCATGAAAAAGGAAGGAATGACAAGCAAAGACCAACCACATTAGAAATTCATGCATGCCCTGTCAACCCTGTCAACCCTGTCAACCATGCCATGCCCAGTCTAACCATGCCATGCCCTGTCCAACGAAGCATGCACTGTGTAACAGTTCACTCAACACTCACCTGCCATGCTAGCTTCCGATGGCCTTTACTCTTCCTGATTTGCAGCTCAACATCCATCTTCAAATCTTGTGTCATCTGCCCTTCCTCACAGGCCGCAGATGCCTCCATGTTACGCGGCTCGTTCAACTCCTGCATCTCACTCGCCCTCTCCTCCTCCTCCGGTGCAGAATCCGCTGTGGTTTCTTGCTTTCTCTTCCGACTCTCCCCTCTCAGCCCTTCTGCATCGGGTGCCTTTCTACCCTAAGCCAACTTCTCTGCCAGAGCGCCCTTGTGCTCCGCCAGCTCCCCCTTCACCTCTGCCAACTCGCATTCAACAGCTTCCAACTTCCCCTTAACCGCTGCCAACTCCCCCTGCACTGCTGTCAATGTGTTGCGCAGCTCAAGCACCTCCTCTACCACTGCTGCCAGCGCCCCCTCGTTCATCGTCAACTCACTCCCTGTACTCGTCACTCCCTCGGCAGCCATCTCGTGCAGTCACTCCCTCAACGACCCTCCTTCTATGACCGCTGTTCCCTCCGTTCAACTGGCTTTTCGATTTCAGATTGGTGAGAGTAGACACGTGCAGCCCTGGTAGGGAAGGGTTGAGCGTCGTGAGAGGAAAGAGAATCGTAAAAAGGAAAGAGGGAGAAGGGTCGTGGTTAGTGCACACACGAACGAGACCAATTACACAGGCATGAGGGATGACGCATTGATGGGAGAAAGAGAGCAGATAAGGAGCAGACGAAGAGGGAATCTGATGACAAGATGTGGGAGAAGAAGGGACTGTGCCCATGCCTTGCCTATATCAAGCAGTGAAGCAAAAAGACTCTGGCACAGTGACGGCCAAACCAGAGGAGCTTTTGAGTCGACTCAAAAGCACGATGACGGCCAAACCAGAGGAGCTTTTGAGTCGACTCAAAAGCACGATGACGGCCAAACCAGAGGAGCTTTTGAGTCGACTCAAAAGCACGATGACGGCCAAACCAGAGGAGCTTTTGAGTCGACTCAAAAGCACGATGACGGCCAAACCAGAGGAGCTTTTGAGTCGACTCAAAAGCACGATGACGGCCAAACCAGAGGAGCTTTTGAGTCGACTCAAAAGCACGATGACGGCCAAACCAGAGGAGCTTTTGAGTCGACTCAAAAGCACGATGACGGCCAAACCAGAGGAGCTTTTGAGTCGACTCAAAAGCACGATGTCGGCCAAACCAGAGGAGCTTTTGAGTCGACTCAAAAGCACGATGACGGCCAAACCAGAGGAGCTTTTGAGTCGACTCAAAAGCACGATGACGGCCAAACCAGAGGAGCTTTTGAGTCGACTCAAAAGCACGATGACGGCCAAACCAGAGGAGCTTTTGAGTCGACTCAAAAGCACGATGACGGCCAAACCAGAGGAGCTTTTGAGTCGACTCAAAAGCACGATGACGGCCAAACCAGAGGAGCTTTTGAGTCGACTCAAAAGCACGATGACGGCCAAACCAGAGGAGCTTTTGAGTCGACTCAAAAGCACGATGACGGCCAAACCAGAGGAGCTTTTGAGTCGACTCAAAAGCACGATGACGGCCAAACCAGAGGAGGCCAGGAAGAGATAATGAAGAGAATATGTCAGGAAGGGCAAGACAAACCAGCAGGGACTGTGAAAAAGGGACACCACAAAACAAACAATGCAGCAAGGCGGAAACAAATGCAGTGGGTGATGTGAGGGGTGGAGACGCAAAGGGTGGTTCACATTGGAGAGGCACACAGAGGGCTGGCACACAGAGGGCCTAGTGTCAGTCACATAGAGTGAGCTGAACGAGCAGAGCAACAAGAGCGGGGAGACTAAAAAGGGCAGACTTCTTAACTGCTTCTAAGAGAATCCAATGTATCCAACTGCACCAGAAATTGACATCAGTACAAGCAGGTGAGGAGGGCCGCAAAACTGGAGGTAGAACCAAACCAGCAGCACTTGGCCAAAGAAGATTCTGGGAGGCCGGAGAAAAAGAGCATGATAAGATGTATGCTGCATGAGGATTTGGAGCAGCAATGGCGACAAGGCAAAGAGTTCAAATTAGACTGACATGAAACCTGCCAGCTCTTCTCCTTACCACAGTCAGGCAGGCGAGGGAAGCTGAAGCGAGCACACAACAAGGAGATCTGAAAGTAGAGGGCAGAACAAAGGGCAGTAGGAGAACATGAATGGTACTTAATGCCATGCATTGTACGAGTGAACAAAGGGCTGAGCAGTGGCTAGCCGTTTGAACTGCTCTTTGAGAGCTGGCCGGCTTGAAAGTTGACTCGGGTCGCGCTGGTGTTGTACTCAATTCACTTAAAAGCTAGGTCGGTCACAAGCTAGGTCAATCACACTCAAGGCCAGAGAGAGGTTTGGTCATTCACAAGCAAGGTCGCTCACCCACAAGCTACGTCATGCTCAACTGAATCGGTCAGAAAGTCCAGTCAGTCAAAAGCTATGACACTCACAACTCAAACCTTTCATGGACTAGGTCCATCCCATGCTAGCATTGCTAGGTCAAGCACGAGCTAGGTCTGGCACAAATAAGAAGTAATAGGCTAGGATGGTCACAGGTTGGGTCACTTATTATCAAGGGCAACGTCAGACACAAGCTAGGCTAGTCATAGTTGGGTCGGTCACAACAGCACGGGTCGGTCACATGCAAGGTTAACCACAGGCCAGGTTAGATGCAATCAGTGAGTCAAAGTTTTGACTCGACTCGCCCAACTCGTTTGTCACGGAGTGGAGTAAGTGCAAATATTATATTTCAATCGAATTTTGCCGAGCCGTGTAGGTTCAAGCTAATAACCAATTCAATGCATCACCTGACTGCATTGCGTCAGCAAAGCCCGCCAAGTCGGTGACTCAACGAGTTGCAGCTGACTGACTGGTCGCGACTTGAGTAGGTTGTCGCAATTGACCCAGGCACTTACCTTTAGTCAACCAACATCTGTTCAGAAATTGCTTGCGTCTTTGAGATCCATTTTCCAACTTCACTCAAAGTTTATCTCGCCAAACCATCCGACCTTCAATCGTTTGCCTTGGTGCAAAGTGATCCATCCACCTTGGATCGTCTTGCCCTCACTCGAAGCAACTCACGTTGGTCTACTCACCTTAGTGCTGCCAAGCAACCCGCTTTGGGTCTGTCGTTCTACCTTAGCACCGCCAAGGGATCCGTTTCAGCTCGTAGTAATGTTTTACTGAGAGAAATGATCCACTGGAATTTCAACCACCTGCAAGGACCCACATGTGCCCAGCCCATCCATTGTGAATAAAAGATCACATTACCAGGTCGAGGCAACCTCTACTTGCGGGTTGACTCGAGTGAGGGCCGACTCGACCCGGCATTCGACTCGCCTCTGTGCACATGTCTAGGCTGCCAGCAGCAAGATAGGTCGGCCACAAGCTATGTCAATCACCAGTTATGACAGTGACTGGCTAGGTCAGACAGGCTAGGTGAGACAGGCTAGGTGAGACAGGCTAGGTGAGACAGGCTAGGTGAGACAGGCTAGGTCAGACAGGCTAGGTCAGACAGGCTAGGTCAGACAGGCTAGGTCAGACAAGCTAGGTCAGACAAGCTAGGTCAGACAAGCTAGGTCAGACAAGCTAGGTCAGACAAGCTAGGTCAGACAAGCTAGGTCAGACAAGCTAGGTCAAACAAGCTAGGTCAGACAGGCTAGGTCAGACAGGCTAGGTAAGACAAGCTAGGTCTGACAATCTAGGTCAGACAGGCTAGGTCCAGACATGCTAGCTAGGTAAGACAGGCTAGGTAAGACAGGCTAGGTAAGACAGGCTAGGAAGGACAGGCTAGGTAAGACAGGCTAGGTGAGACAGGCTAGGTGAGACAGGCTAGGTGAGACAGGCTAGGTGAGAGGCTAGGTCAGACAGGCTAGGTGAGATGGGCTAGGTGAGAAAACTATGTCGATCACGGGCAAGATCAGGCACAAGCTATGTGAATCACCATGTATGTCAGCCACAAAAGGTCAGTCACAGGGTAGGTCAGTCAGGTTCCTGGACGGTGACAGCATGATGAATGAGCCACGGAGAAAATTGCAGCACTCGGCTCGGAAAGGGCCCATGGCAATGCATCAGAAGTTACGCACCATGGCTCGTACAGAGGGAGCCTTCCGGTGCAGAAGCCTAATAGGGAGACAATGGCATCACCAAAAAGTTCAGGTCCCAAATCCATACCCCTAAAATTGCCATCACGTAAGCCTCTTTCGGGTCTCTTCGAACTGTCCCAAATGTATCTACGCTTCTGAAAGGGACAATCGGGACAGTGTACAGTACTTCCCGAAAGTGTTCCATCCTACACTTGTCACTGCACGTAACGCAAAATTTACAGAGAACGTTCTGAAACCATCTTACACGTGTGAAATGTCCCAGTGGTTGCGAGAGATTAAACCGTAAGCGCTCAGGTTCGAACCTTCCCACCATCACAAGAGGACACATCTTTTGCTCGACCGTGTACTAGGGATAGTTTTAATTGCCTACACCAATATACAGTTATTCGTCGTAACAACATATGTATAATGCGTAATGAAAATATATTTGTATGAGTTCGTTGTTAATTAGAGTTATGAATTTAAATTAATAATAGAGAAACACGGTAAATGATTCAGTAGAATTATCGTTATATTATTGTAGATAGTGTCAGAAAAACATTCCCATAAACTTTAATTTATATGCAACTCTATTAGGGCATTTTGTAAATTTTTTGTTTACAGCAAGTACAGAGAACATTTCCGTCGCCAATTTCGAAACATTCGTCGGTTTCGAAATTCTCGCCAATCTTCCCCTCACCCACCCTCCCCCACACCCCCCCCCCCCCCCCCCCCCCCCTTTCCTCCCCCCCCCCCCCCCCCCCCCCCTCGCCCCCCTTCCCGCGCCCCTCACGAACAATCGATCGAGGGGGAGGGGACGCGAAATTCTCGACAATTTCGTAACTCCCCCCCTTGCCCCCCTCCTCCCCCGCTCCCTCCATTGACAATCAATCGAGGGGGCAGGGGAGGCGAAATTCTCGCCGATTTCGTAAGTTCCCTCCTTCCCTTCCCCCTACAACCCCCCCCCCCCCCCCCCCCCCCCCCCCCCCCCCCCCCTCTCTCACAAACAATCGATCGAGGGGGGAGGGAGGCGAAATTTGTGTGCCTCACAATTGACGCCAACTCAGCGTCACCTGGGAGGCAGATAACACTCGCGCCACCCGTCATCCCCCATCATTTTTCACCTGCCACCTGCAACGAAAAAACACACGTGCACACCACACAATCAACACTTGTCAACCACCTGTCATATCGACTTCCTCTGTTCTGACCCAACCAGTTTACCTATGCAAAAACTACCTAAACCCAACCAAACCACATCACTACCCATCTTGGTTCAAAACTGACTGCATTTATCTTGAGTTGACTCTTGTTGCCCACACTCATTCTTCATTCAGTTATATGTGTTCTATTTCTCTGTCTGCCAAGTTTCTTCCTTAGGTTCCTGGTGACTCATATTCCACTTCTAGTTGTGTTCGCACTCGTTTTTCACTGTCCCGTAGATGTTAAGCGTCTGACGAGCCTTTTATAGTTTCATAATGATTCTCAGTTCTTCCGCTGGTTGTTTTGTCCCCAAAACAGAAACACGTATTTACTTCTTAGTTACCACCGTTGAAACACCGTTATGTTCAAGTAATAGCTTCACTTGTACGATTTCTGATGTATCTCACCGTATGTGTTGCTCCTATTAATGACTACCTGGTTTTATGTGTGTCGCCTTCCATCGACCGTTTTATGATGGTCTAATTGTGCATGGTTCTACCTTTTTTTTTATGTTACGTCTTTGTTGCAGTGGATGATGATTCTCACGAAGGACGAAGTGTTCCTTTTCAGTCTGACATCAATGAAGGTACGTCATGCAAATGTGCAGCATAATTTCTACGAAGTGTCGTTGCAGTGTTTTTTTATGTCGTCTAGGTTTCGTTACCCACTTGATGATCTTCCTAACCGTCATTGGATGTTGATTTATTATTGACATGGTTAATTTCTTTTAAACTCATGCAAAATCCACTGCAGCTTTGGTTTTTGTGTGTGGGCAGTTGAACGCTAGCCTTCTAAACTGTGATTTTGTTATTTCTTGTTGCAGGGGTATAATGTCTTAACCAGCTCCCTGGTTTGTACATGATTTCCCGTTTTCTCCAGCAGAAGTCATTTTCAAAGTGAACTTCCTCTTTACTATGGCTATTTGTTGATTGTGTCAAATGCAGATGCGCTGGTTTAATTACATTTGTGGATTATACTATTGGGAAAATTTATAGTGCTGACTGTTTCAACTAACATTGTGATTCAAGTATAGTTGTTGAACATGTTTGGCAATAAACACTAAAAAGAATTGTACAGTGGGACTTAAAGCCCAATTGCATGTGCTCCAACTACAGCATGAAGCATCCCGAAAGTATTTTCAGCCCCCACAAAGCGCTAGGCGGAACAGTGAATGTCCCCAAACCGTCATTTTGTCCTATGCGGAACAGTAAATGTCCCCAAAATGTTCACATGCGTCTCTCAAGGGTCTTCAGGGATGGTTCAAAAGAGTCTTCCCGTACAGTTTCGGGACTCCCAGATCTGTCAGGTAGTTGTTTCTGAAAGACACTTTTGGGATGGTGGTGAAAAGTGTCCCGAAAGCCTCTCCCGGGATTATTTCAGGATGCTTTTGGGAGCTGGGATTTTTTTGATGGGGTGGCTCATGTGTAGGCTGAATGAAGAGTAAGAGTGCTTGTTTTTTTTCAGGGTTTCTTCACGTGTCGATGTTTTCCACGTCTCGTGTGGTGTCTCAGCAGTGGCGGCAAGGGTTCGATCGACCTGCAGTGCGTAGTTCTGATGGCAAGACTCGGCAAACCTGAAAGTGTTGGAAGGGGAGGGAGGCAGGGAGACGAGCGGGACGGGGCAAGTACTCAATGCGAGCAACACTCGCTACACCTAACGGGTATTCCAACACGGCAAGCAAAGCATAACGAGGACGGTATTACTCGTAGCGCTCACTGCTTGTGACTACACTGAATTGGTGGACCCGGAAGAATCAGTTGCGAGGAAATGCGAGCTAGCACAGCGGTAGCAAATACAAAACTTTCCAATTCAATCACGATTCTAGAGATGACTGCATTGTAAATGTAACAGCGGACAGCAAAAAGGCAAGGACGCCGGACTTGCAGCAATACGCGAGCCTTGGAAAGTTACCCCCCGCAACTTCGAAATCGCGCCGCCCCAACCAACAGATACTGAAACGTTGCTGGCAGGGAGATAGCAGCCTTAGTAGGCTAGAAAAACGGGTATGAGGTGCTCTCTGGAATTCTCTGGAAATTGCACTATGACTTCAACAAATTTCACACACAATTTTATAGGATGCATTCACAAATCGAGTCGCACTACCAAGTCGCGACACTCTGAATTTCTTATTGGTAACTCTACCCCTTGAAATGAACCTTGCCGTGAAATTCAGAGATTGATTGCGATGCGGGATTGGACGGCGAGCTTGGTTACGGGGCTGTAATTTCGTCGGCACCGTTGGCGAAGTCGGCGAGGGGTCGGAGCTTGACTTTTCTGCGTTTCGTTATTTTCGCGCGAGGGTGTGGTTTGGGCTGCGTGTCTTCAGGTGGGCGCCCAAATGCTGGGAGGGGAGGCTGACCAATCCCAACCTTGCGTGGTTTGGGAGTTTGCAGCCTCCCACTAGCCGGTGGGTTGGCACTGTGCGGATGCCCAACAGTAACAGTGGGCTGTCGCACTGTTGCAGATACCCCCACGTGTCCCCCACGTAGTGGTCCCACCAAATCCTCGCGAGGGCTGGGGTATGTTTGGGGGTATCGCCAGAAAACATACCCCACGAGCAAATGCATTTTTGGGATGAGGCCACGACAGTCGCTGTTTTCCTGGCCATGAATTACAAAGTTATTACACGGATAGGAGTCAGATAGCCCTAAGAGCACGGAGGCGAGAGGCCTTCATGCACCGACTCTTTCATCTGCATTTTCATTTTTAATTTAGCTCTGGATACGTGGAATGGAGACGGTAGTATGGAGGCAAAGGACGAGAGAAACATAGAACAAGGAGCATCAGATGACTGGACATTATCTCCGAATGGAGAGAAATTATGATGAAGCAGAGCTGGTGTACGAAGGAAATGAATGCAATGACGGGAGCAGCCTTACCGCTAAACTATTTCTAGGGTTTCGCAGATTGAAACACCGTGAGAATAGGAGAGGCAATGATGCCTATTAGGCGCGACGGGTCTGGACACTCCAAACGATCTGAGATGCCGCAAGCGAATCTCACGCGAGACAATGAGATGGCTTTGAAACGAGCAGATCAGATAGCGTGAGGAGGGAGCGGAGGGTTACTAGCCGTATGACTGGTACTAAGGGCGCGTGTCTTTTGGTGTAGAGGTTCAAAAATCAGGTCGAACTTTTGCTGGTAACCAGCTTCGCCAATTTCGTTAAGAGCTGTTGACGACGATCGTGTGTTCAAGCTCAAAGTTGAAGAAAACAGCAGGACACTGAACTTGGGTTGACCTCGCATTCACTAAGCCTCGAGCACGTTTCTGCAAACGTGTGCACTTTTGCCCACGGACGATAAAGCTGCGAGCTTCGCGACGGTAACGAACCACGTCGTGACAGGTTACACAAATTTGATTTGTTGACGAACTTTACTTTATAGACCTGGTAACCTACGAAACTGGGCGCGACTCAGATTTTGCTGTACATATTCGAACTTCGGCCTTGTTCGATAGCTTCACAGTCCAGGGGTAACCACAGTCCTATCACAGTATTGCGTGGCTCGGTAAAGGCTCGGCAGCTGCAAACATGGGCTTTAAACCCCACGCGAGGTTAGGCAGATCCAAACCAGAACCTGAAGTACGTTAGGCACACCTACGAATCTGGTGCGGTAATTTTCGCTGCGAACCGCGGTCCAAATACTGTTGCCTGCTGGTCAAGCAACAGTAATTCACGGGCAAAAAATACTTGGTTTCCGCTGGCTGCACCAACGACAGCCTCCCTAATGCCACTTTGAAGGGGTAACATTTCGGGCAGAAATTGTGTAAACACTTCTGTCCCCTAAAACGTTCGGTGTACAGTTTTCCCGTAAAGCAGTTGATTATTATTTTTTGAAACGCGTTTGTCGTCGAGGGTACACTGTGATTTGAAATTTTCATCTTTCAAATACCCAGCAGTGAGTTCTCCGAAGTTCAACACGTGCTATTTTGGAATTTTGTGTAAACAATTTCTCGTATCTGATTCTGCTAGGATCAATTGAATTGCGCACTGTGTCGGTTTGTTTTATTCATTGACTACGCGGTTCTGACTGTTGCGACTTGGGCTGTTCGGGCAGCTATCAAAACTGTAAGCCAAATCAAGTTGCATTTGGAAGGTAGTGACCCTAGGTTCGGAAACCCTAGGCCGATTCGGCTACACTGTGGTGGGGCTGTACAAAACAATGAAGTTCAATCGAACAGGGCCTTTGAAAGTCGAGCATTTCTTGTGCCATGTGCTCCACGTCAAAGGTGAACACGCGACTCGTCAGGAAAATGATGAGATAGTCGACAACAGGTCGACCAGTGCTCATCTGCCAAAATTCGACTAAAAAACGTGAACTTCGGCCTAAATTTCAAAAGACACGCGCCCTAATTGTGACGCGGGTTCGGAATCTGGATATGCGCAATCGATAAGGGCGCTTGTCTATTGGTGTAGATTGTCAAAGTTCGAGCCTAGTACCGCTTTGTAACGTGGCGTCACGTATTTCAATTGTATCCGACCGTGTAGAACCTTTTTAAGAGTTCGAACTTCGGCAAAAGTTCAACCTCAAGGACACGCGCCCTAAGTAGCAGAGCAGTAACGCCGAGCTAAGATGGCAAGAATGCCAATAAGATGGCTCGTGCTGCGTTTCAATTTGGTCATGCTGGGTATTCAGAATGTCCGTACGAGGTATAAATGGCTAGGTACAAACGTCGACACGTGAGCAAAGGTTCGCTTCCGAAGTGCGAATGAGTTGGCAAATTTGAAACGGGTGAGGGAGGAGCACTGGCGCTGGCATTGTACCTTGCTCAAAGCACACATTTGGCTGAACTGAGAACGACACAATCACTTGCAAATTAGGTCTCGACTCAAAATGTCCGTGGCACTGGTCTTTCCGCGTGTACTCGGTGTATGTACTCGGTGTATGAACTTCGGGAAGGTAACAGCATAGAAGTGCAAATTGAACTTGACGGGCGATTCACCTTGCAATACCTAACGAATTTCCTCCACACAATCTTCCCCGCTACTCGATGCCACTTGAAACTAACACTGAACGCTATCCGCGCCAGCAAGCACGGGTATTACCATTCGATAGCCGTCTGTGTCGCCTTGCCACGTGTCAGTGCATCGAGAGCGACCAGATTCGAACAGCAGTAGCTTTTCGCGCGCTAACGCGCCTCGGCTGTACAACGCGATGAAGCCACATCAGTTTCAAGAATTCTATGTTTCGTTCTGTTTTCAGTGCGAGATCCAACATGCAAGTTCAAGGCACTGCGACCGACAGGGTGAAGCAAGCTGAAGGCGGGGCTAGAATAGCGGTTGTCCCCAAAATGATCCCAATGCCTCGAAACGCGTTCGCGGTCGATCCCATGCATGCGTTGCCCACGTGGCCTGCGGATACGGGGGTGAAGTACAGCGTGGCCTGCGGATACGGGGGTGAAGTACAGCCTGTCATACGGCGCAGTGGGGTGCTCACCGCTTACGAGATGAGTCGGTGGAACAGTGCTGCCTCACGGCGGAGACGGACTATGAGCTGGGATGGAGACATGTGAGAGGCAAAGGGGAGATGAATGGACGGATGAGTGCGAGGCGAACGTAGCGCGCTTAGAATGGATGAGATGGCATGATGCCTCCCTCGTATCCTCTCGAATGTCCCCTTTCCTCCTCTCCCTGCTCTCGTCCCTGAGTCAAAACCCCAATATCCTTATCCACTTCCGGATTTCCTCGGACCTGTTTTCCCTGCCTCCAAATTCCAAATCATTCCCTAGTTTTTCTCCTCTGGTCGTGTCATTCCTCCTCACCCTTCTCTCCTCTTCCTCCCTGCTCTGGAGCGCTGCCACTCTGTCGGCTAAGAAGTGCCTTGTTTCAAACGCAGCTCGTTGCTGCCATCTGGCACGCCACCGCCACACTCAGTCTACTGTGAGTGCTCGTCCATTGCACCATGTCCTGCCGTTCCCCTTGGATCCGCTCTGCATGAATCCGTTCCCCTTGGATCCGCTCTGCATGAATCCGTTTTCCCTGGATCCGCTCTGCATGAATCCGTTTTCCCTGGATCCGCTCTGCATAAATCCGTTTTCCCGGGATCCGCTTTGCATGAATCCGTTTTCCCTGGATCCGCTTTGCATGAATCCGTTCCCCTTGGATCCGCTCTGCATGAATCCGTTCCCCTTGGATCCGCTCTGCATGAATCCGTTTTCCCTGGATCCGCTCTGCATGAATCCGTTTTCCCTGGATCCGCTCTGCATGAATCCGTTCCCCTTGGATCCGCTCTGCATGAATCCGTTTTCCCTGGATCCGCTCTGCATGAATCCGTTTTCCCTGGATCCGCTCTGCATGAATCCGTTCCCCTTGGATCCGCTCTGCATGAATCCGTTTTCCCTGGATCCGCTCTGCATGAATCCGTTTTCCCGGGATCCGCTTTGCATGAATCCGTTTTCCCTGGATCCGCTTTGCATGAATCCGTTCCCCCTGGATCCGCTCTGCATGAATCCGTTTTCTCTTGGACCCGCTCTGCCCGGATCCGTTTCCCCTGGATCCGCTTATCTCCTCATCCCTTTGCTGTTGCCGCTTATCTCCTCCTCCCCTTGCTACTGCCGCCTATCTCCTCGCTCCCTTGCTGCTGCCGCTTATCCCCTCCTTCCCCTGCCACTGGCCACCTCCCTCCCCTGCTCCTGCCGCGCCTCACTGTGCAGGCGCACGCCTGGCATTGGGGTCGACCCATCAGCCATGGCTCGGATGACTGCAGTGGCCATGCAGTTGCCAGGCCTGCTCATGGTTTTCCTTCTCGGCGCTGCCATCTCTGCCATTGCAATCATCAGTTTTACGGCACTTGACAGGGATGCTCGTGCACCAGTTGCTGAGGACGTGAGTGGTGCATGGCAAATAGTAGTAACTTTTGAAGCATACAACATGTTTTCTCTTCGGCATTTTGCGCACCAGTCCATGCCCGCCCCCAACCAGCATACATGTGCACATTGTGTGTGTCTTGCGATTTCAAGTTTTCCTTACCTGGCACTCAGCATTTATCTGTGCTCTCTTCCCTTGTTGCCACTTGCAGTTGCCCCGTGACACTGGCAGTCAGCAGGTCAACCACTCTCTTATGCTCTCCTTTCCCCTCTCAAATTGTCGTTAACTATCAAACCCTTTGCTTACTGAATGCTGAAGTTTTCGTAACAAGGCTAAAAGCACGTTTGGCGCATCATGTAGCACTACCCGTTCGTATGTATGCATGCATGCATGTGTGCTGTGCCCGTGTCTGTGTGTGCATGCGTGCATTGCGCTTCTCCCTTTACATGCACGCGTGTGTTGTTTGCCTCTCAAACCAATGACACTGACCCGTCTCAGAATGCCACTTGCCTACCTCCCGTTCAAGCCCATGCAATTGCTGCCTCTGCTCAGCAAGCCCATGCAATCAACTTGCCTTTTCACACTCTGGTGCGTGCTGGGTTGACTGAGAGGCGATTCGTTTCACCCATTCTTCCAGCATCTAGTGTCTCCAGCTCAGTTGTAATCTATTGCACCTCCTTTTTTCTTGCTCATACCTCCTTGCACATGCCATGCCCCTATCCGCCCACATGTCCAGCTTCCGATGTTGGTGCTGTATTCTGTCATCTCCACTGCCATCGCAACGCTCATGGCACTGCTGTGGGGGATGGGCGTGACCCACACGCAAGTCAGAGCATGGGTGCATCAGCAGGGCTTGGCTGTGACGGCTGGGCTGATGAAGCTGAAGACTGCAAGCAAGTGCCTCCTGGTATGCCATGCACTCTGCCCTCCCACTGCAGCTTCGCTTTGTTCTGAGGTTTTCTCCCCCTCACTATTGAGTTCTCTCCTTCCCATTCCTCTGTACCCGCACTCCTGTGCCTCTATGTAGCGAATTTCTCATCCTCTCTCCTCCACTCCCTTCATCACTCATCTTTCCCAATTTCTTTTCCTCGCCCTCACCGTGCTGCAACCACGTGGAATCCTCCCTCTGCTTCACAGCCCCATGTGAGTATGCTCCTCCTTCTCACCATCGTTCAATTTCATCCACCCATCTCCTTATGCATGAACTTGTCCTCATCTATTTAAACCAATGCAGTGTAACTTAATGCTGGAAAGTGGCTTGGCTCCATATTGACCTTATCCTTATGTTCTGATGCCTCCATTGCATAGGATTCCTATTCGTCCACGTATACCGTCCTTTTATGGTCTCTGAATCTGGTTCTCGTCTCATACTTCTTGAGCTTTACAGGTGCATGTCACTACGCTCTCATGTTATAAGCATTTATTCCATCTGTATTTCTCTCTCCTTCAACATCATAACCAGTGGTGCCTTGATCTGATTTCACTCTGCCTGCCTCATAATATTCTCCAATAGCTGCATTCGCATCTCAAGTTGTTATCTCATCTCCATGCCTGTCTTTATGCCACCTGTATGCTGCCATTTGTGTTCGTTAATGATAAAAAGCATGCCTATTCTGGGATGCAGAGAGTGGGTGAGGCTGTAAGAACTATTGGGGCGAGTATAGCCGGAACACACGAGTTGAAAGAGTCGATGGAGGCAAGAATGGAGGCGCTTGGCGTGCAGCTGGAAGAGACAAGGAGGGAGTTGGAGGAGGCTGAGAGGAGAAGAGCAGCGGATACGAGGGAGATGAGAGGGCAGGTGGAGGAGAGGGATAGGGAGCTGAATGCAGTGAGGGGGAGCTGAATGCGGTGAAGGGGGAGGTGGCTGAACAGAAGGATGAAGTGATGAAGTTGCGCATCGATCTGAAAATCAGCCAGAGTGAAGGCGATGCAGCAGACGCATGGGAGGTGAGTGCTGAATGAACCATTTTACAGCGCAGGCATTGTTTCACAATGCATGGATCGTTACATTGGGTGTGCATAGCTTGTGCTTTCCTATCACCTTGATCATCTCTCCCCTTGTTACCTTTTTCCTCCAACCATTGGCTCCAGGTCCTCAAATCAATATCGCCCAATTTGGATCTGTCCGAATTCTATGACCTCTCGGACGACATCCTCGCCCATTTGTCAACCATGACCCATCTGAAAAGCATTTTCTTGTACGCTAGCTCTGGCTTCACCGCAGAGGGCATCAAGCTCCTCTACAGGCTGACAGGGCTGGAGTCACTAGATCTCACCAGCACAAACGTCTCAGACAGTTTTTTGGAAGGCATTGAGTCCTTGGTTAGCCTCACGTCCCTCTCTTTCCAGCACACCAATGTGTCCGATGCGGGTCTGTCGCACTTAACAGCTCTGACCTCTCTCAATGTGCTAGAGCTTTCAGGATGCGATGGTGTGACGGATGCTGGCATGGTGCATGTGGGGAGGCTAACAGGTCTTGAGAAACTTGACGTGGATAGTACAGCAGTAACAAATGATGGGCTGCAGCAGCTGAACACCCTCACGAAGCTGACATATCTCAAGACACCAGAAGGGGGTGAACTTGAGAACGGTGATGTTTGCAGGCGGATAGGCAGGGAAGAATGAGGGAAGGCATGTACCTAGGCGGAGGAAAGAGTCTTGGAGTGGTAGTTGTGCACGGCTGAACGCTGGTCATAGAATGAAGTTGTATTTGCATGTCATAGAGTTGGAGGATCATATATGTTGAAGCCTTGCAGGTGACTGAAGCAGATGCAAAAGGGAACCCCATGGGCTCGGCCAGGCTGGCTTTGACTTCAGAGGAGAGGGCGTGGTGGTGGGTGGGTGGGAAAAGATAAAGTGCAAGAATAGTGAATACAACAAAAGAAATATGGGCACTGTTCTTATGGGAGGGTATTATGGTACCGTATTTGTTCGACAATGTTCATTCAATGATGTTTGGGTATCAAACAAAATGTTGTATCGGTACATACTGGTATCAATCAAGCAGGCACATTTCATAAGTATACCAAACTGGAATTGACTTCTAAACAGGTGCAGATGAGTGACAGTGGCTTGCTAAAAAACATATTAAATGCATTCTGCTGGCTGGGAACCTGGGATGGATGGATGGCATGGAACAGAGGGCAGGGGTGAATGAGGAAGACATGATGAGCATGCATCTGCCTGGGGAGCATATGTAATGCCTCCTGCTTTGCATTTGCCATATTCCTGAGCTCCCCAAACGACCTCTTATTTTCTGGAATGTTCCTGGAGTGATCATTGCCATATTGCCTCCTCACGATCACCCCTTGCCCCTCGACGCTTCACACATCACCTCTTTCAGCAGCACCTACTGTGAATGACAGCAGACAGTAACAAGAGCTGCAGCATCTCTTTCTTGTGTTGCTGAAGAGTCAGCTCAGCACCACACAGGGAAGAGGGAGCTGAGATGAAGTTTTGCAGATGGAAAGGGAGAATCTAAGAGGCATGCAGGACATGAAGTCTTGCATGCAGTGCGTTGTTGTGAATCGTGATGCAACCGGCTTGCCCTCTTCACCCTCTTCACCTCTAGGGTCGTGTGTGTTGCCACAGTAACCGCATTGAATTTGTTACTGAGGACACGATCTTAATGAGTATACAGTATTTGCAATAGGTATGTTTGGTATGACTGAAAGGCGTGAGGGATGGATAGGTATGAGTGAAGGTCAAGCATGAGACTAGCAATGGGAAGGATCCTAGGAATAATGCACGGGATGGGGCATGAAGCATGGAATGAGGCATGGGATGAGGTGTGGAATGGGGTGTATGAGACGTGGGATGAAGTGAGGGATGAAACGTGCGATGAAGTGTGGGATGAAAGGGCACGTGCACAGCTATCCCCACACTACTGTATCTCACTAGAACAAACAGACATGGCCGCTCACGTGGCTCACATGTAATGCCCCCACCATAGACTCAAGACCATAGCGAGAGCTAATAATCATCCCCAACTCTAGCCATCCTCGTTCTTCCCTCTCCACCAGTCTCACCTCCCTCCAAGCCATGCCCTCACGGCGAGGCGACAGCTAGAAGCAGCTGAGGGCAGAGAGCGGAGGGCAGGGGAAGAAACGGTGGGCGCGAGTGAGCAAACTTGAAAAGCGATTGGAGTGCGTGCAGGTCCTCTCTGCCGCCACCATCAACCGACCTCCAAGAAGCAGGGGGATGCCTGTGTGGGGGAACGGGGAGGCGCGTGAGGGGGGAGGAAGGAGGGGGAGGGATGTGTGAGTGAGGGGGAGGAAGGAGGGGGAGGGAGCAGCGTAAAATAAAGCCAGGAGACAGCTATTGAACAGCATAGGAGGGAGAGAGGGGCGTGGTGGCGGAAACTGGATGATTTGATGCCATATCAAGCGGTTGTGGATTGGTTGAGTGTGCAAGCACCTCTACCGGTCTGGAGGAGGCAAGGTCGCCATGTGGGATATCAGGTGGGTCAGGAAGGAAAATGGAGAAGGGTGGGCGGGAAAAGGGGACGAGGGCTTTGAAGGAAGACACGGGAATTTGAGAGAGGAGCGCAGGGGATGTAGATAGAGAAGTTTAAATGGCCAATACGGATGGGAGACGAACCAGTGCGGTGGAAGGGGGGGAGGGGGGAGGAGGAGAGCGGGGGATGGATAAAAAAAAAAGCAACCTAAATGCTTAGAAGCACCTTCAGACATAACTTGCGCTTTCACCTCTTCTTTCGTCACGTGAAGCCTAAGAGCCGCTCGTATTCAGCATACAATGAGCAGCGAAAAACTAACCCCACACTGCCACAGTCTCATGTACACAGCTCCTTCTGCCTCCTCTGCCCTCCCACGACTTTCTCTTGCCCACCTCCTCTCCACTCACCGCTAACCAACTTCACAGCCACCACTGCTGCTGCTGCAACTCGTGGCTCTGTCATGCCGCCCAGCTGTGTGTCGGTAACGTCCAGTTGGGCTCTTCAGGACTGATCCAGGGCAGAATGCTGGTGGCGTGGGAAAGGCAAGGGAGTTTTGAAGAGGGAGGAAGAAACGAAGAGACATATTGCTGAAACAAGGAGAGGGGAGCATTAGAGATAATGTCATTGCACATGGGAAAACAGCGTTTACATTCGTTCTGCCTCTCCATTTACTAGAGGCAGTGCCTCAGTGGGAGCGGAGAGGAGAAGATGCAAAAATTCAGCTGTTGGTTCATCAAATAGCTTTGACGACGAGCTGACGAGCTGCCTGTCAGGTGGCACAACACACGAGGTCACTTTTGAGTCGACTCAAACGACACCTTTCCTTCACCTTCCTCTGACTTACCCCACTCGCACGCAGCTGTCCGATTTCACCGCCACCACTGCTGCTGCAGCCCACATTTGCGATGATGCCCGGCTGTGTGTCATAGATACGTGTTGGCTCCTCACGACTAGTCCAGGGCGAGGTGCTGTTGGTGCAAGAAGGGAAAATGATTTGTGGGGGAGAGAGGGAAGAAGGTCGGGGAGCATGCTGACTGAAGAGGGGGGAGTGGAAGATGGCAGTGCACAGGGGAAGCAGTGGGGCGAGTGTGCTCTTGCCGCTGACCAGCTTCACCGCCACCACTGCTGCTGCTATGTCCCATGGCTCTGCCGCCCACCTTGCCCGGCTGTGTCTAGCTGCGGTAAGATGGGCGTCTCACTAGTCCAGGGCTGGGTGGTGTTGGTGCGGGAAGGAGCGAGTGCAGGGGAGAGAGAGGGAAGAGAAGAAGGAGCCAGTGCACACGGAAAACCAGTGCCTCGTCAGCACAGCAAAGTAGCGCCAGGGAAAGACGGGAACTGGAAGAGCCAGCCCCAGCATCACATGAAGGGTAACAAGCAGCAAGGAGCTGGAACTGCTGCGGTCATGACACATTTCGCCAATAAGCAGCACGCACGCATCATACTCCACTACCTACCTTGACTACCAGAGTCAACTCCTCGCACAAGCTCGCTCGCCACAATGCCACATCTTACTCGCGTGCCCGCGCACTGCCTCCGCACTGTTGGAGGCAGAGCAGATTCAAGCACTGCCTCGAAAGAACTGTCTGTAACAAAAAGGCAGAGGAAGAAGAAGGCACGCGTTACGCTACCACACTCACCATGAACACCAAGTCCTCGCATGCACTGCCTTTGTTCCTGAAAGCCAATTCAATCACCTTTGCTCTGGCTGTAATGACCGGTGAATGTAAAGCACAAGCCACACTCACCATGAACACCACGTCATTCTCCTTTCCCTAGCATGCTCGCCGCCCACCCCGTGAAAGTGACGTTGCTAACGACAACCAGGCTCTTATGCTTCTCGTGGTGACCATCTGAGTACCGCATTGTCCCACGCTGTTAGACACGCCACGCCAGCCCGTGCTGTCGCTGCCACCTAATATCCTCCTCCACCTCCCTCTTACCATTCTTCTCCTTGTCTTCCTCCCCCTCCCCTCCTTCGCCTCCTACTGCTTCCCAGTTCTGCTCTTGTTCCTCCTGCCACCACCTGCCCTCCTGAAAACTCCTCACAATACCCTCGTCTCTATCGTCTTCCCTCTTGGTTCCCCCCTCACAATATCGCTGCCAAAAGCACCATGCCGGGAGCAAAGAAGAGAATAACGACAAGCGGCAAGGATGGAAGCAGAGAGTTAGCAAGTGCAAGGAACTCAGATTCTCTCTGCCTACTTGGCGTCTCTCAACCCGTGTTGACGGCATGTCGCCCTGCCTGCAGTCAGCAATGAGAAGCCAGCTGCAATCATGGCATGTGACTATGCCACGTGCTCGCAATGAGCAGCGTGCAGCTGCCTCCCACTTAAACAAACTCACATCACGACTGCTGCCTCACTCTTCGTTCCTATCCCCGCTCACCTGCGTTTGCCCATCCTTGCATGGATGTACTCTCGTGGCTCTGCCATGCTGCCAAGTCGCAGAGATGAGGAGAGCGCACCTCGCAACCAGCGCAAGAAAGGTGCTGTTGGTGCGGACGGGGAAGGGAGATGGGGGGAGAGCAAAAGAAAGAGGCATAACTCAGACTAGGGGAGAAATTGACGACAACCGATGGCATTGCGAATGGATCTGGCGTACAGATAACTCAGATCCATTCTGCCTTGGCAGCACACTGGCGCCAGGAACGCCACTCTGGGCGCAGAAGGAGTGAGAGAGAGCAGCGACCACAGTTCCTCTGCCAATGTCGCGAAGGTGCATTCGTCCCTTCTCCGCTTCTCTCACCTCGCATCATGGCCGCCTGCTGCCACTGGGAGCCCGTCAGCCGAGAGGCCGCCAGCTGATACCCGTCAGCTGACGAGGCTCCGCCATTTCCACCTACTACTCGTACGATCCGGCAGTGCATCTTCCCACGGATTACGCGGAATGCGAAGCACGGGAAAGCATGATCAGATTGAAATTGTCGCGTCAGCAAACCAGCGCCAGAAACGCCGTACTGCCATGGCCGATGACGCCTGCTATCCGCCTCTTTCTACGGCGCAGCGGTTTGAGCATGCGGGCGCACGAGGAAAGAATGGCACGCAGAGATTGCTTCGCCATCGCGCTCGTCGCGATGTTCTAACCCGCGCAATGACTAGGTCGCACGCAATTAATGACAATTAGGTCAATTCGACGGTGCGAATCAGCAACGTCTTTCCCCATGCTGTGAAACAAATTCTAACATCATGAGCTATGCGCACTCATCTTCGAACATCGGTTCATAAAACGCGACGCGACCCGATTGCTACATCGCGGAAAAGACAAGAGCCAGAAGTGACGAAAATGTGTCATTTTCGTCACAGTTTCGTATACGGTTTTTTGGGGTAAAAAGGTGATGGTTGGAAGTGCCAACGACTTCGTCACTTCCAATGTGACGGCGATGTCACGGAAATGTCACGCGGAAATGTTTCCCCCGCGTCCCAACCACCGTCACAGCTGAGTCACATGCAAGTCACGCACAGGTCACTGCGGGGTTTACCCCGTGTGGTGAATAACAAATGCCACATTTAGACACAATCTTACGAGAACCATACACGTGGCGACCATGACGTCATCTTGCGATGACGTCAGTTACAGTAGTCGTACAGTATAAAGCGCCTCGAGCCACTGTCCTGTCCAACCGACTGCCTTCACGTGGACGACCACGATCACCCTGGAATTGCATCCACGCCCTTCGTACTCATCATATGTAACCAATGCCCACGCGCCATACCATGATATCACCTGATCCCCATTGGTCGACTCATAACACAGCATGTCGCCGTCCCACTACGTGGATACGTCGGATGCCGCTTAATCATGGCAAGATGTACGGCTATAACATAGTACATGATATCTGCATATGTAAGCTACCTGCGCATCCGACCGTCCACGTACACACGCATCTACGATATGTAGTGGTCGCTATCGCCAGCAGGATCTCAACGTTGTTGACGTGTAATTAGTCCCGTCCGTTGATGCAGACCCACGTGGCCATATTACACGTTACACGGATCCGCCAATGCTGGCCCAAATGCCCCGCTCTCGACCGTCCACCACACCATTATCCAACGGTACACAGGCCTGCCGATGCACTTGCATCTACGGCTCCAGTAGGCATAGGGCACGGGCGGCCCCACGATAGGGTGGGTTGGACCGTCACGAACCGAATCGCGGTCACATCGTTCCCGCATCCAACGGCACACGTCCGAACCGCGTTCTGCGTTTGTGGCCCTACGGCAATGGCCGTAATTGTCTGCCTCATTAAACATTTCGCAGAATCGTTTACAGGTTATGTTTTCCGCCAACTAATGAGTACCCGTGATAAATCGTCCAGGTTTTCTTCTTCCGTCTAAACATGCACGCAATTGACATTGAACGCTAGAACGCGCGGCCCATGGCGTCCCAAATCCCCTTGGCGATGGCCTCCTCACACGCCCCACCACCGTTCCCTTACTACGCCACAACACATCCATAAGACCTATGGTTTAGCCACAACTCTTTGCACCGGCTTACGATGCCAAGCATCGCCTCTTGTTGTTCCTCTGATTATGCCTGCGGTGTACCGCGGCTGACGCTTGCCTCCGCGGTCACCGCTTCGACGGCAGCGATGTCGTCGGCCGAGATGCGCAGGCCATGGCGGCCCCACTCCCAGCTCTGAGACGCCTCGTCATAGGGTGGTCGGAAGTCCGCGATGGCGGCCCTAACAGCAGCCTTGACGAGGACGTGGAGGCCGTCCACGATCTGCGCGTTGGTGCTCGCGGAGTTGGCGAAGCGACCCTGGCGCTCCTCCCAGTGATTGACCGCATCTGTCACCTGCGCACGGCAAACCACATACACGCGCGCGTGAGGACACTCGCCCAGGTACTTTAAGTCGCCTAAATGACCACGGTGTAGGCGTACCACGTGCTCCAACCATGCCACGTGGTAGAGCTTCAGTGTCACGGTCCCGTTGACCATCCTTGGCTTGAACACCGCACGCGCGCAGGCCGTAAACGCCCCAGACGCGAACGGCATTCCTTCACGGGAGCAACTCCAGCTAGACAGCCGCAGCTTCCCTGCCACGTAACGCACAAACAAAGCGCACATTACATGACGGTTATCTCTGCATTTGTAATGCACTCCCCCCCGCCCTACTAGCGGTAGCACCCCCTTACCCGCTGGTACGTCGCCCAGGCCGACCCTATCTCGGATCCGGGACAGGGTGCGTCTCGCCCGGGTCGCCCAGGGACTCTTCATGTCTCGGTCGTGGCGAAAAAGTCCAATCTTCGGCAGCCCGTGTCAGAATGTTACTTGTCTAGCCTGCAGTGGGGTACTCAACAGTGAGTACAACCCTTTAGGGTTTCCTACTTGTATCCCAACTCTTGCTAGTTCAACCATCTCATTCTCACAATTCTCCTTCGCATACCCAAAACCCTAGTCCTAGGGCACAACCTACTACCTCCTAGTGTGGGCCTAGGCTACTAAGCCTAGGCCCCACTCCTATTGTTTCTAACATGGTATTCAGAGCAGGCACGTTCCTGCCGCCTTCCTGTATGGGCCCACCACCTGCTTCCGCTGCCGTACTGTCCGCCGCGCGCCCCGTGGTGCGCGGCGGCCAAACCCTAATTTTTCATCCCGCCGTGCGCTCGGGGCGTACGGCGGTTTTCTGCCCGCCGTGCGCCCCGAGGCGCGCGGCGGTTTTCTGCCCGCCGTGCGCCCCGAGGCGCGCGGCGGCTTTCTGCCCCGTCACTCCGCGAGTCGCCCCCGGGAGGAGCTGCGACGGGCGACGGGGACCCGCGCGTCGCCCCCCGTCGCCCGTCGTGGCCCGAGCGACCTCCGTAGGGCCCGCGCGCGGCCCGTCCAGCCTGCGCGCGGCCCGTACGGGCTGCGCCAGGCCCGCGCGCGGCCCGTACGGGCTGCGCCAGGCCCGCGCGCGGCCCGTACGGGCTGCGCCAGGCCCGCGCGCGGCCCGTACGGGCTGCGCCAGGCCCGCGCGCGGCCCGTACGGGCTGCGCCAGGCCCGCGCGCGGCCCGTACGGACTGCGCCAGGCCATGGCGCACCTCGAGCCGCCCGCCACTGCAGCAGCAGCCCCTGGAGCCGCCCGCAACTGCAGCAGCAGCCCCTGGAGCCGCCAGCACCTGCAGCAGCAGCCCCTGGAGCCGCCCGCAACTGCTGCAGCAGCCCCTGGAGCCGCCAGCAACTGCAGCAGCAGCCCCTGGAGCCGCTCGCCACTGCAGCAGCCGCCCCTGGAGTCGCCCGCCACAGCAGCAGCCGCCCCTGGAGCCGCTCGCCACTGCAGCAGCCGCCCCTGGAGTCGCCCGCCACAGCAGCAGCCGCCCCTGGAGCCGCCCGCCACTGCAGCAGCCGCCCCTGGAGCCGCCCGCCACTGCAGCGGCCGCCCCTGGAGTCGCCCGCCACTGCAACAGCCGCCCCTGGAGTCGCCCACCACAGCAGCAGCCTCCCCTGGAGTCGCCCGCCTCTGCAGCAGCCGCCTCTGGAGCAGCCGCCACTGGAGCCGCCGCCCCTGGTGCAGCCGCCCCTGGGCCCGCGACGCCGCCCCTGGAGCAGCCGCCCCTGCAGCAGCCGCCCCTGGCCCCTGGAGCAGTCGCCACTGCTGCAGCTGCCCCTGGACCCGAGCAGCCGCCCCTGCAGCAGCCGCCTCTGCAGCAGCCCACGACGCCGACCCTGCAGCTGCATGCGACGCCGCTCCTGGTCCCGGTGCAGCCGCCTCCTTTTCCTGTCACCCGCAGTCTTGTTCCTCTCGTTCTGTATGTGTCTTTTCTTGCCCACTCCGTGTACGTTCGTCTTGTTCGTGTATTTGTTCGTTTTGCCTGTGTTCGTTTGTTCTACCTACCTACCTACCTACCTGCGCCCTCGTGCCTTGTGCCTTGTGCCTTGTGCTTCGTGCCTCGTGCCTCGTGCCTCGTGCATCGTGCGCCCTGCTCCGCGCTATTGCTCTGCACGCGCGGTTGCCCGCGCCCTCGTGCGCTCTACCCTACCTGCTCCGCGCTGTTGCTCTGCACGCGCGGTTGCCCGCGCCCTCGTGCGCTCTACCCTACCTGCTCCGCGCTGTTGCTCTGCACGCGCGGTTGCCCGCGCCCTCGTGCGCTCTACTACCTACCTGCCTGTGCCTGTGCCTGTGCCTGTGCCTGTGCCTCTGCCTGTGCCTGTGCCTGTGCCTGCTCGTGCCTTGTGCCTCGAGCCTACTACCTACCTACCTGTGCCTGTGCCTGTGCCTCTGCCTGTGCCTGTGCCTGTGCCTGTGCCTGTGCCTGTGCCTGTGCCTGCTCGTGCCTTGTGCCTCGAGCCTACTACCTACCTGCCTGTGCCTGTGCCTGTGCCTGTGCCTCTGCCTGTGCCTGTGCCTGTGCCTGTGCCTGCTCGTGCCTTGTGCCTCGAGCCTCGTGCCTACCTACCTACCTGCCTGTGCCTGTGCCTGTGCCTGTGCCTCTGCCTGTGCCTGTGCCTGTGCCTCGTGCCGTGTGCCTCGTGCCTCGTGCCCGCGCCCTCGTGCGCTCTGCTTCTGCCCGCGCCCTCGTGCGCACTGTTCTGCTCTGCCCCCCCCCCCCCCCCCCCCCCCCCCCCCACCACAAGGGGTGTGGGGGTGGCGGGTGTGGGGGTGCTCCGTTTGCGTCGCCCCTTTCCTCCTCCTCCTCCTTCCTCGTCTCCCACTGCTGCAGCTGCCGCTGAGGGGGGTGGATGTGTGGGAGCCGAGGGTTTAGGGTTTCAGGAGTGAAGGGGGAGTGGAGCTAGGGGTGAAGCAGTGGGTGTGTGGGGGGTGTGTGGGACAGTTGGGGGAGGTTGAGCCGAGGCTGCCGTCTTGTCGTCTGCAGCACCTGAAGTCCGGGGCTCTGTCTCGGTAGCGCAGAGTGAGTGCTACACCAGTCGCCCGTGGGTCCGATGCTCCTGCCGCAGCTGCAGAGCCTGTTACTCCTGTATTCCGGGGTGCTTACCTCGGTAGCCACTGAGAGCTTGTGCTGCACCAGTTATCTGAGTCAGCCGCCATGTGACTGCAGCTCCAAACGACGTCTCCTATCTTCTCTCCCCTCACAGTCTCTCCTCCTCCTCACTTGCCCGTTGTGACTACCACTAGCTTTGCTCATAGTTGTGAACTTTAAACTGTTGCTTCTTGAACTTGTGCTCAGAATGTGTGGTGACATTGTGATCCACCCTGAGCTTGTTCTACTTTGCTTGCTCTGCTGATTGCACCCCACTTTGGCTATGGGGGTGTGTCAGAATGTTACTTGTCTAGCCTGCAGTGGGGTACTCAACAGTGAGTACAACCCTTTAGGGTTTCCTACTTGTATCCCAACTCTTGCTAGTTCAACCACCTCATTCTCACAATTCTCCTTCGTATACCACAAACCCTAGTCCTAGGGCACAACCTACTACCTCCTAGTGTGGGCCTAGGCTACTAAGCCTAGGCCCCACTCCTATTGTTTCTAACAGCCCGATGTCGCGGACTCTCCCTGCCGCACCAGTCTTCCAGTCGCTGAACGATCTGTTCAGGTCGACCCGACGTGCCTTGCACGCCGCTAGAGCAACGCTTGCATAGCTTTCCGTCAGGTTATCCACGACTGCGCATATGGCCCAAGTCTTGGCGGCGCTGCTGGGGTAGAACGTCAGCTTAGCGTTGGAGCGCCGAACGAACAGCTCCGTGCGCGCCTGCTTACATACTTCCTGCCATGTAAGGCCATACATTACGTCAGCAACCACCACACATGCTCCCCTATGTATACGGCACCATCTCCCACACTTGTTACCTTCCAGCCTGCGTCGGTCGGGAGTAGGTCGAGCGCCTCCTGCATAATGGCAGATGGGGAGTGTCGAAGGTGGCCCTCGTCCTCGTCGTCGAAGCCCTCCTCCTCATCGGACGCCGTCTCGGACGTGGAGCGTGCCCGCCGCGCCTTCCAGCGCTTTCCCTCGCCGGAGCCGCGCTTGCGCCTCCTCTCTTCTTATGGCTGCCGTCGTCCTTGGGCTTCGCAAGGAACGCCGCCTCCAACCTTGCAATCGCACGTGCCGTCTCTTCATGGAGCTCCCTCATGCTATGCAGCTCCTCACGCGTGACCGGTGAGTCATTGGGATCACGCCCCACGCCAGCGTCGTCCTCTTCTGCGTCGGCATCAGCATTGTTTTCCGCTTCCGCACCATCCTCGTCTTGAGTGTGGTCTCTGGGTTACGACGAGGGAGAGCCACGTTTGGATCGTCGTCCGATGATGGCTCCGGAGGTGCGCCAGGTTCCCCGTCAACTCGTGCAGAGCCATCGACGACGTCTTGAACAGGACGTTTGCGCCTGCGACCAGCCTTTCCGCTGGATGCAGCTGTTCCGTCAACCTGCCGGCTCGACTGGGCAGATGATGAACTACCCTCCGAAGTGCTCCCATGCGACATACGCGAGTCTGCCCGAGTCCTATGAGACGGTGTCACGGCTGCATCTCACAACAGTAAATAAAAAACGGAGTTTAGTGACAAGCGCAAAGCACATACGAGCATGCTGTGTATGAACATAAAAGGCCGGTGTACAGTAGACGAAGCAGCAGACCCATTAGCAGGGCGTGACGCATGTCACTCACGTGGCGGCGAGGGAGGACCCCTGACTTGCTGCTCGTTGGCATGCTTCGAAACATCTAGACGAGATCTCTTCGTCACCTTACGCCGAACGTTCCCAGGCAGAAGGTAAGAGTTCCGTAGGTAGGCAGGTGGCTGTGACACGCGCTGACTCCTGCCCTCACGTGACGACACGGTGAAACTGTCCATCGTGAACAAAGTTGTGGGCATGAATGACTTTGGCAGACACATTGTCCACTACTTACGCATTCTGAGTCCAAGCCAAGTGTGCGTCTGTGCTGTACCCCCCCATTACACGTGGCTATCAATTGGCGGACAGGCTGCGGTGGTCATCTGGCAGTTTTTACCCACATAGCTCTTGCTTGACGCAAAGTTATCCACATATCTCGTTATAGAGTCGAGCCATTTGTTGTTCCACACGGCATGACCATAACAACAACTGCTACACATTGTGTGAAGCTTGTGAAAATCATCCGTGCGGTGCATATGTAATCTGAAATGGTTGATATTCATAATGCGCCACTGCAAGACATCCACAGTGCGACATCAGCGCAGAATTGACTCTATCACAACAGGATACAGACCTACATCTAGCATCAACCGTCGCACATAGTACAATGCCTCTTTTACAGGTCCAACGACCTAAGGTCCGCCATCCGCACATCAATCAGCCTCCTCTAGTTTATGTGAGAGAGCAGTACATGCCTCCATGGCACTACATGCACTCCCTGTCCGTTGCGCCTACTCGCACGCCGCCTCCACATCAGGACCCATCCTTCCCTGCACGTCTTCATCGCTACCGATGTTGTCCGGTGACCGAGTGCCATTGTTCTCGAGTGGGAAGGGAGTTCTAGGAGCAATGCCCAGCTCTGCCAGCGCTGTCCTCCACTGACGCCACCTCCACCACATCCGTGCCTTGACCAGATGACGCACGTCGTCGCGAACACACCCCATCAGAGATGCCTTCTCCGCGTCCGACAGCTCCATCACGTGCTGGATGTGGTCATTACGCCCGATCACGTATGCCGCCGCGGCATACGCATACGCCGCATTGAGCTCCACGGTATACGCACCCAGCCTTATCTGCTGACCAGTGCCTGGGCCGCACACTATCTTAACCCTAGACTTTTGGCCGCGTGGGCACCAACTCACACCTGTCCAGCGACTGGATGCAGGCCGGCCACCGTACGAGGCAAGCATGCTGGTCTGACGCACGGCCCGTCCTGCAGTCCTAATCCCCAGACGGAGGCGATACCTTGCAGAGCGCGAGACCGTCAGCGGTGCTGCCGGAGTCACGGGAGCGGCTGGGTGATCCTGCTCCTCCTTCTTGGACTTGACATCTATCGGTGTGGGCTCACTGTTAATGGGGGACGCCCCCTCGAAATGCGCAGAGGGGAACGATGGCAGCGGAAGCGGACATGGAGCCGGGTGGATGGTCATGCCGAGCGTCCGCATAGATGCTGCGTGCTCCACGTGGTTCTTGGACGTGGACAGAGCCAGCAGAGGCGTCCCGTGTGCCTGAAGCTCGTGTGCCGCTCCACTCAGCAGTTGTTCCTCCGAGATGCCTAGCGAACGTGCCAGGCCCATGACAGCCGCACACACAACGTAACCCCCTATCTCCATACGGGCTATCATGCCTGACTGCCTCGCCAGCTCGGTGGGGACTTCGTCCTCCTTGGGAAAGACGAGGGCGCCGTGTTCTCCCACCTGGGGAAGAGGCTGCACGGGAACATCCACACCCTCCCCAAGCAGCTTGACAATAAGGTCACCTGTGGCGTGTAGGGACACCTCCTCGCGGAGCTGGCGCCGGTAGGCGTGGGACTTCGCGCCGAAGAACGTCATCCACTCTTTGAGGTGAGAAAAGCCGGATGTAACCAGGGCGTGGAGATACATGCCGACATAAATCCCACAGTCAACCGCGTTCGACTGTTGTGGGATGTCTTCCGGCTGCCATACAACACATAACATGATGTGGCACACGTCAAGTGACAGACAAGGCATACTGTGCCCGCGACATGGCTGCGACATGTAGTGCACTCACATGCATTACGTGGACTTCGGCATACTTCAGGTGGTCCTCCGCCTGCTTCCGGTCGGCCGTGGGCAGCTGAGCTTTGTGCAGTAAGAGCAACATCTTGCAAATGAATCAGGTTAACGGTGGTCGTTATTTATGGCATCAAAGGAATTTCGCAAGATTAGGCAGGGCACAAGTATAAGATGCACCGCTCACGTCTTGACGCCCTCCATGACTTCTGGCTTCTTGGTGTGCAACTGTGCACTATCGTAATGCACCAGCTCAACGCTGCCCTCTGCAGTCTCGGATAGCTTCCCGCTGACCATGGTGCGGAGGTTCGTCGCTATGACCAGCGAGTAGTGGCCCCTGACACATGTACACCCGTTGTATGTTAGGGAACGCGTATCGACACCGACTGATGTGGAACCAGGCAACTAACAACAGCAGGAGCATCAAGAGGTTAGCGCCTTACTCGTAGCACACTGGGATGGCGAGGTAGTCCTGTGCGAAAATACACGGTGCATGTCCAAGGGGCCATGCCCTGTTCAGGGATTTCGCGAACGTAAATGCCTTCGTGTCCAGAGCGAACCATGTTTTGCCTCCTGCCAGCTTCGGATACCTTATGTTCAATAGTCTCTATCACACATATGCACGATATGGTTGGTCAGCACATATACGAAGGAAGGACATACAGCATGTATGAGGCACACCGATTCCAGGCGCTTACATGTTGTGGAAGTCCACCACTGTGTCCGCCAGACACTGTCCGTCTGCGAGCGTCAGAACGTCCTGTGCTGGCAGCTGACACCCCACTCCATGGGGACCGTACAGCGCCAACGGCTGGAAATCACGCTGATAGCTGGGCCTTTGAAGACGGGCAATCACATCGTCACTTGGCGGAGGCGGCACCTCTCCTGCGCCCCTCACACCGCTGCCCGCCGATGTCACTGCACGAGGGCGGGGCAACTCCTGCTTCACCTTGCGCTTACGGCGATCCTGCTCAGTAGACACAGAGGTCAGGGCACTGGCCGCGCAGAACAAGTTGTCCCGCTGCACCAGCATGCGTTGGATGTTCATGGTGGGCACTTAGTAGACTCGGACGCGTACTGTGGTCGTAGCCGGGATAGATGTACAGGGAGTCTAGCGTCCAAAACCTAGTCTGCTGTAATGGCCGCTCATCGGACGACTCTATTAGGCAGATGACATTGAAGCCTTGCGGTGTCCGTTGTTGTTCGGAAACCTACAGCATGGAACAAGGAACCCCAGGATAACCACAGCGCGCCAGATCCAGCTGTGTCAGAATTGACGCCGAACGGTGTATATGCATGACGTGCACACGTTTCATGATTTCGCATCACGCATAAAGTCCTCGGTGGGGACCCGTTGTCTACTGTGCATGTGGCTGCAAGGTTGCAAGAGTGGTTTAGTGTATTACATACTCGCTAATGTTCGTGCATCATCAAACACTCAACATGAATCTCGTTACGAATAAAACTTTTAACATGCAGCCACAAGCGCGGGAGGCATGGACTACCACCACGTGGCTATGGTTCGTTTCGCACATCCGAGGTGGCAATCAAACCCTATCTACACGATCTCGTTTAACAACGTTTCGCATGAACATAAAAGACAGTACATTCAATATCACAGTTACTATGATGCATATGACACTCCACTGCACGTCAGGCTCCAGCGGACGTCGAAGACGGCCGTTGACAACCCTACATACCAAACTCTAAACCCCCCCGCACCATTACCCCGACATCGGCTGGCCTCAATCCATGGTCGCTGCACATCAGATAACGGTTACAGTTGAGGGACGGGGACGCTTGGTTGGCGTCCGACGCAGATGACTGACGACCAGATCGTTCGACGCGCCAAACCGCTCTGGCGCGTCCCGCACATCAATGCCGAGCTTTAGTGACTGACGGACAAGGTATTCGGTGACGACGCGCGCCACCCGCCTGCGACAACGATGGTCATTCAGTAGCGGTCCTGGCTGCGTGTGCAGTGCTATCTCGCGGCCGTCCTCGGCGCCTGGGCTGTCGTTCATGGTGCGCTGCACGCGTGGCGGGAGAAGGGTCAGCTCGCAGTGCGCATAATCAGTGGCATGCATGAGCGTGTGGCCAGGCCGTGCGAACTCGTCTATGATGTACTGCAGCTTTCCCAGTTCCTGAACAAGAGGTTCGGACAGGACACAAAGAACGGGGTTTTTGAACTCTCGCACAGACGAGCGCCATGATGCCGGCACACAGCCGGCGCGCCACCAGCTGAGATGGACCGAAACCGGAGTCAAGTCCCTCCACCTTGAACCCATCCAGTCCACCATGATGGACAGGGGAGGGGCGTATCGGAACAATGCCCCGTCGCGCCACTCTGGTGTCATCATCAAATGGCGAAGGTATGAGGCACGGTACAGCGTCTTCCACAGCTCTACCACCCCGCACAAGCCGGGATGGATGCACCCAGGCGCTTTAGGACCCTGCATGTGAATGATTCGGAGGTTGCTCAGGTTCTGAACGAGGAAACCGTGCTCCATCGTTTCCATAGCAGATGGATCCGTTGACGAGTGGGCGTCCTGTGTCACGAGGACGATGACATGGTTGTCTGTAGAGTACGCCCGCCCGTTCAACGCTTCAAGGTACTCGCTGAATATCTGACAAGCGTAACAAGCGAGGATAAAGCAGACGTGTTAGCATCTGGGATTGCACGATTATAATGCAAATGCATTCCGCAAAGTGGACCGGGAATGAGCAGGACATCTCCCACCTCGGGCGTGACGAACCCGTCCACGCTGTGCCGCACGAACACGGTAAAATCGGGGGGTGTTTCAAGGCCTTGTGCACGCGCGTCGTCCGCGCGGAATATCAGAAGAGGCGGACACATGAGTGTTCCCGTTGCATTGAACAGGAAGCAGACATTGATGCGACAGCCGGGCAGCGGATCATCGTGCCCATTATCAGAGTGAAGGAAGGGGAGCCTGGTGGGCAAGAGAGGCTCCTCCATGAAGCAGTACACGTCGTCTGGATTAGCCTTTATCTGAGCCAGTAGCATGGCCATTTCAGCCATGGTTGAGAGCTAGACCACACCAACTGCCGCAGTGCCGCGAATATAAGCTCGAATAGCTTACTCTCAAGGATGCTGGAATGACTGAGAGCGTCATTGTACGCGCGGACATTATCCGCCACGTAATCACATACTGCAGCACTCCTGTCCACACACGTTAGAGGTGTATACACATGTAGTAACGTCATTCGGACGATGTGCGGCATACACATCCGCACATCGACGATAACGTGTAAGATCGGTGGCCAGGATGGCGCCAGTGTACAGTAAATTGTTGGGGTTTCGTTCGGGTGCGGTCATGTTGGATAGGTCGTGCTGTTCCTTGAGCACTAGATAGACCGATGGACTGATGGGTAAGAGCTTTCGGTGTGGCTGGCCTATTCAACCATCGGAAACCGATGATAGCTCATGCTTTATGTGTTTCATGCAATGGTACTAAAAACGGGTACACATTTGCCGTTATACACCGTAAACAAGTTCGACATGACCGATTCGGGTGGTCGTACCACGTCAGAGGGGGTTGCTGGTATATTTGAGTGTCTGTACGCGTGGCACAGTTTATCCGTAATTTGCAATTAGGGTTCGCGCCACCCCTTGCGATGCTGGGTAACGCATGCGAGGCATGCCGCTTGGAGCACGTAGACGACAACACGCTCCAGTCGCATGTGTCTAAGAATGTCAAGTGCAGGAGGAAGATCCAGCACTCTCGTGCCCAGTGGCTGGTGGAGGCGTATCGGGACGCGCTGCGCGCCAGGCGCGGAGCAAGGCCCCGTTCACCCATGCGTTCTCGCCGCAGCTATGAAGGCGACGCTGCTGAGATGGCTGCAGTGGAACCGGCTGCAGTTACCGATCAACCCGACCCTCCCGAAGGCGCAGAGGAGGATAGTGACGGGGATGAGAGTGTTATGTCAGTGATTGACGACGGCTTCAACACTCTGATCGAGCTGTACATCTTCTTCCGCGAGGCAGATCTGTCCAGAAGGGAGGTGAACAGACTGCTTAACATTTTCCAGAACCCTAATTTCTCGCTGAGGGACGTGAGGCGGCGGCTCAATTTCGTGGACGTGAGACGCTTTGGGCGCGACAAGGCGCCGCGTGATCATGTCCCATGGAAGACGAAGGACATCAAGTGCTATGGCCCCAGAGGCTGGATGTGTACGCTACTGCTGCACTACCGGGATACTGAGCTGGTGAGTGCATGGGTACATGCATGGAATTTGGCCGACTGCGTGATCGTTTTGCGGATTGTGGAAATGGGCAGACCAGTGACCACTCGTGGGCATGCGTGTGGCAGCTGGTGAAGAAACTGCTACGCGCATTCCAGCACATCGCCGGATTTGTGACAAAGCCTCGGGCGGACGAGGAAGACACCGAGGAAGTGCGGCATTACAGCACTCCCGACACGGGGAAGTGGCTGGAAGAAGCACAGGTATGTAATCCTAATCGTATGGGTGGAGTGTGATGGGCAGCTCGCGCGTCACTGACGGTTGGGTCCAGCGTGTGTGCAGGCCGCGATTGGAGATGAGGACTGCATTGTGCTGGGTGTGATTGTGTACAGCGACAATACGCACGCCTCAAGGAATGGCAGACTGGCTGCATGGCCGGTCCTGATCAGCTTGTTCAACATCCCAGAAGCGCTCCGCTGGCAGGAGCTGGGCCACGTACTAGCTGGTGTGCTGCCGTTCCCGTCAGAGTGGGCGTCATCTACCGAGAAGACGCGCATCTTCCAGCAGTGCATGGAGGTGATCTTTGAGCCTCTACTTCGCGCGCACAGAGGGTGAGCGGGTGTGGAAGTGGAGCTAACGAGCCATGATATGCCTTACAAGAATACTACTTCCCATGGTGCCGTGTGCAGGGCCGAGTTGCGATGGTTTTATGTGACGGACGCGACAGGCAAAGTGGTGAAGGCCTTTCCCTGTCTTTTCGGTCAGCTGGGGGACTTTCCAGAGTCGTCTCGGTCTACAGCGACTCTGCAGCAAGGGTCGGATCGGCCGTGCTCTTCGTGCTACATGAAGGAGACACATCTGGCAGACCTGTCGCATAAGTCGGTGACGCGGACGGTCGAGCTGCAGAGACGGGTCGTGGAAGCCATTCAGTCGGCGGCCGGCAGCAAGGCGGCGGAGAATATCAAGAAACGATGGTCAACACACCCTGTGCAGGTGAGGATTACCAGTGCATAATGTGCTCGAGCTAACCCATGGGAATGGGCACACAGGTGGGTGACGCAGCGCCCGGTCACATGCGTGTCGTCTTTGCGTGTGGCAGTGCTACTTGGAAAGATGGAACTTTGCCGAGACCACGTGGGGAAACGTGTTTCTCGCATGCGCGGCAGACCTTCTACACGTCCTGGACGGGGGGATGCTGCCGCGCATGGGCAAGTGCTTCATGGTTGGGAAGAGCAAGCCGGAGAGGCGCGAGTTTGAGAGGTGGGTATGCATGTGAATGGCGACACCGTTGTTGGCGATGCCAGTGCGTTGCTGACACTCTTTCCCAACCATGGCAGGCGGCGCAAGGAACAAAAGAAGGACACGCGCGCAAGCGTAGTGCGCATCCCGGGGGGGACCACGTGGTTCAGCACAGGGGCGAACTATGCCGCTTTCGAGCACAGGGGAATGATGCAAGTGATTCCCCTGCTTATCGCAGACAACATGGAGAAGAGCAAGCAGCCGGCTAAGGCGAGACGGGAGCGGGAGGTGGCGGCTTTTGTGGCGTACGCCAGCTTCTACAAGGCGTTGGTGGGCGTGACAAAGCATACCGAGAAGTCTCTGGACGACGTCCGGGAGATGGCTGTGCGGTACGTACATTCCGGTTGTTAATATTAGATGTGTTGCGCATCGAGTGTGCACTCCAGCCTAACCATGACTCCTATGCGCACACGCAGGATGGTGGCGGCCATCAAGGCCGCATTCCCTGACCAGACGTCGGAGTGGAACATCCCTAAGGTGCACCAGATTGTGCACCTGATTGACGGCATACCACTGCGTGGTATGCCGAACGAGACATCCACCAACCTGTGGGAGCACACGCACAAGGGCACCATGAAGGTGCCGGTCCGTGGCAGCAACTGGCACGACATCCCGCGCCGAATTGTCGAGGAGGAGGTGCAGCGCGAGATTGCACGGGAGGTGGCGACAGAAGCGGGTGGAAACAGGCAGTATGTGACGGCGATGCGCGAGGTGAGCGTATAGGGTTGCGTAACAGGCTCACCATGTGCTGAATAAGGGAGAGTGCCCTCGGACCCCGGATTCTCACACGTGGCGTGCATGTTGTTGCGTGCACACAGGCCGTGCGATGCCTGAAGCCAGTCCTGACGAAGACGTCAAGGAGAGCGCACGTGGACGAAGGCCTGGACGCGGTGATGTGGGCATATCGCGAGGCTCATGGGTCAGACATGGACGCACTCGCAGGGTGCATGGTGGCGGCAGGCATCCCCACCACCACCATCGAGGTGGGGAATGTCGTTTGAGAAGGTGGCTGGGTGATGATTAATGCACATCGGTGATAGCATGTGTGACGGTTGGGCCACCGCCTCGTGTCACCCGTACACCGCATCCACTATACTCTGTCTATGTTGCCCGACGTACGCAGGTACACACAGCCGTGGCGATCCCCCGAATGCGGGGGGGGGGGGGGGGGGGGGGGGGGAGCTTGTGCCCAAGGGCACATTTGTGAAGGCCAGCCCTTCAGAGCGGTGGTTTTCAGACATCGCAGTGTACCGGTCTGCCAAAGAGGAGTGGTATGCCAGGTGCCTCTGCATCTTCCGCGCAGAGGGGGCGGACGGGGAGATGGGGCGACATGTGTACGTTAAGTACTATGAGGCGGAGGGCACGTGCCCGATGACGACATGCCTGCAGCTGTCTCCCGGCCGTGTGAGAACAAGATACGCGGTGGTTCCAGTGGAGTGCATCTAGAGGGTGGTGCACGTGTGCAAGTCTTATGTGAACAGACGTGTCATGCTCCTGAACAAGTTCCTGCTGACGGAATGAGGGTGGTGGGTTATTTTTCCCGTGACATGTGGGGGCCCTGTGGCCATGTGCTCTGGTGTGGACGCAGTTGACGCCATTACAGAAGACGCATGCTGTGGCCAATTAATTAGTCTATTTAATTTCCGGATACGTAGTTTGGTTGGGTTGATGTGCAGCCCTTATGACATAATGGGTCTTGTCTACCTGGTGTATATGTTGGCTTATAGCATGAAGGTGAAAATGTTTGTGGATGTACATTTGGTGTCGTCTGAAATTGACGGCGGAGCTTTCGCAGTGCGCAATGACGCGCAACCGCAAAATGTGCGATTCTAGGCAACGCGTCGCGAGGTCAAATGTGCGGTTCGAAGAACCCGAGGTCCTTTCGTGCCTGAGGGGTTGAGCCAACATGTGACATTTGCGTCACAGGTGTTTTGGGACATTGTGGGGACTCGCTGGCACATTTTGTATGGTTTTCCGTAGAAAAACCCACTCACAGAGAAATTGCGCACCTAACTTTTCCGCGATGTAGTTGCCGCACAACTACTTTCACAGTAGTGAAGCGGCACGTGAAAGCGCTGAAGGCCTGTCTACCACACGAATTGAGACGTGATTTGAAGTGGAACACAATTCGGTGCTGGTTGAAAGGGCAGTTCAGAACACTTCAGTCTGTGTGTTTGTGCTAAGTAAAACCGTTACCAAAACTGAAGGTTGCTACCAGCCTGGATTGAACAAGCTCAGTTAAAAACATAACACTGGCAGGTGTCCAACGGTAGTGACGGGACCTTCGCGACGATCATGCGTCTATCAAAACTAACGACTCTGCTTATAGCGAGCTTTGAGTCACGAGTCGGGAAACATAACGCATTTTCCGGTTTATTCGACGTTAGTGACGTTGCGTCATCGCCGATCACGCGAGCGTCTAGTAGACCGAAAGGATGTGACAGCCTCAGTCGTGAAACCCGAGTCCAGGGGAACGTCGCGGTTCGGTTTATCCAGTCCATGCGATACTACGATCACGTCAAGGGTGAAATTTATGAGCGGTCAGGCGATGACACGTCAGTCGCGTTAGGAATATGACTCCGAAATCCGTCATCGTGTTTTCCAACGATGGCCCGCACGCACCTGCCCTCCCTTAGTCCTTCGCGCGCATCGCATTGTACTGGATGCGGTGCGCCGGTCGAGAGATTTCGACCGAGGCACCGCCATGTCACGACGCCTTTTCGAGTCGCCCACGCCGACGGTGCCGTGTGTGGTCATCCCATCTTAGCTTACCTCGAGGCGATTGTATCCGATTGGACCTCGCTTGTATCGAGAGAAAGAAGTTTCCTCGCGGTCATGCTGCGGCAGTGTGCACAGCCGTCCGGCCCTCCTTCTCGCGCCTCTGGACTCTCTGAAACCCTAAGCATTTGAATGCTCTTAGCAAGCATCCAAATTGTTTCATCTGACTACGGCTGTGTCCATTCGTCTCAACTCCCTCCGTCCCCTCGTGCTGGTGACTTGTCGCTCGTCTTTTTGGAAGGCCAAGCAGATAGTGAATCTTGGCAGCACAGTGCCAGGGTGTGTTGCGACCTCACCTACTTGCATTAGTTACAAACATTCAGGTTTGGAAATACTTCAAAATCAGAGGAGGCCTCTCTTATTGCATTCTTTTTCTCAGCCTTCTTTTTTCTTTCCCGAAGCAACTTTCTCTTACCACCGATCTGGGACCTTCTGGCTGCTCTGCTCGTTCAGCACACTTCATTTGACTGATGCCACACGACCTGGGTCCCCCTCTGTGTGTACATCTCCAACCTGGTCATTTGTCTCCACCTTCTCTAGTTTCTCTCGCGTTTTGTTTGTTGTTTCTTTTGTCACTCTTTTAGCGAATCTCTGCCTGTCACGCCACGCCAGTTAAGGTGAAGCACTTCTACATAAACACCCTATGCACTCCCCAGCTTACCACCCTTCACCGACTGCATTTGTTTCTGCCTTGCTGTATCAGGTCTCCCGCTTTCTTGGTTACTTATCTGCTCTTTCCCCCATCACTGCCTCATCCCTCACGCGTAATTGGTCTTGTTCATGTGCTAACCACGCCTCCTCGCCCTCTGTTCCTTTTACGTTTCTCCTTTCCCATGACGCTCAACCCTGCACTACCTGGGCTGCACGTGTGTGCTTTCAACAGTGTGCAGTGAAAACGTCAGCTGAACGCAGAGGGACCAGACAAGGTTAGTTTGAGGAGAGTGAGTGGACGATATGGCTGGTGAGAGAGCGGTGGGGCCACTGATTGAAGTGGTCAAAGGGGCGGTGCTGGCAGCAGTGAGAGAGGAGCTGGCTGCACACAAGGAGGAGGTGGATAAGCTGCGTTGTATGTTGCGTGTTGTGAAGGAGAAGAATGACGCGACTGCTGCTGTGATGGAGGACATGGCGAGAGGACTGGAAGCAGGGAAGGGGGAGTTGGCAGTGCTGAAAGGGGAGTTGGCAGCGGTGAAAGGGGAATTGACAGCGGTGAAAGGGGAGTTGGTAGAGGTGAAAGAGGGAATGGCAGAACACAAGGGTTCTATGGCAGAGAAATTGGCTGTAAGGAGGAGGGCATCGGATGCAAGAGGTCTGAGTGGGAAGAGTCGGAAGAGAGTGCAAAAGGGATTGGCAGGCCGCAAGAAGCAGAGGGCAAATGATTTGAAGATGAATGTGGAGCTGGAAATCAGGCAGAGTGAGGGCGATGCGAAGGCTGCATGGGAGGTGAGTGCTGAGTGAATTGCTTCACTGGGCGTGCATTGCTTGCTTGTTCGTTCTTCTCACTGTAGCATGCCTTCTCTTATCATGTTTTTATTTTCCATCCCCACCCATTTCCTCCAGGCAATCAATGCAGCATCACGGAATGCAGATTTGGACCTGCCAAATCTCCGCGGCTTCTCATATTCCATGCTCGCCCATGTGTCTACCATGACCCATCTAACGAGCATTGACTTGTACTCTGCCTCGGGCTTCAGTGCAGAGGCCATCAAGCACCTCTACAGGCTGCGTCAACTGGAAACGCTAGACCTTGCAAAGACAAACCTTTCAAACAGCGTCCTGGAAGGCATTGGGTCCTTGAGGAGTCTGAAGCAACTTTTTATCGAGATGGCCAAAGTGAATGATGCTGGTCTGCATCACTTGACATGCCTTTCTTCTCTCAACACGTTGGACCTTGGGTCATGCTTTGGTGTGACATCGGCTGGCACGGTACATGTGGGGAGACTGACAAGGCTTGAGGAGCTTCTGCTGGATGGCACGGCAGTCACGGATGCTGGTCTGCCACACTTGATAGCTCTCTCCTCTCTCAAGTCGCTGCATCTGTCTGGATGCAAGGGTGTGACAGCTGCAGGCATGGTGGATGTGGGGAGGCTGACGGAACTAGATAAACTCTTTCTGGATGGCACGGCAGTCACTGATGCTGGTTTGCAGCAGCTGTGGGGACTCTTGTCTCTCAAAATGTTGAGCCTTTCCGAATGCGAGGGGGTGTCAGCTGCTGGCATGATGCATGTTGGAAGATTGACAAGCGTTGAAAATCTTTTGTGGGCTGGATAAGACGGCCGTGACGGATCATGGGCTGCCACACTTGACAGTTCTCTCCTCTCTTACGATGCTCAAGCTTTCTGAATGCAATGGTGTGACAAGTGCTGGCATGGTCGAAGTGGAACAGTTGACAGGGCTTGAGATATTACGGCTGGATGGGACAGCAGTGACGGATGATGAGCTGCAGCAGCTGACATGCCTCTCCTTTCTCAAAGTGCTGGACCTTTGCAAATGCGAGAATGTTACAAGTGCAGGCATGGTGTATGTGGGGAAGTTGACAGGATTGAAAGAGCTTTGTCTGGATGAGACGGCTGTCACAGATGATGGGCTGCAGCAGCTGACGGGTCTATTCTCTCTCAAAGTGCTGGGACTTGGCAAATGCAAGGGCGTGAGCATTGTTGGCATGGTGCATGTCAGAAGGATCACAGGGCTTGAGGCACTAGGGTTATCTGTAACAGCAATAACGGATGATGGGCTGCAGCAGCTGACGGGTCTCTCCTCTCTCAAAGAGCTGAGCCTTTCCGACTGTAAGGGTGTGTCAAGTGCAGGCATGGTGCATGAGGGGAAGCTGACAGGACTGAAAGAGCTTTATCTAATTGAGACAGCTGTCACAGATGATGGACTGCAGCAGCTGACGGGTCTATTCTCTCTCAAAGTGCTGGGACTTGGCAAATGCAAGGGCGTGTCAAGTGCTGGCATGGTGCATGTGGGGAGGCTGACAGGGCTCGAGAAACTAGGGGTTGGTGTAACGGCAGTCTCGGATGATCGGCTGCAGCAGCTGACGTGCCTCTCCTCTCTCAAGGAGCTGGAACTTTCTAGATGCAAGGGTGTGAGTTTTGTTGGCAGGGCTTGAGGAGTTAGGGTTGGTGAGACAGCAGTTACAAATGAAGGGCTGCAGCAGCTGACTGCTCTGACTAAGCTGAAAAAGCTCTGCCCGCCAGAAGGAGGTGTTCTCGAGAACGAGGAGATACACAAGCGGATTGTAGGTGTAACAGGATGGGTTTCACCATGCGAGCATCCAAGAGAATCTCCGACTGGGAGATGCTGTATATCTCAGCTAGATCTGAACACTGCGCTTGCTAGCCTCGAGAACATTCTTCCATCCCCGTCATTCCTTAGAATACAGCAGGGCATGATATCGAAGCGTTATGCCAAGATGCCATGCTAAATGCGTGGTGACGCGGTTTTCCATTCCTTCCTTTTCGCCTACCATAAATGTCTCTTCCTGAAACTTGATGTATCATATGTTTTATCTAAACTAAGAATCCTCTTCTTGATTTCTCTCTCATTAACGCTACTGGAGCTAGGCTTCTCTCGGTCAGCCTAGCTCCCTAACACTGCAAATCTCTACACCTCTTCTTAGTCTCTAGCAACGGCGCCACTCTTCCTAGTCGCCATGGCCGGCCAGGCCAGCCGCGCCGTGCGTGGCTGCGTGCCGTAGCCCTGTTTCAGTAGGATAGGATAACCGGGAGTAATGGAGCTGAGGGAGACCAATTTAGGGTGGATTGTTCGAAGAGCTGCAGGGAGGGTAAGAGTGTGATAAGTGAGAGGACCATGGGTGGGGCCATTCCCAAATGGGCATTGAATGCGGCCCTAGAGGAGTGATGTGGAAATATCAAGTATAAATGGCAAATATGTCACCAACTCGCATCTCATTCTTGTGAGAATAATACGGAGATGAACCAAAAAAGGCCAACATGAAGAATGCATTAAGCACTCATACAACCAGCACATTCATTCATTCGTGCGTGTTTTTCCTGTTCCATCTTCCCTGACTCCAAGCCTATGATCATACCCTGGCATAGAAATTGCTGATGCACTCAACCAACTCTATCCCCCGCCCATCTGATCTGATAGACCTGCCTCTTGTTTGCTCAAACGCCCGAACCTCTAAAGTCATTTCCTTTTCTCCCTCCCCTTCTGTGTGCTCACACAATGTTTCAGTACCAACTCTGCACCCCTTCTCCTTCATGGGCTGTTAGAAGGAGGCAGCCCATTTTTCCGTGGCCCCATTCTCCCATGCCCCCATTTTCTGATTCTTCCATGCAGATGCCCCCTTCTTCCCATGCTCCCATCCCATACTCCCATTCCCCCACCGATGCTCTCATTCTCCTAAGCTTTCATGCTCCCATTCTCCCATACTCCCATTCACGTATGCTCCCATCCTCCGATACTCCCATGCCCTCCCATGCCCTCATCCCATACTCCCATTCTCCTATGCTCCCATGCCCCCAAGCTCCCATTCTCCCATTCTCCCATCCCATTCTCCCATTCTCCCAACCCATTCTCCCATTCTCCCATCCCATTCTCCCATTCTTCCATCCCATTCTCCCATTCTCCCATCCCATACTGCCATTCCCCCATCCCATACTCCCATTCTCCTCTGAAAGAGGTGAAGCGGCACAAGGAGTTGACCACCCTCCCAGATGGTGATTGACATCTGCCGCATGCCTGCTTTACCCCAGCCCACTTCCTCCCACATCCCGGCCCCCCTACCTCCCCTCTCGTCTTTTTTCTTCTCCCTTCCACATTCCTTCATTTTCACATCCTTTTTTTCATCCCCCTCCCACTCATCATCGTCTCCCCCCCCTTCCTGCCCTCCCTGCGTCATTTCCTTATACCCAACGTGACCCTCCATCCTTATTGGGCCATGCAATTCACACTGTCACTCCATGGCCCTTCGTACCTCACCCATACACGCACCGAGTGTCCCTCCCTCTCTTGCATCCTCATCACCCTCCCATCTGCTTTCCCCAACCCCCCTCCCACAGCAGCACCGTAACCATCGCACCATCAGGTACCACCTCTCCCACCCTCCCACGATGCATCTCTCCCACGACCTGCTATCACCCTGTTGTGAAACGCACAGTGCATTCTTTCTACCGTGCTTCCTCGCCGTCTTTCTGCCTCTTCCATTAAGCTAATGCCCCTCGGCACAGATAGTGTAATCGTATGCACGTGTGCATCTCTTACTGCCCTGCTTTCGTATCCTCTGTTTTCTTCCTCCACTTCCTTATTCCCCCCTCCCCCCTCAACCCCCCACATTTAACCTCCTCTCATATTTCTCACCCCCTCCATTTTCCATCCCGTATCCCGATTTCCATATCCACTCTTCGCCCTTGTTTCTAATTCTACCAGCTCCAAGTTCTCCAGTCACCCAGCTTCAACCATCGCACCTGTCACTTCAACCATCCGTGGTTTCACTACCATTGTCTCCCCCTCATCGCCATTCACAAGCCTTATCCATCACCTGGTCCCATACCTCAACCCATACATACTTCATCCCATGCTATCCAGGGCCCAAAATAGGTTTTAGCTCACTCTTTCAAATCAGGGTGGCAGGCCCTCCGTACCCTGACTGGTAGGGTAATTTTTCTCGTACACTGATTGTAGCAGCCTAAAAGTTCAGGTACACTGATTTCAGCAGGGTAATATATGTCGTACACTGTTTCCTTCCTACGCACGAATTTTTACTACACCAACAGTTACTTATCAATAAAGTGTTCTGCAAACAAGCTTGACTAACTATCTAGTTAAATAAACCATCTTAAAACCACTAGTCAATCAACGTCTGCTGCACTAGCAACTGCCTCGTCTGCAAAGTGTGCAGTGCTGGCCTTCATGCCGGAGAAGTCCTTGGTGGAACGCCTGAGCTTCTCACCGCGGAATATGGCGACCACCTCGTACCAGTCTATGTCGTACTGAAGGAGGGAGCACCGCATCAGGTGCTCAAGGCTTGTGTCGCCGAGGCTGCCGCGGTCCCACGTCTTGATCAGGTTCTGCTTGCTGAAGCCGCGCTCACATTCAACCGTGCTCAGTGGTAGCACGGCGACAGACTGCCACATCCGGACGATGTTGGGAAACGAAGCATGCCACGCCTCGTCGCGCAGCACGTTCCCCAGCGCCTGATGAAACTCCTCGCCGTTGTGCTGGGAGAACATGGTCGAGGTAAACATCCAGAGCTCCTGGCCGGCACGCTTGTAGTCGAACCCTGGTAGTGCGGAAGGGGTTGATAATTGGCATATGCTCATACATACGGGTAGGAGTGGGAGGCATTAGTCCAACAATACAGGGCCGGGTGATGAGCTGCAACAAGCGCAATGGGAAACAAGCTGGTGCAAAGCTTAGGAGGCAAGTCAATCTCAAATACCCGACCCATCTGACAAACACGCTTACCAGGCAGCTTGTGGTTGTACAGCTTGTGGAGCTGGCCAAGCCACTTCCTGAAGGACTCCAGCCGCTTGGTGTCGTCGTACACATACGACGCCGTTCTAAACAGCTTGGCGCCTTCCAGGAGGTTGAGGTCGCGCATGCGCCACTCCAGCTCCTCGTCCACTTTGCGGATGAACTTGAGCGAAAGTTCAAAGCAGGCGGTTACATCACCCTCAGTCTCATGGCCTGGCAGGGGGCGTTCGTGCAGGGTGAATTCGAAGGAGACGGCGTTGCCATCCGCGTCAACGCCTTCCGCTTTCATTTCATGCTGATCCAGCTTCTGGTGAGCTTTGATGAAGTCAGGCAGCTGCATCTTCTCTCCGCTGCCAAAAAAGTGACCAGGGGACCTGTCGAAGTAGCGCGCCTTCAGGCGCATCCGCGTCTGTTGAACAAGGTGCGCCACGAGGGTGACGTCCACCTGCACACATACAAAACACGAGGTCAGAACGAGCATTGCAGGCGTGCGTGTAAGTACAAATTTGCTTGTCAGTGTGTTACCTGACGTTGCTGAAAGCGCAGATTGAGTTGGTTGAGCTCCCACAGCACATCCGCGAGGAAGCGGATGAGCCAGTGGAACTTGAACGAGGTGACTACCTCGTACAAGTCTTTCTTGTAATCCTTCAGCACGACGATGGCTGCAGGCAGAACGTCAAGGAACCGCTGGATCGCCTTGCCACGGGAGAGCCAACGCACGTCGTGTATGCCCTGCGCCTCCAGATTCGTCTGGCAGTAGACGCGCTGCAGATTCTGAAACTTGGTGTAATCCACGCTGCTGCGGCCGATGTGCTCGGAGAAAACACGCACCACGTCGTCCACCATGCCGAGCTCGGGGACTGCCTCCGCGGCATCCTTAGCTGCCAATGCTTCCCTGCGCATTTGAGTGGAGCATGTCAGAACGGTAATTCGACGCTGATCTGGTTCTTAAAGAAATTCAAGTTTCAACCTCCGTACCTGTGAGCGACGCAGTGAGTCGAAGCCAAGTGTGGAATGCGCAGTTGAAGCCTCGCGACTACCCCGTTGTTCTTGCCGGTCATCACACTGGCCCCGTCCGTAGATACTCCGGAAATCTTCTGGAGATCTACCCCGATTCCTGTAAGGTACTGCACAACAGCGGAGGTTAGCGAGGCCGCATCGGCACGGTCCACGGTAATCAGAGTTAGGAACTCCGTTACCGGTGCGGTCCCTTTGAAGAATGTCGCATAGAGAATCAGGTGCTTGCCATTCACCCGGTCGGTGCTCTCATCGAGACAAATCCCTATCCATGGGGATTCCAGCAGGTGGCCGCGTTGAGTCTCTTGAAGGTACGTGGAGGTGGCGCGCCGCATCTCTTTGAATCCGTAGCTGCGAGGACAAAACACATGGCACACGAACACAAATTGCATTAGCATCTCGTCTGCTTGAGACATGGAACAAACACATGCGCCAGAAACCGCACATACTCTGTGTAGAAGGCGCCGTACCCTCCTGACGGAGGAAGGTCTGACAATCCTTCCTTAGCCAAAAACCAGCACAATGGAACAAACATGGCTATTGGCGCGTCAGCCTTGCAGATGAAGAGCGCGATGTGGAGGCAGCGGATGATGTGCCGTGTAGCTGCGTCGGTGCTCTGCCACCTTGTTAGTGTGGCTTGCTTCGCCTTTTCCGCGTCTGCTTTGGCCTCGTTTTCCAAGGCCTGCTTGTGGGCTCTGCTGGATGTGTGCGCGCGGATGCTCCCTAGCTGCATGTCTCGCGCACCCTCACCTCTGACGCCGTAGGCAGTGTGCGCGTTTGGATCTCCGTGCTTGATGCAGATGGCACATTTCAATGACGGCCTGCCGTTAGTCATGCGCATTAAGCGAAGCCAGCTGAATTTACCTGACCATTGGGAATCGAAAGTTGCTTTTACCGCTTCGTACTCAGCTTCTGCTGAAGCGGTTGGAGGCTTCGGCTCAGCAGGAGCAGCACGGCGTGGTGGTGATGCCGCTTGTCGTGGAGGAGGGGCGCCCCAGAGCCTCTGCTGCTTGTATGTCACGCCCACACGCTGTCGCTTCACGGGCGCTGTGCTAATTGTGGACGGGGCTGCAGTGGCTGGCTTCGACGGGCCTTCGCCGCCATCGGGAACAAGCTCGAGAGACGGGTGTGGCTCCCGGGACTTTGGCGAGGCTGAACGCTCGCACGGGAAAACGGTGCCGACAAGACATTCAGGGGATGGCTCACGCGCAGGCTGAGAGATAGGGACGCTATAGTTCTCAGCCAACCGAGGTAACACACCGAGAACGGAGAGACCGTTCCTGGTGCTACCAGGCGGATCAGGCTCAGAGGCAGGCATTCGGAACAACAAACGAGAGGGAAGCGAGAGAATGGAGAGAGTCTGATAGACCCCTCGGGAATCACAAAGCCCAAGGGGTCTCAGGCAGCACGGTTCCCGCGCTGGTAGGGAACTGCATGGCATAGGCTGCACGGCCACAATGACTGCCAGGTGGTGGAAACGACAGCACGTACCCCACCTGGCACGCAATTTGGCAACGTTGGCAGTGAGCGGTGCTTCGCCAACGCACGAAAACCGGGTGCGTTGGCTTTGATGTTGCTCAACGGACCAATCGTAGGCGTGCGTGGGCATCCGTGCTGAATGTGCGTTGGCGCGCCAGTGGGTGTATCGAACAAATGGTCCAGTGGGACCGTTGTGCATTTTGTCGTGGCGCGTACTGTGGCGGAATCCGCGGTACAAAAAAGTTCCGGTAAAAGGGTAGTTGAACCCCTACCCTGATACAGTCAGTGTAACTGAAAAAACAACAAGAGTACTTTTTAGTGTATCCTGATTTCACTAGGGTAAAAATCACCATACCCTGATTTCAAAAGGGTAACTGCCAAAAAGTGGCCTACCATCAGGGCAAAAAGGGTAAAATACCCTTGAAATTTGGGGCCTGGTGGGAATATGATGATGCTGGGTGAGGCAGCAGCATGCATGACCTCCACCGTTCCCTCACTCCCTTAATCTTCACCTGTGCCCTTAATTGCAAGAATCATGCTTTGACACAAACCCAGCCAACACACTCTAGCAAGCCAATGCACTCTTTTATACCCACTCTGAGGTGTGCATGATAATTCGTTTGTTTTATTCATATTGACCAATAAAAATGGAGTTTTACAGAATTCATAACCAATATTAATCATGGTTCTTGTGGGAGGGAAGGCCTGCCCGACTACCCTAGATTGCCCAAAGGCCCTGAAAGATGTGAGTGCGACTACAGGGCATCACACCACACACTATGCTAGGGTGGGTACAGAAAATGGCTTGCCAAGTCACTGTCTTCATCTTCCCCTGCACAATGTTCTCCCTACTCTACTCTCTGTTCTGTACCTCTGCCACACCCTGTTCAACATTTAACGTACATAGTAGCTACACCTACACCAACAATGCCAGTTACAGTCCAGCATACCACAAAGTCCAACCAGCAAATGCCTTCCTACGAGTTGCTGTAAACCTAGGTACCGTACACGCCCGTCATGGCCTTGTATACACACATGCCTACAACTAACTACAAGAATCAACCGTAGGCTGCTCTGGGCTGTACACATGCAAAGCTTTGCCAAGCCAACTTCCCCATTCCTCCATGTGCTGCTCCCCTCATCCTTCACACCTTTGCCTCCACACTACTCCTCTAAATCCTCCAAGCTACTGTCAACGCTGCCCTCGCCTCATCTCCCTCCCCGCCATCTCTCTACCACCCTACGTGCCTATCCACTCTAACACGTTCTCATCAGAAACCAGTTCCCCACTTGGGATTCGAAGAGTTGTCAGATTGGTCAGGCCACTAAGCTGCTGCAGCCCATCATTTGTGACTGCCGTCCAACCCAGATGAAGCTCCTCAAGCCCCATCATCCTCCCCACATGTACCATACCAGCATCTGTCACAGACGTACATCCAGAAAGTCCCAGTTCCGCGAGAGAGGAAAGGCATGTCAACTGCGACAGGCCAGCATCGGTCACATCGTTAACATGGAGATAAAGCTGCTCGAGACCGGTCAACGACGTAATTCCTTCCAAGGCACAGTCTGAGATGTAAGTGCAGCTAAGATCTAGAACCTTCAGCCGTGGGAGTCGGTAGAGGTGCTTGATGCCCTCTGCACTGAAGCCTGTGCTAGAGTCCAAGGTAATTCTCGTCAAATGCGTCATTGTAGACACATGGGCGAGCATGGCGTCCGATACTCCATCGTGACAATGCAGCTCTAGGCACACCTTTTGTGATGCTGATTTGATTTTCTGAAGGAAATGCATGACAAGGGAAAAGGTTATCGTAATCTTAAAAACGAAACATCCCTTGCATGCCCTGTAAAACAGTTCACTCAGCACTCACCTTCCATGCAGATATCTCCCCATTCGCTGCTTTCAGCTGCCCCTCCGTCTCCCCCAATTGCCCTCGCATCTCCCTCATCTCCGCCGCTCGTCTCCTCTCAGCCTCTTCCAGCTGCACGCCAAGCGCCCTCATTCTCCTCTCCATCACCTCCATCAACTCATGTGTTCCGACCACACTCGCGACGACAGTTCTAACAGCTTCACCCACTCCCTGCATCCCTGAAAAGGCATGCTTCCTGTGCATTGCCGCACACGGGTGGCAGAAGGCATAGAAAACAAGAAAACGGAAACTTGGAAAGGCTAAGGGAGAGAAGATGCAGGTGGTGCGTTGGGAGACATGAGGAGAACAAGAATGGAAAGAAGAGTAGCTCGGTGTAGAGAGAGCCCAGATCAATTCATCAAGAAAAATGCGAGAACAACTGCTGATTGTACAGCCAAGTGACAGGGAAACTTGGAAATTTTAAACGGATGGCAGACAGCATGAGCGTATCATACACAACATCTATGCCCACCAAGGGAGGGGGATGGTTGGAGAAACATGGAAGGACGGCACATTGGAAACGAGGAGGAAACGTGTAATTCGACTAACAACTCGTGACATAAACGACAAATGAACCCCAGATGAGATACAACGATGATGAGGTGGGGCATGCTCACATGAGGCTGTGCAGCAGAGAGAAGATCCCACGTAGCTGCAGCATGGTGATGATGAGGAAGAAAAGGCAGGATGCACGGTGACGGGAGTGGAGGAGAGAGGAGGAAAAGAGACAATCTGAAAACGAGTGGCCGCATGAGATGGGAAACAAAAGCGAGTGAAAGCTGTTCGGAGAGAGCCTGACAGGAGAGCTGCAGTGGTGGAGGGCAGAGAGCGCATGGGCATACCAATAGGCACTTGGTTGCACTCTTCAGCTTCATCAGCCCTGCTGATGCACCCGTGCTCTGACTTGCGTGTGGGTCACGCCCATCCCCCACAGCAGTGCCATGAGAGTGGCGATGGCGGTATACAGCACGAGTGGACTCATTGCAGCTGGAGACTGCAGATGTGGGACAGTAAGGGAAATATGAGGAAGGTTAAGAATATAAAGGACGGGAAATATGTTTGGTTAAGAATCTGGGGAAGGGGCAATACGTTTGGGTAAGACTATGGGGAAGAGGCAATATGTTCCAAACTCCATGGAACACTATAAATCCGAACAGAGCGGTTAAATGCAGCAAGATGGCAATCAAATCAGCCCAATACGCACCAGGTTGTCAAGGAAATGCGGAGGGACATTTTGGCAAAGGGCGTGCTGAGGGGAGGAGGCGATAGCATTGGCCTGTGACAGACAACACATGTGTGCATGCAACAAAGTGGTAGCACGCATCCATGAACACAGAGCATTTAGTGTCAATCAAGTGCAGATACACGACGCGCTAACGCTCTATGGGAATAAAAAAGTACCGCACCACACGGAAATGTACTAACGTGAGGGAGAGAGGGAGAGCGGAGCATGAGAGGATGGTTGACTTGCTGGTTGTCGGAGCCACGTGGAAGCTGCAAGTGGCAACAAGAAAGGAAGGAGAGCACAGGTGCATGGTGAGACTCAAGGCAAGGCAGCCTTGAAAGTGCACGACGCACATGATGTGGAAACCATGTGGTGCAATATTGGAGTGACCCTGAAGAGTCAACATGTGATGAAAGTGGTGTTCACTCACATATTCTGCATCTGGGCCACGACAACAGGCATTTCTGTTAAGTTGTGTAATGCTGACGAGTGTGATGGCAGCGCCGAGAATGAACGACACGAGCAGCCCTGGCAGCAGCATGGCCACTGCAGTCAGAGCCTGGCTGACAGAATGCTGGCATGCGTTCGCACAGTGAGGTGCGGCAGGGGGAGTGGGAGAAGGGGAGAAGCAGCAAGACAAAGAGAGAGGACTCATCCTCCTTGCTTGTGTTTGCAAGATCCTTTGTACAACATCCTGACTAATGCAAGGACCGTTCAGGGAGAGGAACCAGGAAGGGGCCAGTGGCCGAACCAGGGGAGGGAGGGGAACAGAATGGGAAGGAGGGCAGCAACAGGGGAAGGAAAGGAAAAGCAAAAGCAGCAGAGGGCAGAGCAGAGGCAGCAGGGGAAGGAAGGGAGAAGCGGCAGCAACAGGGAGGAGATGACCAAGGCGTGAAACAAGCGATCAGGAGGCGAGTAGGCCTGGAATGGATACACATATGTACTGAATGGACCATATAGGCATGTAACAAACGAGACAGTCGACGGGTGGAAATGGGTGGTGGCGAGTGGAGTATGATCACGTGAACGACAGCCAAAGCGAAGGCAAGGGCGAGGAGCGGCCAAAGAATGAAGGTGCAATGAAGAGGAGGTGGGTCAAAGGGCAGCATGGCAGGCAGAAAGAGGGGGAATGGGGAGAGGTGACGAACTGAGGCTCAGTTGCTGAGAGGAGTGTAGAGACATGTCTGGTGGAATGAGTGAGCATGAACGGGATATGGGCGGACAGCGGCAAAACTGGAGATGACAGCAGAGAGCACGGCATGAAGAAGAAGCAGATGCATTCTAGTCCGGTGATAGGTGGATGATTGACTTAAGCTTCTCACTGGAGAGACCCGAAAGAGTTGGATATCCTGAACGAATTTGCGTACCTCGTGAGATGAGGGATTGAATGCAGTGGAGAAAGTCAAGCGAGTGGCAAGCAGAGCGCGCAATCTGGTGGCAAAAATCGAGCAGGGTGGGGCGGGGGGGACAGACGCATGAGACATGCGGAGTTCAGAAACGCAGGGAATTGATTTCGAGAGTGAGTAAATGAGATAAGAGAATCACCAATCCTCGAGTTATGTTTGTACATACACGAGGTGAATGTGTGGCTGAAAGAAAAAAATGACAAAAATGGTGACAGGAACAACAACACGTTTGAGAGGGGCAGATATGAGAAAACTTCACGTAGGTAGAGGCAAGCTGAATTGGAAAGGAGTGAGCTGAGAAGAAGGTGCGGTTGGATTAAGGCAAGGGTGAACGGTAGGCAGCAGGACTCATGGGAAACGGCACAGGAGATGTGCGGAAGGGTGTGTGAGTAAACGGATTGACGGAAAGAGGTGCAGCAATAGACTGCCCGTACCTACCGGGCCCTGTGTGGAGATGGGTGGGTGGCAGCCGTGCCACTTGGCAGCAGCGAGCTGTCAGTTTGGAACAAGGCGCTTCTCAGCAGCAGATGGATCAGCCCATCAATGCGTCACGGGAAGTGGCGAAAATGAGAGAGGATGAGGACGAAATGACACCAGGAAAGGAAAGCGGTACTTGGTACAAGAAATAGGCCACAAAGAAAGCCGTAGTGGGAAAAGAGCTGGGGCATTGATGGGGGCGAGAAGCAGGCTGAGGAGGAAAGGGGATGAACGAGAGAGGACAGGAGGGAGGCTCATGCCACTTCATGCATGCCACGCACTCGGTTCGCCTCGTACTCCCATCCGTCCATTCCTCCCTCCGTTTGTCTTTCCCAGATCTCTCCATCCCACTCGCCCGTCCCGTAGTCACGCATCACTGTCGCTCGTCCGCTTCCAGCCCATCTCGACGAGCAGCGCACAGCACCGCATGTCAGGCTGCACCCCACCTCGTCGATCGCCATCTCGTTCCTGCCGACTGCCACTTGGGAAAACGCGACTCATCAGGTCGATCGCGCGCGCATGGAGTTTCAGCGGTGTTGTGACACGTTCGAAACCCATCAAGCCTTTAGTGTAGCGAGTCGCTACACGAGGCCTCTAGTTCTTCGAACCCCGTCGATTGACAATGGCTGCCGAATCATCTCGCCCAGCGAATGACTAAACGTAACAAACGGCGAATTCTCGGAGCTGCGCGTGGCGGCACCATCGTCTACAGCCAAGGCGCGTTTCTGCGAGATGGGGCGGGCGACATCAATTAGGATCCGCCAGTCGCAGCGCTTGATGTACTGACATGCAGGAGTTTCTCACGACAGGTGGCAATTGTGACGGCTATTGACTGTTGATGACGACAACTGTGCTTGCTGGCGCATTCCTAGCTGCAGGCGAGTATGACATAATAGTAGCGACTATTTTAGCGAAAAGCGCGGACGATTGTGTGGAGGTTATGGGCGAGGTTTCACGATGCGGAAATCGGGCAAGAGCGTTTCGCGCATCGCCCGATGTTCGCAAATCACCCAATATGCTCGCCAAACGAGCATTGTCGAGATATTTGAGCCCTGGCCCGATTTGCGAGGTACAAGAAACACTGTTACACAGCTGCTAGGCCTTTCGCCTTGGAAATTTCATTTTCACCCCACGTTACCTCCCCAATTTGGGTTCAGCACCAAACCTTTGAACCGGAGCACAGCCCGTTAAAAACCATTTGAGGCGGATTCCTCAGTCACAATGTGGAGCGCAACTCGATCACCATCTTAGGGCGTATCCATCTTCGGGTCGTGAGCACTGTTCTGGCTACTGTTTGGGTCATGCGAAATTTGTGCATGACCCAAAGTGGGCTTCCGAGCAGCGCGTGGCCCCAGCTTTGGGTCAATGTGTAGGTTTTGGGCGACCGACGTGCACGACCCATCCCCAACCAATCACATCGTTGGGCGATTGTGGATTTACTGCCATCTTTTTGGCGGTCGTCAGTCTAGTGTCACAAGTGGCCAATGTCTTACGTCTTACACCTCTGCACCCAACCACTTTGCAAATTAACCCCAGTGACTATGAGTGTGTCTAAAAAATCCCGCATCGCGCTCCCAACATTTGGGGATTCACGCCGGGAATTTTGACTATTGTGTTTTTCGGTGGGTGTCGCGTGGTTTTGCGTGGGTCTCGCTAACCATCTCTCTAACTGTTATGGCATCCCTCCATTGGATGCGACTATTGTGGGGCGAGTGATTTTGGCGCGAAAACCCTCGCGGCAATTTGGGGATCGCATGAGTTCCGAGGACCCAAAGTGACGTTTTATGTTGTTTGGGTCATCCGCAAATCGCGCATGCCCGGAACAGTGCTCATGACCCGAAGATGGATACGCCCTTACCAGAAGCACCATGAATCACTAGGCTCAGCATTAGTACTAGATCTTCCGAACCCGCGTCGCAATAGTCATCCCGTGGCAGTATCCCTCCATCTTCTCGTTTTGTATCTGTTCTTCTTTATGCCTCTCCGTGAGTCGCTCAGCGGGAGCCTGCTTCGTGGCCTCTGCCTCACTTCTGATTCATAAACATCTCATCTTATCGAGAGAGATTCACATTTACTGCGCATTTCAGTTCGTCGTCACAGAAAAAATCGGTCGAAATCTTTCCTCAAGAAATCCTAAAGCACTGCTTGAAGTATGTCCCAGGCACCAATGTTTGAGGTCTATCTTCGGAAATCCTCCACCGCGTAGGGATTGTTTGAAGTTTCGTTGTGAGGTTTGTAAGTGCAAACCTCGTCAGGCTCGGCAAGGATTGCGCCAACATAAGGCCAACACTGCTCATACTCACTACAAGAATCGGGGAACTTCATACAAGAGGTTCTCTGTAACGAAACAAAAAGGTTACCACAGTACACCTGACGCATAGTAAATTAGAAAGACTTGTTATACAAGCATTACAGAAAAAATTTACAGCTTCCACTAAGAGCGTTTCAGTGAGTGAAATTGTCAGTTTTAGGTATAGTGCCACAAAATAAATACCTTCAGCTGTATTCCAGCTGATGTTCTGGAATGCCTTACATGTGAACAAATTCAATATTACAAGAAACTACCACTAATGCATTTCAGCAGCGTTTAATGCACTGTACAATGTACAAGATAAAACAATATATCCGCAATTGCAGCATGCATTACTGCCACTTAATTAGATCTACAAGACAAACGGGACCTGCAATATGCTGGCAACACACGCAACAAAGCTAGACAGCTCAGACAACAAAGTTAGACAGCATAGGCAACGAGCACCACAAGAGAGCTTACCTAACTTGTTAGGCGTTGATGCGACCGAAACTACGGGATGTTGATAACTTCGACAAACATGGTGATAGGGGGATCGTAGAATGTTCCTGCACCTAGTGACGCACGTACCTAACCTGGAAATACACAAGTCACAACAATATTACACCCACAATTGCAGCGTGCACTATTGTAACAAACATGCTGACACTTCAAATCTCCAAAAAAACAACACAAGCAGCCGAGCTTCACAGCATAGTCCAAACACACGAAGACAAGTTAGGCAGAAAAGAGCAACGAGCATGTTACGATGGACTTACCTGACTTGCATGACGCAGACACAGACAAGATGCATGTTTAGAGAATCGTTGTTGGAATAAAAACATACCTGATCTCCAGACGACTGATGCAGGGAGGGTAGGTGTTCTGTCTGTCACGCCGTCGCCATATTGACGCAGGCGGGATAAGCTCCTTCATACCGGCACGCTACGCAACCATGGACCTGGCGGAGGGGGAACAGAAGACAACGAACAGGAAATTAATAAATGGACTTCAGAACTTAGAGCGCAGGAAAGAACGGAGAGGTGGAACAACTAGATCAGTGCGCTAGGAATCTGAAACGAAGGAAAGGAGCATCGGAAATCTGGTAAAAGTGGAGCTGAAATGAGATGGCCCTAAATTTTGTAGCGAGAAGGACCAGTCACTGCCGCGCTGTCTTTCTGAGATGGATATTGGCGATTCTGGGCGAAATGTTGTGCGAATTTTGCTTTGAGCTGGCTTGGTGGCATGTGTGTGGATCAAATAATTGGCTCACGAGGGGCCCTGGTTGGCTCCGATTGGCTAACGACTAAGTTTAGTGTAGCCCTGAGCATACTGTATCGTCCTTTGACAGGATGCGAGAACTGGCTGTCGACGAAATTATGTGTAACCCTAGGCGAATCGTCAGCCACAGTCGCGTGACATCCGAGCTATAACATCCGATAACCCTAAACCACACACTGCACGATTGGATGTTGTCGCCGCGTCAGCGCTGCCTTATCCAAACTTCTGTCGCTGTAATCACGACTTTTATAGGCCCAAAACGTTGTTGTCAACGTACATACAAATCCGGATTCTAAACACACGCCCCTCCAGGAAACACAATGTGAAAGAGGGGCCATTGCTCGACTAGACAGTGACAGTGCATCTGCATTCCTTGTCTCGAAATGATTGCTTTGTGTGTGCTAACAGCTTTCTAGGCCATGCCCGAGTGCGCATGCCTGCTGGATACGCCAATTGTTGACAGCTTTTGGGCGTCCTATTTTTTGTGACCGTTTGGAGTGTTCGGAGCTCATTGCGGAGCTCGAGTTTCCAGCCTAGGCGTCATAGCCTCACAACATTTCAACCTGCGAAACCCTAGCAGCAGGCCTGAGGTAAGGCCAACCCTCATTTTCCTCCTTTCGCCGATGCTTCTGAGTCTCTGCTCTTAGAAAAAACAAGGGAAGCGGAACAAAGAAGTCGTTTAGTCGTGCATGGAGGCGTGGCGCTTCCATGCTTTTATTATGACAATCTGAAGTATTCACTTACCAATAAGATAAATGGGACGTGTGACCGGTCATTGCTGCAAGTCCCGTTAGCGCACATTCCTGTCTTTTTGCACTCTTCGTTTAAATCTCAGCCGTTGCATTGCATCCACGCAGTCCTAGAACTGCTATAATATGGAAAGAGTTTTTTTTTTTTCGCCTGGTCTGTGCTAGCTCGCATTTCCTGAACGAATCATCTCCCCTAGTAAGGCTCGCACCTTAGTTTCCATTATTTATTGCTTGGCTATAGACACGAGCAGCGGGCAAGGCGAGTAATTGTCGCCTCGTTTCGGTTTTGCCTTGTTCGACTAACGAGGTGTAGATAGTACCACTCACCTTGTGGAGCTAGTATATTGTTGCTCGGGACGAGGCAGGAAGCACTTACCTCGTGCTCAACACCTTCGCGAAAAAAACAACCAGCTCTACCGGAGTTTCTGCCCTCAACCCCCTCCCAATCCCACCTGGAAATCCACACATCCTGCCCCACCTGGAAACCTCCCTGGCTAGCCAAGCGAGCTGGTTTTGATCAAAATCCAGTTGGAGTGAATGAAAGGGGAGACTTCACCCACCATTGGATCCTGTCTATCTACTTGGATTGCACTTCCCTCCCTCTGCTCCAATTCCATGCGTTGGTCCCTGCTTACCTCCCCCACCTTCGATGTGCCACAGCTCATCCGTCCACTTTGGGCTTCCGCAGAAGGGAGGAATCCGATTGAACTGAAGCAGTAATGGTGATGGACATGGAGAGGGAGGCAAATGCAGAAGCCGAAGCTATGAAAGGGCTGTTAATTTTGTGAGAAGGGAGCTGACAACAGCAAAGGGGGAGCTGGCAGCATTGAAGGGTGAGCTCGTGGCAGTTAGGGAGGAGGTGGCCCGACAGAAGGAGCGTGTGTCGATGCTGGAGAGGGGGAGTTTCGTTGTGGAGACTGAGGTGAATGAGTTGAGGCGTGCACTGGATGTTGTGGGAGAGAGGAGTGTGGCGACTGCTGCTGTGGTGGAGAAGGGGAGAAATTTGGCAGCAGTGATGGGAGAGTTGACTGGAGTGAAAGGGGAGCTGTTAAGAGTGAAGGGAGAACTAACTGAGCAGGAGCAACTAGATATGATTGAGAGAAAAAGGGAATCGGACTTGAAAGAGATGCAGGAGAAGGCTAGAAAACAACAATGTACGATTTCCTTTTCCGCTTCCAATGCACTTGTCTGTTGCCCTCACAATTCTTGCCTCTGTCCGCTTGCGCACTCGCCCTTCCACCATCCGAGTGTTAATCTCCTCTGCCTCACCCCACCACCTCCGTGTTGCCTACTCCTTGTCACCGCTTCTTCTCTCCTCGCCCGGTTACCCTTCGCTGCAGTTTTGCCCATCAATTTCGCCTCCTCCTCCTCCTTTTCCACTCCTGCTTCCCCTCTCCGCTATGGACTTGTTGCTTTTCTCACACACCTTGCACCTGACCCGTAACTCACAGGTTGACTATCACCTCTATTCTCGTATGATAATACTTTACTTACTCATGCGCCTCATCTCCATTCGTCTGCCGCTCATGCCCTGTTGTTCGACCTGACTACATATCCCTACCTTGGTCTCCTCTTCTGCACTCTGCATGCGTCTTTCTTCGTCCCTCTGCTACTTACGCCCTTCCTCCCTTGCTTCTCTGTTCCCCTCCCTCCTCTGGTTGTGCATGCTTGTTGGTCAGCATCTTACATTTGAATGAGAGAGTATTTGTTGGTTTTCCATTGTGTTATGTGTTTGTCTGGTACTTCTGTGTTCCTAAAGCTCTCTTTGTGTAGGCTCATACGCTGTATTCATGTAGTTCCTGCTCCCCACATCTCCCCATCCCCCATCCTCCCCTTCCCCCTCCCGCTCCCCTTCCCCCCCACCTCCCCCGTCTTTTCCTCCCTTCCCCCCCTCAACCCACGCCTCTCAGACCCCCTTCCCTCAGTCTGCCGAGCTGCTTCTCCCTCTTCCCTTCCTTCATCCCTCCCACCATCACCCCTATCACCATTCATGTTCCTCCTACACTAGGACCCGATAATGGAGTGGATTAGCATGAGATGAGCCACCAGCCCCTGCACTGCACCCCCGCTTGCACTCCTGCTGCTCCGGTAGACAAGAGGGGCGTGTGGGCGCGAGGGGGGGTGGGGAGGGAGGAGTTGTGCGATCATCCGCCTATACAGCATGAGGTGACCCACCAGCTCAGCACTGCACCCAGCTGCTCTCCTGCTCCTCCATTACCCCTCCATTCTCCAATTCCGCTCTCAGCTGCTCTCGGGTGCGTCTCACCTGCGTTCGCCCCAAGTTTCAGCTGGACAGGGAGAGGTTTGGGGAGAAATGGGTGTGGGCAGGGCAGGAGATGGCGGAGAGGGGCGTGATGGTGGTGGCTTGGGTGTGGGTAGACTGTCTCTGGCTCTGGTGACCCCACCTTTGGCTGTACAGATACGTGTTTGATACGTGTTTGGTACGTGTTTGTGATACGTGTTTGATACGTGTTTGATAAGTGTTTGGTACTTATTTGATACGTGTTTTTATATATTGTGCTCCATTTTCAGACGGTCGAAGCGCATTGAATGTAGCGAGGTATTCCTCTAGCCCCTCCTTACTCCCCTCCCAACAGATGAAACCATCATCGATGTACCGGAGATGAAGTAGCGGAAGTTTATTTCCCATGCATGCTCGTAACAGCTCGTCTAGCCTGCTCATGTTTAGGATGGCGAAGCACACAGCTACGGAGGTTCCGATCGCGGCCCCTTGTATCTGCCGAAAAAGCCTCCCGTTAAAATCCACATACGAATTAAACATTACCCACTCCAGTAATGCGATAATCACAGGCGCGTTAGGGAAACGTAGTCGATCGCGTTCTAGAAAGGATTTTACGACGTCTACTCCCTCCCTTACCGGAATGGACGGGTAAAGCGCTTGAACATCGTAAGTAGCTAGTAGGAGGTTATTCGGGAACGGGGTCTTCTCCAAATGCTAGTAGAAGCAGCGACAACGAATCCTTCAAATACGTAGGCTGCCGGAGTACAAGTGGTCGTAATGCCGTGTCAAGCCAGCGACTCACATTTGCGGTGACCCACGAATGTGACGCGGCAATCGGTCGTCCAACAGGTACTTTCTTATGCACCTTCATGATAACGTAAAAGATGGCGGGTTTCCAGTCGTTGAGTGGTGGGTGTTGAAAAAAGTTCCAGAGATATCTAGGAAGCAGCGGTTCAAAGTTGAAGCGGATATCTGACAGCTTGGCAAGAACTGAAGATCGAGGGTCTTCGAAATCAGGAGCCGAAGTCAGAATTTCCTTGTAAGTATCCCTGTCCAAAAGGTGGTTAAAACATTCCTTGATGTAATCAGCCCTATCCATTAGAGTAATTCCCAGGTTCTTGTCAGCGGGTTTAATGACGAGGTTGGTGTTGGCAGCAAGCTCATTGATAGCCTTATAGTAATCTTTGGGAAGGTAAGGCCCTCTCCGAACGGTCGGTTTAGAGAACATGAGAGATAAATATTTCCTTGTCTCCTCGAATACTGCCTCCAACCCCTCATCCTTTTCAGGTGACCAACTGGGATTGCTGACACGGAAGCGGCCATCAGAGCGGCCCTCCCCCTTAAAAAACTCTTGTAATCGTATGGACCTGAACAGAGCGGTAAAATCTTTAGCGATGTCAGAGGGTGAGAAAGGTGGAGCGTGCGGAAGAACGAACTTGAGCCCGAGTCCTAACACATTGCGTTCAGCAGGTGTCAAAGTATGCGAGCTCAAGTTGTGCACCCCGTGGTTGGTGATGCGAGTCTCTGCTTGAGACTCAGTTAACCGTCCAAACCATCGGAGCGCCAGCTCGTGGCGGGTTAACTGCGTTGACCCCTTCCGGGGCCTCCTCCGCCGTTTTTTGGCCGATGTGGATACCACCTTTTGTTTTTCTTTTTCTTGTCCCCCTTATCATCTACAGGTACAGACTGCTGCTGTTGCTGCTGCTGCTGCTGCTGTTGCTGCTGCTGCTGCTGCTTGGTCTGCTGCTGCGGCTGGTTAGGCGGCTTCGGATGCTGTCCCTGCTGCTGCTGTTGCTATCCCTGTTGCTGCTGCTGCTGTGAAGAAGATGATTTATTAAGCAGTTCCAGCTTCTCAAGGCGTTGAAGGACCTAAGAGAATCTAGAATCCACTACTTCTTTGGCCACTTCTCGCATACTGGGCTCAGTCTCCATCTTCTGGAGCTCCTCCTGAGCTGCTTTTTTAACCATCTCCGCCTCATTTTTTAAACGCTGATTCTCATGGAATTCCATGAAGGCTTTAGTCTGCTGAATCTCAATAGCTTTATTAGCTTCCTGGATAAGAACTCCCCTGAAGAAATCCATGACTTCAATAGCTTTGTTACGTCTTGGATCTTCTTCCATGGCCTTAATGCCATTAATGTAGTTAGATATTTGTCCATCCAGGAATGAGACAGCACTATTGGCTTCAGTGAGAGCCACAGCCATAAGCTCCTCCTTTGCATTAATGAAGACCTTCTGATGCTCCTTAAGAGCATCAATATGTAAGGAAGAGATTTTGTCATCAGCGACTTTCTTGATTGCTTCATTGGAGGTTTGAAACTGAACGGCCTTGGTTCTTATACTGTTTAGTAACTCCCCTCGGCTGTCAATAAGCTTCATCTTAGCAACTTGCTACTTGAGGCTTAAAAAAGTATTGTAGGACTTAATTGCCTTAGAGATTGCTTCCTGCTGCCACTTCTTAAAGGAGGCGGACACAATTCGTTGCCAAAGCCGGAACTGTAGTATTGCAGCATCGGGCCAGATTCCTGTCCGAGACCTCCTTCTGGCGTTAAGGCCGCTTCTAGTGATCTCTGAGAGATGTTCACTCTATGAATCACATTGACACCTGCATGGTCTGCGTTAGTAGCCATAGCAGGAGACACGGTAGCTAATCTTTTTGGTGTTTTAAATGCTTGTTGTCGAAGTGTCCTTGGATGCGCGGTAGAATAGGGAACTGGGGTAAACTCAAACTTCTCGTTCTGCAGCCGTCGCGAATCTTCCGATTCTTCCCGCTGGCGCTTAGTAGCGCGAAAAACGAAGAAGTGTGAAGCCTCGTAAGGGGCTTCTGAGTCGGATGAATCACTGTCAGATGAAGGAATGCCTCTGGCCACAACCGTTAAATCTGGTGCAAGAGCTGTCGAAGTCGAACAGGTGGGCTGCGGAGGCCTGATTTCCATCAAACTCTTGTTGCTTAGGACAGAGAAACAAACCCCATGCGATGATGGAAGAAAGGAGCCTGGTGTTGCACTAGCTTAGATCGTTTCTTAGAGAGCCAGTATGAATCAACTCTTCACTATAGAATCAGAACATTGTGTAAACTAGTTTTGGCTTTAAAAAGCCTTCATCAGTACAAGCCTGAAACTGAAGATCTGAGAAGAAGCAGACTGACTAAATTTCTCTACGATCAGCTAGGCTAACCAGGACGATGTCAGGAGAAAGCGAAAGCGAATGTGAGATGAGGCATCGAAGCGAATGTGAGATGAGGCATCGAAGTGAGCAGACCGCTTCAACCCAACCCCGAGGAGAACAAAGACGGAGCCTTAAGGGTGGTTTGTAACCAGGGTCAAAGATGTGGGGTAACCACATTGTCGCACGGGTGGTTCGCTGCAACAGGTCGCAACTTCGACTGTATCAATCTTCGGCGTAAGCGGGACGGTAACCTCCACGATAGCAGGAATCTACAGGAACCAGAAAAAATATAGCCACGTGATAAAAGAGATGCTTTGAGACCTCTCAAAACGAACCCAAGGGGTAGACCTTTACTGAATGGGGTGTAGTTGGTCTTCAACACCAAGGGTCCGTGAGGTCTCTGTTCTGGTCCTGCAGATGTAGATCGAAACACTTGCCGTTGATGAGCTTGAAGGAGTAGCTCTTCTCATTGAGTGTAAGTGACAGCCGTAAAAAGCGGTAGCAATAAGTTAGGCGGATACCCTCTGGAGCGTAGCCTCTTAAAAAAGGCTTGCTTCAAACCACAGAAGTCGTCGAAACTGGAACTTCTGAGCAGATAGCGTTTCAGCTCCGAGCGGATAAACCCCTCTTTACAGTGTCGGGGATGAAATGAAGAAAATGGTAAGTACGTGTTGTTCGGTTTCTGGAAGGTCGAGATGTCCAGCAGACGAGTGCTCCTATAGCGCTGTCCCTTGTGAATGACCAGATCTAGGAAGTCAACAGAGACATCCGAGATAGTCCAGGTGAGCTTAATAGACGGTCGAAGCGCATTGAATGTAGCGAGGTATTCCTCTAGCCCCTCCTTACTCCCCTCCCAACAGATGAAACCATCATCGATGTACCGGAGATGAAGTAGCGGAAGTTTATTTCCCATGCATGCTCGTAACAGCTCGTCTAGCCTGCTCATGTATAGGATGGCGAAGCACACAACTACGGAGGTTCCCATCGCGTCCCCTTGTATCTGCCGAAAAAGCCTCCCGTTAAAATCCACATACGAATTAAACATTACCCACTCCAGTAATGCGATAATCACAGGCGCGTTAGGGAAACGTAGTCGATCGCGTTCTAGAAAGGATTTTACGACGTCTACTCCCTCCCTTAACGGAATGGACGGGTAAAGCGCTTGAACATCGTAAGTAGCTAGTAGGAGGTTATTCGAGAACGGGGTCTTCTCCAAATGAAGAAGCAGCGACAACGAATCCTTCAAATACGTAGGCTGCCGGAGTACAAGTGGTCGTAATGCCGTGTCAAGCCAGCGACTCACATTTACGGTGACCCACGAATGTGACGCGGCAATCGGTCGTCCAACAGGTACTTTCTTATGCACCTTCATGATAACGTAAAAGATGGCGGGTTTCCAGCCGTTGAGTGGTGGGTGTTGAAAAAAGTTCCAGAGATATCTAGGAAGCAACGGTTCAAAGTTGAAGCGGATATCTGACAGCTTGGCAAGAACTGAAGATCGAGGGTCTTCGAAATCAGGAGCCGAAGTCAGAATTTCCTTGTAAGTATCCCTGTCCAAAAGGTGGTTAAAACATTCCTTGATGCAATCAGCCCTATCCATTAGAGTAATTCCCAGGTTCTTGTCAGCGGGTTTAATGACGAGGTTGGTGTTGGCAGCAAGCTCATTGATAGCCTTATAGTAACCTTTGGGAAGGTAAGGCCCTCTCCGAACGGTCGGTTTAGAGAACATGAGAGATAAATATTTCCTTGTCTCCTCGAATACTGCCTCCAACCCCTCATCCTTTTCAGATGACCAACTCGGATTGCTGACACGGAAGCGGCCATCAGAGCGGCCCTCCCCCTTAAAAAACTCTTGTAATCGTATGGACCTGAACAGAGCGGTAAAATCTTTAGCGATGTCAGAGGGTGAGAAAGGTGGAGCGTGCGGAAGAACGAACTTGAGCCCGAGTCCTAACACATTGCGTTCAGCAGGTGTCAAAGTATGCGAGCTCAAGTTGTGCACCCCGTAGTTGGTGATGCGAGTCTCTGCTTGAGACTCAGTTAACCGTCCAAACCATCGGAGCACCAGCTCGTGGCTGGTTAACTGCGTTGACCCCTTTCGGGGCCTCCTCTGCCGTTTTTTGGCCGATGTGGATACCACCTTTTGTTTTTCTTTTTCTTGTCCCCCTTATCATCTACAGGTACAGACTGCTGCTGTTGCTGCTGCTGCTGCTACTGCTGCTGCTGCTGCTGCTGCTTGGTCTGCTGCTTCGGCTAGTTAGGCGGCTTCGGCTGCTGTCCCTGCTGCTGCTGTTGCTGTCCCTGTTGCTGCTGCTGCTGTGAAGAAGATGATTTATTAAGCAGTTCCAGCTTCTCATGGCGTTGAAGGACCGCAGAGATTTTAGAATCCACTACTTCTTTGGCCACTTCTCGCATACTGGGCTCAGTCTCCATCTTTTGGAGCTCCTCCTGAGCTGCTTTTTTAACCATCTCCGCCTCATTTTTTAAAGCTGATTCTCATGGAATTCCATGAAGGCTTTAGTCTGCTAAATCTCAATAGCTTTATTAGCTTCCTGGATTAGAACTCCCCTGAAGAAATCCATGACTTCAATAGCTTTGTTACGTCTTAAATCTTCTTCCATGGCCTTAATGCCATTAATGTAGTTAGATATTTGTCCATCCAGGAATGAGACAGCACTATTGGCTTTAGTGAGAGCCACAGCCATAAGCTCCTCCTTTGCATTAATGAAGACCTTCTGCTGCTCCTTAAGAGCATCAATCTGTAAGGAAGAGATTTTGTCATCAGCGACTTTCTTGATTGCTTCATTGGAGGTTTGAAACTGAACGGCCTTGGTTCTTATACTATGTAGTAACTCCCCTCGGCTGTGAATAAGCTTCATCTTAGCAACTTGCTGCTTGAGGCTTAAAAAAGTATTGTAGGACTTAATTGCCTTAGAGATTGCTTCCTGCTGCCACTTCTTAAAAGGAGGCGGACACAATTCGTTGCCAAAGCCGGAACTGTAGTATTGCAGCATCGGGCCAGATTCCTGTCCGAGACCTCCTTCTGGCGTTAAGGCCGCTTCTAGTGATCTCTGAGAGATGTTCACTCTATGAATCACATTGACACCTGCATGGTCTGCGTTAGTAGCCATAGCAGGAGACACGGTAGCTAATCTTTTTGGTGTTTTAAATGCTTGTTGTCGAAGTGTCCTTGGATGCGCGGTAGAATAGGGAACTGGGGTAAACTCAAACTTCTCGTTCTGCAGCCGTCGCGAATCTTCCGATTCTTCCCGCTGGCGCTTAGTAGCGCGAAAAACGAAGAAGTGTGAAGCCTCGTAAGGGGCTTCTGAGTCGGATGAATCACTGTCAGATGAAGGAATGCCTCTGGCCACAACCGTTAAATCTGGTGCAAGAGCTGTCGAAGTCGAACAGGTGGGCTGCGGAGGCCTGATTTCCATCAAACTCTTGTTGCTTAGGACAGAGAAACAAACCCCATGCGATGATGGAAGAAAGGAGCCTGGTGTTGCACTAGCTTAGATCGTTTCTTAGAGAGCCAGTATGAATCAACTCTTCACTATAGAATCAGAACATTGTGTAAACTAGTTTTGGCTTTAAAAAGCCTTCATCAGTACAAGCCTGAAACTGAAGATCTGAGAAGAAGCAGACTGACTAAATTTCTCTACGATCAGCTAGGCTAACCAGGACGATGTCAGGAGAAAGCGAAAGCGAATGTGAGATGAGGCATCGAAGCGATGAGGCATAGAACTCCCTTCCCTCAGTCTGCCGAGCTGCTTCTCCCTCTTCCCTTCTTTCATCCCTCCCACCATCACCCCTATCACCATTCATGTTCCTCCTACACTAGGACCCGATAATGGAGTGGATTAGCATGAGATGAGCCACCAGCCCCTGCACTGCACCCCCGCTTGCACTCCTGCTGCTCCGGTAGACAAGAGGGGCGTGTGGGTGCGAGGGGGGGTGGGGAGGGAGGAGTTGTGCGATCATCCGCCTATACAGCATGAGGTGACCCACCAGCTCAGCACTGCACCCAGCTGCTCTCCTGCTCCTCCATTACCCCTCCATTCTCCAATTCCGCTCTCAGCTGCTCTCGGGTGCGTCTCACCTGCGTTCGCCCCAAGTTTCAGCTGGACAGGGAGAGGTTTGGGGAGAAATGGGTGTAGGCAGGGCAGGAGATGGCGGAGAGGGGCGTGATGGTGGTGGCTTGGGTGTGGGTAGACTGTCTTTGGCTCTGGTGACCCCACCTTTGGCTGTACAGATACGTGTTTGGTACCAGGTAGGTACTGTGGTCGTTGACTATGTGGAGTATAGCATTTCTCACGTATGCATGTATGTACACAATATTGGTTTTTGGTTGCTCCCTTACGTTCGTACCGTCCCCCCCACCCCCCCCCCCCCCCCCCCCCCCCCCCCCCCCCCCCCTCCGCCAACACCCCTTCATCCCTCCCATCCTTCCTCTCCATTGCCCGCTATCACACTTTGCCAATGTATGTCACACTTGGCATCATGATTGTGTCCCCATGCATGCCTCCATTGCTGTCCTTCCTGTCTTACCTCTTCCCGTGTCCCATATCCGCTTCCCTCTCGTCCATCCTCCCTCTCACACCCAGCTATTGCGCATTGGTGCGGACAGCGTACCTCTCTATAGGGCATGAGATGAGCCACCAGCTCCTACACTGCACCTCGCCTGCACTCTTACTCCCCCGCTGCCCCTTGAGTTCCCAAAGTGACCCTCCAGCCCGCCATGGCTCTAAGGTTCGTCTCACCTGCACTCTCCCACAAATATCAGCCAGACGGGGAGAGGTGTGGGGGGAAATGGGTGTGGGTAGGGCAGGAGGTGGCGGAGAGAGGCGAGGTGGGGTGGGTGGCTTCGACTTGCAGAAAATGAGGTGGGGAACTCAGCACTTGCACTGCATGGAGCGGCATATTATACATCCTAGGCATGAGCATGGGCCGGGTCGCAACGTGGGTGACTTTTGAGACGCCTTAAAGTCTGGGCCGCAGCGTGGGCGCGGCCAAGATTCCTGAACTGTCGGTGCTGGCATGCTCATGAGCATGCTCAATGCCTCCACGTTTACAGTGGCTACCGACTTTTGCTCAAGGGAGGTCTTCCTTTGCCTTAGATATACATTTCTAATACCACGTTGGTGGTTTGGCCATTCACTATATGGAGTATGTACGTCACATTCCATGTAAATAGTAGCGAATGATTATTGTTGTCTTGCGTTCTTCTCTCGTTCCCCCTCTCCTCCGTCCTCCTTTTGCATCCTTCTCCCTCTCGCACTCAGCTAATGTGGCTTGGCACTGCGTGTTTGTGTGCTCATCAGGCCCTCAGATTGGTTTGAGGGTATGCTGATGGATCAGCGTGCCCCGGCCGCCCAGGTGTCCAAATCAGCGTTCATGGTTTTTTTTATACTGATTTTGGCAGTGTAAAAATCCTAAGTAAACTGAACCATCAGTGTAAAAAAAAGCAAAACCAAATTGAATTACAAGTGCTAAGTTTGTCGTTGTGAGAGTTCCTTCAGCGATGCAGAACACGCCGGCACGCGATCTGTACAGCGCATGACATAAAACTCCAAGTGTGTGGGGGCGGGGTCTCGCGACGTGAATCCCGGGCCAGGTACAGACTGCACACATGCGTATTTCCCCTCCCCCCCCCCCCCCACGAAAATCGGTCAATTCCGTTTCAGTGTGACTCACGACACTATACTGATTCGTCAGTGTTACTTGTACAGCTACACGCAAAATGGTCAGTGTGGTCCATGTAGTTATACTGAAATTTCAGTGCAAAATTGAAGCATATGCTGAATTTTCAGGGAAAACGAAAATCACAGCTACAAAATCAGCCTAATCAGCGTGTTTTACGCTGATATCTGAGGGCCTGGTGCTCATGCCTGCGTTCCTTGCTGCCCTTCTTTCATAGTGCTTCCCCCTCCCCCCCTCGCGTCCTTCCTTCGTGTCCTCCCTTCATCCCTCTTTTAAACAGCTCCTGCCCGCTGGCTGTAAGAGAGTGTTGGTGGGCACTTGGTCGCACGATCTGGTGGAGTGCCGAGGTGGAAAGAGCAGCTGAGGCGAGTCCAGGAGGCACCAGAGGTGGCAAGCGATGCAAAAAGCACCGTTGAATGGAATATGAGGCACATGATTTGCACCCCCATGCACGGTGAATGGGGTGAGTGGATGGGTGGGTAAGGGCGACGTGTGCATGTGCATGGTGCATGTATGGTGTGTGCATGGTGTGGTGTGTGTAAGGTGTGTGATTACTTTGCATGGTGTGTGCATGGTTTGCAGTGCATGGTATGGCTTTTGCATGGCGTTTGTGGGCTTATGGCACCAGTGCATGGTTGACTACCTGTCTTTAATCTCGTACACCAGGCCAACCCCCTTCCCCTGATCTTTCTGTCCCCTTCCACTCCCTTTCCCCTCTTCTTGCCCTCCCTTGTGCCTCCCCTCTCCTTCCCCTTTCCCCTTTCGCTCCCCTTCCCTCTCCTTCCCCTCCCCCCTTTTCTCCTCCCTCCCTTTCCCTCCCTTTCCCCTGTTCTCCCCCTTCCCTTCTCTCTCCCCTTGCCCTCCCCTCCCCCTCCGCTTTTCCTCTCGCAAAAAGGTCCAGATGTTGCAGGTTATGCCGATTCCAGTTGGCATTCAGGTGTCTACAAGTATGTCAGCCATGTATTCTGTAGCAGATTTTAGGCATTGCGAGAGCTAGCGAGCACAGTATGCAACACAATACGATAGTGCCCCCTGTAGTGTATGCTGCACATGCGCACATGCCAATGAGAAGATATCCTGATCAATATGATTGGAGCATTCTAAATTTGACAGAATTGGGGCACGGATGGGTTGCATCCAACATCAGGCCAGAGAGACTATCGTAAACACCCAGATATACCACCCGAGGGTCTTAGAACTAATATACAACCCAGAGATACCACCGTAATCACCCATATATACAAAATAGTGGTCAGTGGACGCTGATGGTGATGGCGAATGGTGAAGGCCAGGTATGAGTACCTCTTTGCACAGGATGGGCTATTCAGGCCTGCCCAGGGCAAGGGTGAGTGAGTGAGGGGGGGAGAGAGCGGCGTACAGTGAAGAGGTGAGAAATGCAAGGAGACAGAAGGCAGTGCCAGCAGTGGGAGAGGGGATGAGCGGACAGGGGAGAGAGATGGGCCAACCATGACATATGCATACACAAACTCATACTCATATACACATCCATACATGCATACGCATAGCATTGGCTTACGCATGGTCTGGCAGGAAAGAGTACGCGGAGGGAGGTGGGACAGAAAACAGTATTTCCACAACACCACCTGTACCACCGAGGAGAGTCATGACCAAACGCATGGCATCGCTACCCTATTTCGCTCTTGGCCACACCCACCCATTCGCTCTGCGAATCTGTGTGACACATTGAAATTTGTGGCATGTACATCGCAGCTTTAAAGTCAACTCAAAATTCACCTCCCTCCTGCCACTCATGTTGCCACTCTTATTGCCTCTCACATTGCCACTCTCATTGCCACTTACACTCCCACTCACCTTGCCACTGTTCTTCTCACTCCTCTTCCCGTTGCTCCTGCCGGGGCATGTGAGCTTGTGGGAGGGCCAGTGCGCCTTTTGGCACTCTCTGCTGCAATACGCCAATTTGCCACACCCACCGCAGCTTCTCAGCTTCACACCGCCACCCTCCACCCTCCCACACCCCCCAGCACCGCACGCACGGCCCCCCATGGACAGGGAACCAGAGCCTTCGGCATTAGAGGTGGGTTTTGCTTGAATGGCTGCTGCAGCAGTGCTTGGTGCAGCGACAGGGATTGCAGCATCTAACGAAGGCGTTGCTGTGGGAGAGTCTCCCGAAGCAGCAGTTGACGATGCAGCAGGGGTGGAAGGGGCAGTAGGGGCGGAAGGGGCAGCAGGGGAGGCAGGGCGGTAGCACGGCTCCCCCAGCAGCATCTCTCGCAGGCATGCCACCAGATTGACTCCCCCCGGGCATGGCTTCAGATAAGCCGGTCCTCCTCCTCCTCCTCCTCCTCCTCCTCCTCCTCCTCCTCCTCCTCCTCCTCCTCCTCCTCCTCCTCCTCCTCCTCCTCCTCCTCCTCCTCCTCCTCCTCCTCCTCCTCCTCCTCCTCCTCCTCCTCCTCCTCCTCCTCTTCCTCCTCCTCCTCCTCCTCCTCCTCTTTCTTGCCCTTCTTCTCACTGATGCTGCCGCCGCTGCTGCTGGCCTTGCTGCTGCTCCTCTGGGTGCTTCCACTGCTGCTGCTGCTGCTGCTGCCACATCCACTGGCAGACCCACCTTGGCAATCTTTGAGATGCCTCGGCCTGCCAGCCCCCAAGTATGTGCAGCTACGTTCCAACACATAAGCCGGCCAGGCATACATTGCCATGTTGCACCACAACCAAACCTCGTCCCACACATCCGGATCATCCCACAAAGCCTCTTCCCTACCTTCGCCATCCCCACCAACTCCTCTGCTCCCCAGCCTCCCTCCTCCACCCATCCCGTTCGACCCAGCGCCACTCTCAATAGGCCTCCACCTCCCGTCCTTGTCTACCCCAAGAGGAACCATCATTGGTTCAGCCCACTTTACAGCAATCACGAGCAGCAGGGAGAATGGCTCGCGCTCAGCCAGTTGGCGCATCCACCCCAGGGCCTCCAACTGGGCCGACCGAGTCTTTCCCAGCTCCAGACGGAAGGCACTGGCTAGGGAGCGAAATTCTTGAGAGCAGGGGGGGGGGGAAGATGGAGACAAAGCGGTTGAAGAGGATGGAGACGGGACGGTAGGCGAAGTTGGCAATGAAGGCGACGAAGGGGATTTGGGAGGTGTAGAGGTTCATGCATCTTCTGCACTGGGAGCACAAGGGTGGGGTCATTCTGCTAGTCGCAACCTCCAGAATATAATCCACTTCTCTCACGCAGCGAACAATGGTATGACAGCTTGAGGTAGGCAGATGCGATGCGAAGGAGCGGGAGTGGGCTGATCGTTGCTGCATCCCACACGCACCGTCTTCCTGCCAACCCTCCTCTTACCTCCGGCCTTTGACGACGGACCAGAGGGCCTTCCGTTGCCTCCTTCTGCCGTCCCACCCTCCTCCACAATCCCCTGGCCAAAAAAACTCACGCTGCGGTCATCAGGAAACTTCACAGCAGCTTCATCGCCCTGAGGCCATTCCTCCCACTCCATCGGGAAGCTCCTTCCCTCCATAGGTTCGGGGATGTTGCCAAACGTGAGAAGCAGGCTTGGAAGGTCCCGCAGCGGATGGCGCATGGGCATGACCTTGCCTTGTGGGCTGTCCTTAAAGTACCTCTTCGCTGAAATGAAATCTGAGCCGTAGATTCGGACCCACTGCAAGATGCGAGCAGCTCGGTATGTGAAAACAGCAACACCAGGGTGGGTGTTGACCGGCACGAGGCCAGAGCTGGTAGACGCATCTCCACTAGGCCAGGCACTTCTGTCAGAAGCTTCAATGCTTCCAAGGGAACCACCACAAGCCTTGGAGCTGGCTGCTAGGGAAGCTGCTGGCGACAACTCCGTTGCTGCCGTGGCTGAAGCTGCTGCTTCCACTCCTGCACCCGTCCCCCCTGCTCCTCCCAACCCTCCTGCTTCCTCACTCGGCCCTCCAGTCAATTCCACACGTCGTGCTCTCTTCCTGGCCTCCTCAATGGCTGCTGCCTCCACCCGTGCCTCGCTGGGGTTGGTCGTATCCAGGTAGAATATTCCGCCTGCCGTGCAGCACTCGGGCTTGGAGAGCACATTGGCGACTGCCAGGGCGAAGTCAATGGCACCCACACCACTCACGTACATTCCTCTGGGAAAATATTTGTCTTCCACAACACTGCTCACATTGCTGCTGCTGCCCCCCTCACTGCAGTGGCTGCACCGGAACTCCCTCCCTTCCCCCCCTCCATCCTCCAGAATCCAGTCCATGCCATCCACATACCTCTCCCACACATGCCCTTTCAGATTCTCCCTCCAGTGCGCACCTTCCTCATCCTTGTCATCCCCATCCACCCCATCAACCCTCTCCCCAGCTTCGCCACATGCTTCAAACCTCATGCCATTCCCCATCAGCATGCCTTCCAGCCTTCTAGTCACACCTCCCTCCCCCACCCCACCTTCACCAGCTCCCACCATCTCACGCAATGTCCCTCCTGACCGCACGCCCCTACTATTCCTCACCATGTCCATCGCCACCTCTACCTCCTTCCTCACCTTCCACGCTGTGTCACCTTCCCCCTTGGCTCTCCCCCTCCCTGCCCCCTCAGCATGCGCCTTCTCCAGCCCGCCTGTCAGCACATGCTGCAGGAAGAACCCAAACCCTTCCTGCAGATCAGCACTCTCCTTCACCCCCAGCACCTGCACCAACATGGACGCAACACAGTCGTTCTCAACCTGCCTGCCCGCCCCCAGCTCAGCCAGAATCGCCGGGTAGGCCAAGGTTAGTGACTCTATTGAGTCACAACCCGCGGCCACCTCGCCACCAGCACGAGGAGAGCAGCGAAGCTGACCACACGGCGGTAGGCAGCCCAGCAGCTGCTGCAACGAAAACAGCACGACCACGCTGCAGCAGCAGGTGAGAGCAGGGCAGATGGGGAAACAAGGGGGGCAGTAACAGCTAAGACATCTGTTGCAGCATCTGTAGCAGAAAACGTAGCCAGCAGGCGGGATCTGATCCTCCCCAGGTCCATCAGCACGCCCACACAAGGTTCGGCGCCAGCTCACACATCACGGAAAAGGAAAATTGCGATTTTGGGGGTCCGAAGGTTTTTCTGCGAAAAGATTGCGGTTTTCTTGCGCGAAGTGTCCATAAAACAACGACCCGAAATCGCAGATTTCCGTACACCATTTCCGTACGTTTCCACTGGCGCCAAAAAGTCACTCGAAAGTGACGTGAACACCAATTCTACGGTACCACACGGTAAAAAACGATAACCGGCGGTTACGCACAGTAACATTGTTTGTCAGATGGAACAACTGTACTCGCGAAATTAGTTCAGGCCCACGAAACCTAGCGAGGTTGTAAACCTGGATACCTAGCTATCGGAAAAGATCAAATATGAACCTGAAGGACCTAACCCAGGTGACGTGTTATCCAGTACAATACTTAACAACCAATCATTGTTGTTCCTGTAGATTTGCTAGCAATCTACACCCTCCGTTCCGTACACGTCAGCACATCCAACCAAACTAACCGTCCACCTAATATGCACACCCCCCGCCAGCCCTGCTTTTCGGGAAAGACACCAGCCCTTCCCACCATTCCCCACAACGCCTCTATTCCTCCCAAACAAATCCCCTCACTCAGCCCGATAACTCCATTTATTCTTTCAAATTCCCGTATGACGCTTCAAGTTCCCGCAACCTAGATCTATTCGTACTTGACTTCCATGTCGATATTTTCTGCGCTCGCCGGTGTTGTTTCTAGAAGTGGTCTCATACTCTATTCCCCTTTAAAATCGGTTGCCGTTTTCCAGTCTACTTAACTCCTTTCTGTTCTTTTTATTTTTTCTATGACCACCGACATTTTTCCAAGTATTGCTTGGCGTATTGCTTTCACTTTCCCGTCCGCTTGGCGTTTTTCTTGTGTGGTTTATTCCCTCTATTTTACTCTTCTCTCCTCCCTATCCCTCTCCCCCCCACCCTCTCATCCCAAATTGCATCTCATAGAGCTGTTTTCCTGACACATTAGACATTCGCGACGCTTATTCTGGACTTTCCCTCCGTCCTTTTAACCTACCATTCCCCTTTCCAGGTCGATGACCAATTTTCGCGGTGGACATGCGCACACGTAATGACGACTACCCGCCGTCCAGGCAGCTTCTTCTAGAAATCGTAAGGTTCAAGTATCACTGGTACCGTATTCATTTTGTTTCCTACGATTACATCTACTCCTTTATTCAGTTGCGACTACTATGCGGCATCTCACTACTCGAGGGCAGGCATCCGGTTTGCATTATTGTGCATCTGCTGTCGGCTTTGCGTCACGCTACTGGTAACCCCACGTCCCACACTATGATGTGGCAGTTTTCCTGTCTCAACAGCCACTTGTTGCAACTAAGGCTGTCGCAACAGCACACCAGGTTGACGGTTTTCAGTTCGACGGATATCCGCTTTATCGCGGTAAGCATGCACCCATTTAGCGATCGAGTATTCAGTTTCCGGCAGTGTGTATTGTGTTTGCAACTGCTCGTCATTTTCATTTCCTGTTTGTAGTGTTCACGGTTGGCTAAACATTTCTCTATTGGTATGTGGCAAAATATGCCATCCCTAACCCATCTAGATTCGTAACAGCAAGTTGTGTTTGCATGTTTTGCAGGGTGTAACTGTTGATGCAGGCTTATCTTCACCCAGAATTGCACGCTGTATTTTTTTTGCCACTACTGCGTACTTCTAACCCCAATGACAGTATACGGTGAGTAAAAATGCATACGGTACTTGATTTGCATGCTTCACAAGCTTTAACTTGCTACGTTTTCTTGCAGGCAATATCAAGATGGCAGCACCAAATGTTACATCCTGGTTTTTTGCAGTGCTGATGGAATAGTAACTGTGCTTGTATGGGGCGTATTGGTATTTTGTATGCAGACGTGTTATATTTGTGGGAGAAATCATATGCATTTCATTATGAATTTCAACAAAAATGAAGCTTGAATCTAAACCGTGGCCAATAATAATGATCTAATCGTCAGCCACTATGAGGTCGTTACCGCACACCAAAAGTGCGCTCTGATTGGTCCATAAGACGCACTCACGCACGTAGATTTTAATCTAATCCGACGGCTGCCGTCGGAGTACGATGACAGCCACGTCAGCATATTTCAGTTTCATCTAAAGTAGGTCGTATGCCACGTGGCGCTGTCGTGACACTTTCGCGTAGGTTGCTCAAGGGTGACGTTTTCCACCCCCATAGTTGCATTACCGTATACCTCACAATTGCACCGAAGTGTACAGTTTGTGTTGGGAATGTGACGGGAAAGTCACTTCGCAAGTTACTGACGCTACCACTGTTTACGAGTCAAACTTTTTTCTTGCGCGGAAAATGTAACTGGAAAGTTGCGAAACCGAAACTTTTAGGTTTTTTTTCGCACTTCCCTTTTCCGCGATGCACTTGCAGCTAAACTGCACGCGAGGATCCGTTTCCCCCTCCTCCCCAAACGCTGGAACCCTGGCGGAATACCCCAAAACGGCCCTGCTGACCCTGCTTGGAAACCCAGGCACTCTGGGAACGGATCGCTGCTCCACTTTGCGCATTTCGGCCCGGAAACCCTCGAGGTCGGTCAAGTAGAGTCCGCACTGGGCGCGGTAGCTGACAGCCCGCTCCAAGCAGCACTCGCACTCCCCCACACCCCACCCGCGTGTCACGTCTGTCAGAATCACTAGGAGTGGGGCCTAGGCTTAGTAGCCTAGGCCCACACATAGAGTAGGTAGGTTGTGCCCTAGAACTAAAGTTTAGGGTATACGAAGGAGAATTGAAGAAGAAAAATGAGAATGATGGAGGATGATTGAACTAGCAAGCAGGTTGGTACAAATAGGAAACCCTAAGGGGTTGTACTCACTATTGAGCACCCCACTGCAGGCTAGACAATAACATTCTGACACACCCCCATAGCCAAAGTGGGGTGCAATCAGCACAATGAGCAGGCAGTGCAATAGTTCACAAATATGAGCAAAGCTAGAGGCTATCACAGAGGGCAAGTGAGGAGGAGGAGGAACTGTGAAGGGAGAGAAGATTGGAGACGACGACTGAAGCTGCAGACACACGGGCAACAGGTGCTGCAACCTCCTCCAACTGTCCCACACCCCCCTACACACACCCCCAGTGTCACCTCTAGCTCCACTCCCACATCACCCCCCTAGCGCCACTCCCTCGTCTCCCACACATCCACCCCCCCGCAGCGGCAGCTGCAGCAGTGGGAGACGGAGGAGAAGGTAGGGGCGACGCACAAGGAGCACCCCCACACCCGCCACCCCCACACCCTCCTGTTCAGGGGACGCAGGGGGGGGGGGGGGGGGGGGGGAGGGCCGGGGCGGGAGAGCGCACGAGGGCGCAGGCAACCGCGCGTGCAGAGCAACAGCGCGGAGCAGGTAGGGTAGAGCGCACGAGGGCGCGGGCAACCGCGCGTGCAGAGCAACAGCGCGGAGCAGGTAGGGTAGAGCGCACGAGGGCGCGGGCAACCGCGCGTGCAGAGCAACAGCGCGGAGCAGGTAGGGTAGAGCGCACGAGGGCGCGGGCAACCGCGCGTGCAGAGCAACAGCGCGGAGCAGGTAGGGTAGGGCGCACGAGGGCGCGGGCAACCGCGCGTGCAGAGCAACAGCGCGGAGCAGGTAGGGTAGGGCGCACGAGGGCGCGGGCAACCGCGCGTGCAGAGCAACAGCGCGGAGCAGGTAGGGTAGGGCGCACGAGGGCGCGAGTGAGACTGAGCGCGACTGCACAGGGTCCAGGAGCGGCGTCGCGGGCAGCTGCATGGTCGGCTGCTGCTGGTGCGGTTGCTCCAGGGGCGGCGGCGCAGGTCCAGGGGCGGCTGCACCAGGGGCGGCGTCGCGGGTACAGGGGCGGCTGCACCAGGGGCGGCGGCTCCAGTGGCGGCTGCTCCAGAGGCGGCTGCTGCAGAGGCGGGCGACTCCAGGGGAGGCTGCTGCAGTGGCGGGCGGCTCCAGGGGCGGCTGCTGCAGTGGCGGGCGGCTCCAGGGGCGGCTGCTGCAGTGGCGGGCGGCTCCAGGGGCGGCTGCTGCTGTGGCGGGCGACTCCAGGGGCGGCTGCTGCAGTGGCGAGCGGCTCCAGGGGCGGCTGCTGCTGTGGTGGTGGGCGGCTCCAGGGGCGGCTGCTGCAGGGGCGGCGTCGCAGGGGCCAGGGGCGGCTGCACCAGGGGCGGCTGCTCCAGGGGCGGGTCGCTGGCGCAGGGGCGGCACACGCACTGCTGCAGGGGCGGCTGGCGCACTGCTGCAGGGGCGGCGACGCGGGCTGCTCCAGGGGCGGCTGCTCTAGGGGCGGGTCACTGGCGCAGGGGCGGCTCGCGCGCTGTTGCAGGGGCGGCGTCGCGAGCTGCTGTGGGGGCGGCGTCGCGAGCTGCAGGAGGGGCGGCGGCGCGAGCGACGGGCGACTGTGGGAGCAGCGGGCGGGCTCTCTGAAGGCGCCGCGACGAGCGACGGGGGGGAGCAGCGGGCGGGCCCCCTGAAGGCGCCGCGACGAGCGACGGGGGGGAGCAGCGGGCGGGCCCCCTGAAGGCGCCGCGACGAGTGGTGAAGCCGCCGCGCGCCCCGAGCGCGCGGCGGGCAGAAAAAGCCGCCACGCGCTCGGAGCGCGCGGCGGGAAGAAAAATACAGCGCCGCGCACCACGGAGCGCGCGGCGGAAAGTACGGCAGCGGAAGCAGTTGGTGGGCCCGTTGAGCTAGGCGGCAGGATCATGCTCGCTCTAGATACCATGTCAGAATCACTAGGAGTGGGGCCTAGGCTTAGTAGCCTAGGCCCACACATAGAGTAGGTAGGTTGTGCCCTAGAACTAAAGTTTAGGGTATACGAAGGAGAATTGAAGAAGAAAAATGAGAATGAGGATGGTTGAACTAGCAAGCAGGTTGGTACAAATAGGAAACCCTAAGGGGTTGTACTCACTATTGAGCACCCCACTGCAGGCTAGACAATAACATTCTGACAACGTCCAAGTAGTGAACCATGTCCGCCCGACACACCACCTGACGCTTTCCACGCGTGCCTTGCGTTTCCGCTTCCCCTGATCCCCGCTCCCTACTCCCCTCTGCCTTCCCCGCTCCAACGACCTCTGCTTTAAACTTCCACCTTTTCACAGCCTCCTTGCATCGCACGAAGAACTGAGGCTTCCAGCAATTAGCTGGAAGCCTTCCCAGTGACTCCCGATTTCGGGAGTCCTGTCAGTCTGCTTTCAATGCGGGGGGGTGATTGTGGGACAACAGAACCACCCTGCAGACAACCTGCGCACTGCCGAAACCAACCTGCGAGGCGACAGCATTGTATAATTTGCGCATCGCATGTCAGATGGGGCGAGCAAATCGAAGTTGTTACCTTCGTTGTCGAAAAGAAAGCCCTCGCACATGCGAGACCAGAAAAGTTGAGAGTAACCACAGCCGTAACACCAGTTTTTAGATGGTTACCTTGTGAAAACAAAATGCAAATGTCAAAAGCGTCATCGTAATTGATATTGGACATTTGTTCCTAAACCGAGAAGTGACAAAGAGGTACCTCTAATTGAGATAACTACACTGTTCAACATCTGAACCATATGAGATACAAAAAACAAATACGACTAATAAAATTAAAACCAGTAATCAAGATTTAAAACTGCTATACCAATGAACAATGAACGCTACCAAATAATATCGGTTAGAAATTAGAAAATACAAATTCAAAATAACTACACTAATTCTACATCCTCTACAGCTAATCCAAGCTCATAAAGATCCGTTACAATCTGCCAATCTTTGACAATAACATCCCCAAAATAGTAAAAACCCGCTTACTAACGGGATGCTTGCGCGACGGATCCAGCTCTCAACCTGAGCCTTCCTCTTGTTCATCTCGCGGGTGTTGTTCTCGGAGTCGGAAATCATGCTGCTTCGATCACGAGAAAGCATCTCGAACTCTACCTGGCAAGCACATCAAGGGCAATTGAATTAGACATAAAATAACAAGAAACAAATAACAGACCAAGAAGCTCAAACTCACCGCGACCATTGTGTAGCAAAGCTGATCAATGCTCAGGGAGAAGACACCCCCCTCTTTCTTCTGCCACTTGCTTGCAGCAGCTATAAACGCCTCGCTACAGAACGGCTTCTCATCCTCAGCATGCCACGGCAAGCCATACTCCTCTGTAAAATGAGAAAAAAGTGTAAGAAACCAGTGATAACAAGGGCAACCGCAAAAAATAACACGTACCTGAGACGCAGAATCGCGCATAATCGCGACAATCGTCACGGGAGTCTTTCACTTCTTTGCCGTCAGGGTACTTCAGCAGCTTGAAACTTGCCTTCCGAGACTTGTTCACGAGTTTCCCACGCCGGCCGTTGCAAACATCGGTGCACTTCTTCGCCCACTCGCCCTTCTTCCAAAAGTCGTTGAATTTCCCGAAGTCTTCAAGCTCCAGAGCGAGGTGCACCACGACGGCCGCCTTGAATTGTTCTTCGTCGAGGTAAATGACACGCGCGGAGACGTCCAAGCGCTTGAGCAAATCATCACAGGCTTTCTTGCAAGCATCCTGCAACAAGAACACGTTTGGTACATATTTAGAAACTAACATGAACTAATAACCAAACATATAAAGCATAAAACTTACCTCCATGGTTCTCTCGTTGCACCAGCTCGGTTGGTGCACAATCTTAAGAAGATTCTTGACAGTCGTAGCTAGAGTCTGCTGGATCTCATCCGAAACACGAAGACGGGTTTCCATACGCTGCATAAGCGTTTTAAGTTCTTTCATTTCGCCGCGTATGGCTGCGTCGATGTGGTTATACGAGTTGGCCTCGGGGTGGTGAACATCACGATCTGATGTGGGCACAACAGAGAGACAGAATGGTAAGAGAGACAAGAAATCAGGTTAAACAAACGGAAACTAAAAAGAGTAACTGGACGACATACTCTCGGTTAGAATTGAGGTTTAAACAACTGCAGGTCAAAGCATTGAACATACCACCGGGTCCAGCAGAGGCAACGACGTTTAACCTGAGCTACAGGAGCAGTGGCGTTAGAAGCATGGTGGGGCGAAGCTACGCCGTTATCCGCGGTGTGTTTGGCGACACCGGCCTCGAGGTCATGGAGAGTTGGTGGTTCCTGAAGGGCGCTAGCATTACCCACCTGATGGGCAGGGGTAGAGACTCTACGAGCGCCAGTGGTAGGGCTACCCAGCTCATACCCTTCCAGGCGTCTGTTTGAGGTACGTGAACGCTTACGCTGCAGCTCCGTTATCTCCGCTGGCTGCAAGAACGCCACTAACAGGCTAGGAGCATGAATTAGAAACCTCGAGCAATGAAGTAAAAATGGAGTTGATTGAGGAGAAGCTCGGCTGGGTCCACCGGGCTTCTTGAAACACGATTGTTAAAAGAATGTTTGCGAGGTTTAACTTGTCAGCACGATGGTTCACCCTGAGATAGTTTATGAACTTCCCTTGGCCCCCTACAGTTGTAACAATCGTAGCATGAAGTGCTTAGCAATGATATTTGACACATGTAGCAGTTTCCCACATCGGTTTTGCCAAGTGTTTAGATAAAATCAATTTCCAGAGGTAAAGATCAGGCAAGGTGTTTGCCCAAGGGTCAGACATGGGTCGGTTTGTACAGTAACATGAATTTCGCACGAGGCAAAAAAAACAACCTACTGGTGCAGTGCACTGTATCTGGCATGGGAACTGAACCCACAGTTGCGGTTGGAAACGCGACAACACAACCGCTAAACAATGACAGGTCAGGCAGCAAAGAAGGTGCGAGAAGCAGTGCTGTCCAGCAGCATGCGTGGCAAGCGAGGCAAGGAAGTCCCCGATTTTGGGCGGCAGGATGCCAGCCAAGCATGCCACATTCTGCTTTCAAAAGCTGCAGCCAGAAACTTGACCGCGCCAAAAGAATTGCAGATGCGCTGGCACGACATACGGTATGAACCTTTTGGGCAGTGCGTTCAAACGGAAACTCTTGCCTAAACCTTGCGCGCTTGTTTAAGTTACAAACTTAAACATTTGCGTGTTTGAAACCGAGGCCAACATTAAATCTGATTGGGCAGAACAATTTCACGAGCCCAACAAAGAAACAAGACAACCACGCCACCAATGCCCAAGTGGGCATCGAGCAAGACGACGGCCATATGGCAAGGTGCAGCCAGCACAGCTCCCGCAAAACTGTAGGCCACGCTAGCGAGGCACGGAAGTTAGCCAGTTGCTCGGCAGAATGCCAGCAAGCAACGATTTAATTATGAGATTCATCGCGCAATTAAGGCAACAGGACAGGGTTGACGTGTAAAACTGCCAAACGAGACTGGGCTAATGTACCATTCGTCGGAATTCATCGTGCTGTCAAACGTCACCAAAAAGGATACACGATGACAATTTAGAAACTTCCAGATGCGCCAGTGGTATGAGATCTCCTATTGCAAGTCTCGAGTAAATGTAATGTTTCAAGTGAGGATGCTTCGAAGTTGTGAAGTAAAGTAGCTGAATGTGTTATGGTTCACTGTTTATTAATAAAATTTGAACGTGTTCATCACAAAGCGACCCTCACTAATCTTAACCATATGAGCTACGCGCAGAATGCTATCAAGCTCAAGCAGTTGGTACTCGTTCTCCCCTGTCTCCCAACCATACAGCGGACACTTTGATGCGTGCACCGCTCCAGTGGCTCTGAAATAGCGTACAAAGGCGTACGCGCGCTTGGTAAACGCCTGTGTCTCTGGCGTGTACACGTCGATGGTAAAAAGCAGCAGCAACTTCGCATACCAGATCACCTTGCGCTTTGTGATCTCACCCCCTGCAGCCGCAACCTCCTCTTCACCAAGCACTGCCACGTCGCTGAACCATGGTTTGTCCCCGAAAGACGCGCAGGCTCGCACATAGTGTGTCTGACTGGAGTACTTGGTGAAGTCCTCGTCCCCGGGAATAGCCATGCCGTTCTTCACACGTATGGTACTATTCAGTACCTCGCCTTCTTCTGCTTTGCCTTCCAACAACCCTTTGAGCTTGGTCATGTCACCTGGCGCGGCCAAAGCATGCGCTTTCCACTTGTCACACCCATCCGCAAGGCTTTGCTTCCAGCTTACACTGAAGCTGGTGGCTGCAAGCGTGTTGCAACCACTCTCCATCGCCTGCAAAATGCATGGTAAAGTGCACTTCGGTTAGAAAAAGGATGGTCAATAATAGTACAGGGTACAATAGCAAACCATCGATCATAACAGAAATACACACACACACACACACAAATACACTTTCACACCCTCTTCACACACATACACACACGTGCGTATGCGCACACACTCAAATACGCCCACACACACACACACACACGTAACATACACACACACGCGCACGCACACAAACACAGACACGCACGCACCCACGCACGCGAGCGCGCGCACACACACACACATACAAACGCACGCACACACACACATGCACACACACACACACACACACACGTGCGCACGTGCACACACACACACGCACACACACACACACGCACACACACACACGCGCGCGCGCACGCGCGCGCACACACACACACACGCATGCACACACACACGCAAACATACACAAACGTACCTCCTGTAGTGCCACCATCCGTTTTGGTCCATCTTCGCTCGGTGCCTCCGATGCTTGAAGCACGCGTAGCATGTGCATTCGCACATCGTGCTTCACAATTTGAGGGATTGGATCCCTCTTGTTGCTTGCACGGTACGCGCGCTTCACTAGTGGTTGATGAAGGTACTCGTATACGTTGGCGCTGTAATGCATCGGCACCCCCGATCGAATGATGTCCTCCACCACATGTGCCAATGAATGCACCTTGGTGATGTCGAACTCCGACTTTTGAAGGTCCACGAACACATCCTTCAAGAGCGGAATCAACCTGCACAAGTGTGGGGCACGCATAACACACCGACACGCACAAGGTTTGTTTGCACAAGGCACAAACAGACTTGCAAGCATGAAAAGCATGGTACAAGCATGAAATACAAGCGTTAGGACGCGGGGAAAATGAAGGGAGGACAACAAAACATTCAAGAATTGAACCACCAAACCCAGAAAAACGGTAGGAAGAAACGTACCTCTTAATGGCCTCGTCAAGTTCTTGCAGCGTCTTCGTGGTATGATACCAACGCCGGGATGCAAGCATGTAACAATCCACGAATGCCGCAACCGCACCAACGATCGAGTTCGGCACGCCGCAGTTGGCGAGTACGATTGTGATCACTTGCATCACCGTGCGATGCTCAAACGCCTGAAACCGTGCAGCACCCGCAAAATAACCGCCCTTTTCAGAAGATGGAATTCGGAAGCCCGAGATTCGAGTGTCGGTAGCAATCCGCTGCAACTCGACGTCGAGCGAATGTAGAAACTCGCGATCTCGTGCGTAATACACACGAATGCACGAGACGATGTGCAAGAAGACCCCAAGGTCCAATGCGTGCATCACCTCCACCAGTAAGGCCCGATATGGATTGCCGACGAGGGTATGTCCGTTCCTGAAGCCCCACAAGGCTACCTGCGCGGGGGTGTGTGTGAAACAAAGACTTTAGTCAAACGATATAACCCTTGGAACGAAGAACGAGTCAAGCAATCACGCACATTAGACGTGGGACGGTGTGTGAAAAATGAAGGATTGCACGTACGTGCACATACACATAGGATGAGAAAAAAAAACAATAAAAACCGCTTCACAAGTACAAAAGGAAGAACTCGCAAACGATACTCACCTTGATAGGATGAGTGCTGATTGCTTTTGACGCCTTTGTGCGCTCGGGCCCACTCGGCAACGCCAACAACTCGACCACTTTTTTCTTCTGGTCAACTTCCGTGCGATATGCCGCCACCGCCTCCATGTTGCTTATGTCTTCACGTTTTACCAGACACCTGTGGCACGGGAAATTCGCTTTGTGACTTGCGAACGTCCCCGCCAGCTTGCACGCTTCGGGGTGATCGGCCACGTATGCGTATACCGCGGGAAACACCACTTGCACCTTCCCAAAGGGGTCCTCCGTTACAATGCCTCTGCGCAGGTCACATAGAGTGATGAACAGAGAAGAGACACAATTATAAGGGGAGGGAATTAGGATGTGCAAATGAAAAAACCATGCAAGATCTCAATGTAGCGACACATAAATCCACACCCAAAACAATGAAAAGCACACACTCGCGCACTTAATAGATACTCACGCGTAAGATGCCTTTTTGAGTTCCTCGAGAACCACATCCAAAGCCAGTTGAAAGACCTCCCGATGAAGTGCCTTCCCTTCGTCCGTCCGCGAATCCACGTTTGGAAGTGGCGGAAGCATAGCAACCATCCGATGTCCGTGTGGTTGCCAGCGATTCTTCAGCGTGATGTTGCCGAGCGTAAAGTAGACCGGGTGTCCCGTAACACGCCCATCGTTGCTCAGGTTTGTTCCGTCGCTGTACAGAATGCAAGCTGCGATCACGCCACCCCGCGGACATTCTTCCTGCATCTTAATCCATCCGTCTCCCGTCTCGGGCCCCATGTATATCCGTTGTTGTTTGTCTGACGTGTAGACCTCTGCCGGTTTCACCACAAACCCGTCCCTGTTCGCGCTATCCGAATACATCGCCTTAAGAGCCTCCGCCATGGAGGTTACGTGCACTGTAACTTTCATGCCGTTGCTCAGCACCACCTCCACCGCTCTCCATTCCACCGTGCCCGAAGCCTCCGACAGCAACGACTTCTCGTACTTCGCCAAGCCTGCGCTGTTCTTGTATGATGGCTTCAAGTAACCAACCTCGTGCAACACGCTTAGTAACGTGTTAATGTCAGTTGCTGACATCCCCATGCCTCCATTAAAACTGCGGATCGCTTTCGCCAAAGCAAGATCTGTGTCAAACGGGAGTTTCTGTGGAGGAGGCTCTGCTGTAGCACCTATTGTTGAGAACTCTAAGCTATCGTCGTCGCCATCACTATCGTCCGACGCCGGAAACTCTAACGGGGGAGAGTTGACGCCGGTTTGTGCAGGAGGTGCGCCACTAGGGGTCAAAGACGGACCTGCTGCTCCACGTGGAGCAACTCGTGCACGCAGCAGCCGGTTCAAGTCATTCGCACGTTTACGCTTCAGCCCTTCTAGTATCCGTGCGTTTGCACTCTCGGTGGTAGGTAGACTCTTTCTACACATCGCTTTGTGATTGATCAACCCCTGTCCAGTAGTGCAAAGGAATCCACAGGCACATGTAAAGTCCATGACTAATAAAAGGTACTCTGGGATGTAAGGCACCGTGTGATGCACACAAATTGTGAGAAATTCTAAGCTAACTACTATTAACCAAATAACAACCCAACTCTAATATACATGCAAGAACTTCAGCATCCTCCCCTGGACCTGCACGCAGTCAGCAGCCATGTCAAACGGTTAGGTATGACTGGGAAGGGCAAGTGGGCGCAAAAACACGGCCTGGATCTAACAAAATCTGAAATTGTAAAAAAAAAAATACCTACAACATTGCTCCCTCAAGCCGCGGCACTTTCGCGCACTCTACACCGCGTCTGCAAGCCGCGCATACGCTGATGTGTCGGCGGAGTCGCTAAATCGTTTGGGGGGGGGCGAAAATCGAAGCTAATTTGAATGAAACACGTTTCTGTCGCGCCCTACTTCTGCCTGAAATGTCGACGTGCCCTTCTTAGATGCGAGCTGCGCATCGCATGGACCGGGAGGCTGCACTTGAATTAAAAAAAAAAACCGGGCCAAAAAGACTAAAAACGACCGTTCATAGCGGGACGGCGGGATCAACGGCGGCGCCATGGCGGGCGAGTTATGCCTGCTCTAATGTTTGTTACTGCTCTGATTGTGACGGAGGAAAGGGAGGGGTTGGAGACGAACGGCTACATGGTCCTTACAGGTGGTTTTCGAGATGGTTGTACCGCCATGCAACGCGCAAAACCATTCTACATCGCTCCCTAAACCCTCCAACCCTAACCTGCCACAATGACGTTGCAAAATGTTACGTACGATTTTCGCACGTAGCATGGTTTGCGACGCGGCCGAATTATGGTCCTGCAGTAACTCTCGCGGGTTGAAAACGAGCCGTCAATAGGGGTTCGCGGCTTGGTTACCGTTAGTTTCAGTCGCTAACGGTAAGCGCCCTGGTAACCACTCGCGTACGCTCTATCGTTTTTTCAGGAACGGTATCAACTTATGATTGTAAACATGTGCTTACAAGTTGATTTTGATCTTCTTGTGAAACTATGAATGCATTTGCAGACTTTCATTTTTAGAGCTACAACAAAGATTACAAATTATGTCATCTGTAAGAATGCAATTTGAGCACACAATCCTGTTATGAAGAAAACCGGCCGAATAGAGACTTTCATTGTGACTGCAGTAAAAGTTATTGGAAACAAGTATTATATTGTGAACATGTCAATTTTAATTTCGCGCAGAAGTTTTCTAAATCATCGCACCGTTTTTCACCGCTCGATGTCCATCGCTCCAACGGATTGCCTTTTGGGCAGATTGCCCGCAATCTGTTCCGTGACAACACGAACCGAAATTTGGGTAACTACGGGTGATCACTGGCAGCTCGGAAACAGAGGGCAATTTGAAAAAAACACTGGAAGCAAACTGCGAGGAAACGATATCGCCCAGCTAACCACCAGCTGTTTCCCAGCGAACACCAGCAGAGTTGCGATGTGCGTTTCTTCCAAATCTCATCGAAAAGGGCCTGTCTTTCCTTAAAGCCACCAGCACCACAGCCGCCTTTCCCCTTGGATACTCCAACAAGATTTCGGGTCTTTTGTCTTCCTCCACCACTCGCACTTGCGTCTCTCTTTGCCTTTTGTGGTTCCTCTTCTTTGTCATCGCTGCTGGATTCGATGTGTTGACACTTGCTGTAGTCGATCCCACACGCCCTGGCGACAGCAGCAGATGCGGGAGCAGGTGCAGACCCAGTAGCAGGAGGAGGATCTATAGCGAGAGCGGCAGGAGGTGTAGCGGCAGCAGGAGGAAGAGCAGCCGCAGCAGGTGTGACAGCAGAGCAGAAAGAGCAGCCGCCGCAACAAGCCCAGCAGGAGCAGCAGTTGCTGCAGCGGAGCAATCAGAACGACATCGCGAAAATGGGAAGTTCGGAAAGCAACCCAAATTACACTCTTCTGAAGCTTCCCCGATATTTTTAGCCCGGCACTTTTGAGTCAAGGTTTTAGAACTGCATGGCGACAGTTACTTACAAAGTAACTTCGCGTTCACCTTCCCGCTGCATCCTGTACATATGAGTGCATCCGTGCAGTTGCGAAACAGTCACACTCTGCGCCACACAAAAGTTTACCCAACCGGACGGTGCCAACCAACTAGAAAGTGACGAGTAAGCAACCCCATCTGCCACTCCGTACGCACCCACCCACGTGGCATCCAGTATCAACCCGCACGTCTACGTAAGCGTTTAGGGTTTATAACGTACCCGCACCCCAACCGTTTGATGCACAGTCGGGTCACGCAATCGCGACGGTTCACGTGTCTCCTGTACGTAAACTCGCACACCGCGTTACGACATCGCGAACACCAACTCGCACATGCCTGCGCAAACACCGCGCCAGTATCTTCACCGTCCATGTGATCGATTCTCACCCTGTACATATGTTACATTTGGTGCCAACCCACAGGTGCGCAAACCGCATATCACGCGTTCAATACCCACTAGCATGCTAGCACGTCGCATCACTCTACTTGCGCATCATACGTCCGCACCCTACACTACATTGCATAATCACCGTACACCCGTCGCGCTGCCACCGTTTCGTACACTTCGCCGTATATCTCGCCACCCAGTAGTTTTGCACATGCTACTAAGTGACGACGCCATCTGCGTCGTCCATCAGTGGACATCGTCTCTACACCGAGCTGCCACGTCACGCACACTTATTCTATCTACCCCGTACACTTGCCGGTCGATCCTGTTCTCGCACATCTAGTAACCAGTTACCATCTCATCGTGGCATTCGAAAGCGTCATCTTCGCGATACAATCACGACCGTACAGCTGTCTCACCCTCCGCGCCTATGACAGCGCCTTTCCAACTGTCATCCTTATCTTCGCGTCCGTACACCATCGGCGGTAAGAGCGGGGTCAGCGGTTACCCGAAACAGTTACCAGATTCAGCGGTTTGTAACCCTGATTTAGGGTCGGCGTGCTCTGTCCCGGGTGATCTGCAAGCCAAGGTAGCTGCTCAGCTCACCCAGGTCTGTGCACGTGTGTCTCTTCTGCAGCTCTGACTTCACAAGAGCAAGTGCCTCAGTGTCAGCAGTAGCAAAGACCAGGTCGTCGACGTACACGAGGATGTAGAACGGCGGCAGCGACGTGTCGGTGCGGAGGAACAGCGACGGGTCTGCAGTGGAGGGAGCAAACCCAAGAGCCGCAAGTGTCGTCCTCAGTGTATCGTGCCACTCACGAGGTGCCTGGCGGAGACCGTAGACTGGAAGCAGGAGGCTCCACTGGGTACTAGGAGGGAACGACCCAGTGAAGCCAGGAGGGCGGCGCAGCCAGATCTCCTCGTGCAGGCTGCCCTGCAGGAACGCTGTGCTGAAGTCAAGAGAGTGAAGCTCGTAGTCACGCTGAGCGGCAACGTGCAGCAGCACCTGAAGAGTGGTTATCTTCGGGGTGGGGGAGAAGGTCTGGAAGAAGTCAACTCCCTGTCGCTGACTGAAGCCTCGTGCAACGTAATGAGCCTTGAAGACAGGCGGAGAACCTGGCGGCCGCTTCACTCTGAAAATCCACATGCCATCGACGATGTTCGCCCTAGGAGGGGCCTGTGGACTTCCAGGATGCCATCTCTGCGTCCATGGCTGTCTGTGTAATTGCCTCTGCGTAAGAGCGCAGGGTCGGGATGTCTGGTGCATCCGGGTCTCCCTCAGGGGCAAGCAGCCAGGCCACGAGATGAGGTACAGCAGCCGCAAGACAGTCGAGCTCCTCCTGCCTGTCCTCAAGGACGTCTGTGCCAAGAGCACACTCACCCCCGACGGACGGAGGACAGACAGACTCAGACTCAGCAACAAGACTGGCAGCGTAGTCAAGTGACACACAGCAGCAAAGTCAACGAGCTCAGCAACTAAGGCAGACGCAGCAGCAGACTCAAACGACGGGTCAGTGACAACAGTAGCCAGAAGACGCGTGACGGTGGGACTAGCAGCACGAACAGCGTCAGACTCAGGGTCAGGAAGCTCAGGAAGAGAGGACGCAGGAGGAGACGGCAGTGGGACGCGCTGCGGAGCAGAGGAGAGACAAAGTGCCATGGTTTGAGTGCCCGGTACAGGAGGAGGACGTGGACGCGGGGATCGGCGAGCAGTGCGAGCGGCGCGAACAGGCGAGGCAGGACGAGACGCAGGCTCACGACGCTCTGTAAGCGAGTCTGTCTGCTCAGTGTAAGGAGAAGGAGCAGGCAGCGGAGAGCCAGGCTGTAACGGAAGACCAGTAGAAGACGGGAGGGTAAGAACCTGACGAAGCACGGAGTTAGACGGTGGGAGAGACGATGGCGACGGTGGAGTGAAGAACAGATGCCGCTGCACAGCACCACTAGCAGCAGCACCTCTAGAACTAGCGTCACCAGCTCCAACTCCTCCCGCCCCAGAGGCTCCAGCACCAAGAACTCCAGCGTCAGCACCTCCAATTCCAAGACCTCTTGTCCCAGTGTCTCCAGCTCCATCGTCTCCAGCGGCAGGGCCGACGGCTCCAGTAGCCCCAGGACCAGCACCACCAGCCCCAGCAGCTCCAGTACCTCCAGTACGAGCACCTCCGGGACCAACAGCACCAGGGGCTCCTCCAGCACCAGCAGCGTCAGTAGGTCCAGCAGTCCCAGCACCTCCAGCCCCAGAAGCGGTACCACCAGCAGTGCCTGCAGCTCCAGCAGCTCCAGTGGCCGAGGCACTAGCACCAGCAGCGCCACGCGAACGGCAGTAGCGTCGAGTGTACCACTCACGCAGCTGCTGCGGGGAGAGAGGCTCCTGCCGACCAGACCCAGGCTCAGCACCCCCAGGCTCCACACGCTCAGGCTCAGCACCCCCAGGCTCAGCACCTCCAGGCTCCTCACGCTCAGGCTCAGCACCCCCAGGCTCCACGCGCTCAGGCTCAGCACCCCCAGGCTCCACACACTCAGGCTCAGCACCCCCAGGCTCAGCACCTCCAGGCTCCTCACGCTCAGGCTCAGCAGCTCCAGGCTCCACGCGCTCAGGCTCAGCACCCCCAGGCTCCGCACCCGCAGGCTCAGCACCCTCAGGGCAAGCTCAGCACCCCTAGACTCTGGACCCCTAGCAGTACCTCCTCTAGCAGCACCAGAGTCACCAGTGACCTCGACAGGCTCAACCAGGGGAGAGGGGTCTACCTGGGAAACACCTGAGGGAGCAGGACCCTGAGGGGGGAGGGGGTCTACCGGGGGGGGACCTGGAGCGAGGAAGAGCGGCGGGGGGGGGGAGAGAGGCAGTGCGGTAGGGGAAGAGACGGTAAAAGGGAACCGACTCGTCAAACGTGACGTCCTGAGAGGACAGAACACGGCGCAAGGTGGGGTGGTAAAACTGCCAGCCAGGCGCGTCAGTAGGGAAGCCAAGGAAGACGCAGGGAATGGCGCGAGCGGAGAGCTTGTCCACGGTGGTATCGCGGACAAAGGCACGAGAGCCCCAGACCCGGAAGCGCGACGCATCGCCAACCTCCCCCGTCCAATGCAGTGTGGGCGAGGTCTCCGGCAAGGAGACATGGGGCCAGAGGTTGAGCTGATGCACAGCGTACCGGACCGCAAACGGCCACAGAAAGTGGGGAGCAGCCGCATGGATCATGGAGGTGCGAGCGATCTCCATGACTAGGCCAATGCGGCGCTCAGCAACCCCATTCTGCTGTGGAGAGGCCGGAAGCGTGAACGACTAGAGGATGCCCTCCCCCTGACAAAAGTCCCGCAAGAGGTCGGAGGAAAACTCACCACCTCTGTCAGAGTGCAGACGTAGGACGGGAAAGTCCGTCTGGAAACGGTCGCGGAGCTGGAGACGGACAGCGCGGATCCAAGGGATCAAGACAGCAGGGACTTCACCCTTGCTGCGCAAGGGGAAGACCGTGGTGTACCGCGAGTAGTCGTCAACAACCAGCAGAAAGTACTGCTCGCGGCCCTGTCTCCGGACGCGGGCTGGGCCCCATACGTCCATGTGGAGAGTCTGCAGGGGAGCGTCTGTCGGGGGAAACGAGGAGGAGTGAGGAGCGGCGCGCTGCCGCCCCTCGACGCAAGGAAGACACGGCGGGGCAGGCGAGCGTGGGAGCGACGGCAGCGACTGGGGAAGACCAGAGACAAGCAGACGGGAGTGCATGCCACGGAGGCGCGGCAGAGAGGGGTGACCGAGGCGGTGGTGCCAGAGGAGAGTCTGGTGCGACAGGTGACGACACAAGCAAGGGGCAGACTCCGGTCCGGACAAGGACACCTGACCAGTAGCAGCCACCTGAGGAGACCCGACAGTCAGGGTGTACAGACTCGACCCTGGCCGACGGGTGAACGTGGCCAGGTGGCGGCCCGTGCGGGCACACGTGCAGATCGCCACACGACGTCCTCCAGGGGTGAAGGTGTCAACCCACTCATCCTGGATGACGGCGTTACTCACCAGGTTCGTAGAGAACGAGGGGAGGTGGAGACCTGTAAGTGAGCCAGACAGGACCGCCGGATAAGGGAGGACAGTGGAGGAACGTGCAAGGACAGGGCCCCCGGAGGGGTCAGCAAGGGAGATCGGAACCGGTGCAGGGAGAGGTGTGACTGTGGTGCTGTCGCGGAAGAAGCAGCGGGAGGCACCTGAGTCTAGCGTGAAAGTGTACAAGGCCTCAGTAGGCGCAGTACCTGAGAGAGCAGACTCACTAGTACCTAGAGCAGCAGACTCGCAAGCACCCAGGGCAACAGACTCACAAGCACCTGGAGCAGCAGCCTCTATACCAGGGTCTGGCGGAACACACAGGTAACAGTCACCCTCAGCACTAACAGTCAATGCATACATGGCAGCAAGGATAGCATCATAGTCAAGATCAAAGATCTCGACTCCCCTCCTAAGCAGCTCAGCCCAGTTGGGCATCTGCTCACCCGTACGAATGACATACGGGCAGGTACCACCACCCCCAGGCGACTGACGCTGCGCGTACCACTCACGAAGGTCCTGCGGCGTACGGGGCAGGCGCTGGCGCTGCTGCTGCTGTGCCTGGCTGCCTCCAGAACCGCCGCGCTGGGCCGCACCACTGCGACCACCGCCACCGAATCCGCTGCCACTCCCACCGCCGCCACCTCCGCCGCTGCCACCCCCACTACCGCCGCCACCACCGACCCCAACACCCCCCCCCACCCCCACCCCCGCCGCTCCCACCACCCCCACCGCCACCACCCGAGCCTCCACCACCGCCTCCACCCCCACCACCCCCACCACCCTTGCCGCCCTTCCCCTTGCCGCTGCGGCGCCTGCCACTGGAAGCAGACGCAACCCCAACCTCCTCAGCACCAAGGAGGTCGACAGCAGCAGCAGTGGCGACTAAGGGGAGGAGGGGAGAGGGGGAACACCCCTCGAAGAAGGGGGTGCGAGGAGTGCCTCGAGAAGCGCCCACAGCGTTAATGCTAACCTCGGCCACCGTAAGGTGCTTTTCGAGGAGGTCTATAGTGAGCTCAGTGGGGTCCATGGCGAGGAAGGTGTCCCTGACAGCGCGAAGAGAGTCAGGGAGGCGAGTGACTATGAGATAGAGGGTGTAGTGGATAGGGGGAGGGTTCTTGGTGAGGAAGTCGGCAGGGGTCGCAGCACGCACCCGAGCGTAGGAAAGGCGGACAGGTCAGGAAAGAGGTAGGGCAGGATAAGACGGCCTAGCGCAGCAGTGGCAGGCGAGCTGTAGCGAGCTACGACTGCGTCGAACAGGTCCTTGGCGGTTTTCTGTTGGCTAAAGTGCGCGCGCTCGGCTAGCGGTAGGTGGTTTCGCACAGCTAGGCGAGCAGCAGCGTCGCGAATAAGCCACTGGTCACGAGTGTCAGCGTCAGCAGTGTCTGCAGGGGCGGCAGCGCTACCAGACGTATGAGCGAACAGGGACACACGATCCTTAGACTCGCACTGAAGGTAGAGCCTAAGGTCGTCTAACCAGGTTTCAAATTCGATCGGGCGGCCCTCTGCGTCAAAGGTGAGAACATTGTAAGTCGCCATCGTTGGTAGCGCAGAGCAGCAAGGCGGCAGGAAGGGCAAGCGGAAGGATGCATGCACAGGGCAGCAAGAGGCGGCGCTCACTGGGTTAGGGGCGGCCGGCAGGGGGGGAAGCGGACTGCACGCATGCGCAGGGCAGGGAGCGCGGCGGGCAGCGCTGCGCACGGGCAGGGTAGGGTGGCGCGGCTGCGGGCTGCGCACGGGCAGGGCAGGGTGGCGCGGCGGCGGGCTGCGCACGGGCAGGGCAGGGAGGCGCGGCGGCGGTTGCGCACGGGCAGGGCAGGTGGCGCGGCTGCGGGCTGCGCATGGGCAGGGCAGGGTGGCGCGGCGACGGGCTGCGCACGGGCAGGGCAGGGTGGCGCGGCGGCGGCTGCGCACAGGCAGGGCAGGGAGGCGCGGCGGCGGCTGCGCACGGGCAGTGCAGGTGGCGCGGCTGCGGGCTGCGCACGGGCAGGGTAGGGTGGCGCGGCAGTTGGCTGCGCATGGGCAGTGCAGGTGGCGCGGCGGCGGGCTGCGCACGGGCAGGACAGTGCGCGGTGGCGGGCGGCGCACGGGCAGGACAGTGCGCGGCGGCGGGCGGCGCACGGGCAGGGCAGGCGCGGGGGCGGCGGGGCAACGCGACAGCAGCGCGACGCGGCCAGCAGGGCGCGCGGGGTGGGGCAGGCAGAGCAGCGCGATAAAAAAAAAATTCGCACTGCAGCAGTGGCGCGCGGCTAACAGGGGCAGCGCGACTCGGGGTAGGGCAGTGGGGTAACGCGGTAATACCATGTCAGAATCATAGGCTAGAATCAGGGCCTTAGATTCGTTTTGGGGTTGGATGATTCGTCAGCCTTGGTACACAAATGTAGGCTGATGAATCAATCTCAGCAAAAAAAAAAATCGCTGGAATTTCAGAGTTACCTAGAAAAAAACGCTGGAACATCAGTGTCATTGAAAATAGAAGGCTGTTTCTTTTTTTTTTTTTGTAACCTCGTGTTTTAGGGCGGTACGTCATTATCGCTTTGCTCCTATGCAAGGTGCTTAGCACAGGTGCGGCCAAGATTGTCTTCGTGCTGCTCACCCCCGCTCCCCCCCCTCCCCCTGTGCGTTGTGCACAAACTCGATGGCGGCCAAGAGCTCTGCTCCTAACTGCACGGTATGGGAGCAACGAAGAGATGGGAGAGTTCAAAGGGGAGAGGTGGGTGGGGAGGGTTAAAGCGAGGGTGCAGAGGAGAGGGAATAGATCATCAGTGCATCAAAGAGCTGCCAAGAGCTGAGCACGCACCAAAAAGGGTGGGAGGGGAAGGGGGGAAACGGGTATGTGGGACGTGAGCGTGGAAGAGATGGGTGAGTTGAAGCAGGAAATGTGTAGAAGTGCAAATAGGGCGGTGGAAGAGAGGAAACGATAGCACAGGGTCGGAGAAATCCGACAACACGGCATGGAGAATCCGCAGCGACGCCGCGGCAACGAGCTGGTGTAGCGACGGCAACGAACTGGTATTCGGGACGTGCAGGCGCAGGCGAAGGAAATTTAGCGAGCACGGTGACAAACAGGCATCGGCGACGAGCAGGCGCAGACGGCGGGAAAGAGCAGGCGTCACGGCAGGTGACGGCGCGACAACGAGCAGGCGCGGGCTTAGGAATTGGCATGCATGGGTTGCTCGGGTGTCAACGAATGAGGAAACTGCGTTGAGAGTAAGGCGACGAAAGTGTCTGTTATCAAACAAAGGCGTGGGGTGAAAGGGTAGACGAAGGGCCAAACGGACAAGCAAACGGATATGTGAGAACGGGAAGTGGGTGGAGTGGAGGTGAGTCTCTTGTGAGTCGTTGCTCGACTTCTGAGGTTTTGGGGTATGCTTGGTTTGAGGAACACTTGTGGGAGGAGAATCAATGACTGGTATAGCATATCTGGGGACACCCGCAAATTCGGCGTGATTGACGGTGGGACTGTCGCACTGGTATACTGTACAGCACCTAGACATCCGAACCTCAACGCGCCTACGCGAATCTCCATAACAGGGATTTCAGCCAACCGCCCCGTTACGACGCTGGTCAGTCAGTGTACACTACAGAAAAAAAAGCTGAAATATCAGCCCTTACATAGAAAAAAAAATCTGGAAATTCAGCCCACACATAAAAAAAAAAAAGGCCGACTAATCAGCCCCACTATCTCTCCCAGCACTGAAAACACAGCCTTTTTAACCCTTATCAGCCTTTTTTCGCTGACTTCTGAGGGCCTGGCTAGAATGATGAACTAAGACAAGAATGTGATACAAGTATGAAACCCTAAAGGGGTTGTACCCCTTAGTGGCTACCCCACTGTAGCCTACAACATAGAAACAACAATTATAGTTTAACATATAAAACTGCTTCGGTAGGGAATATACAGATGTCCGGGGGTCTTGAAACTCCTTAAGTTTTAATCATACCTACCCAGGCATTTTCCGAGGGATTTCAAGAAAGTCCCCCAGGTCCTATACGCACGGGAATATAGTATCCCCCTCTGTATGTCCTCGTGCCTCATTCATTCAGTTCTTACGGAAAACACGTTGTTTAACTTCATGGAATAAATTCGTCCACCTCATCATCCCCATCCCTACTCGCATCCTCCCACTCTTCACTCAAGCCCTCTTCCCCCTCTCCCACCTCTCCCCCCTCTCCCATCTCTTACCCCTCTCCCACCTCTTCCCCCTCTCCCACCTCTCCCCCCTCTCCCATCTCTTACCCCTCTCCCACCTCTTCCCCCTCTCCCACCTCTCCCCCTTCCATCTCCACCTCCCTCTCCCGCTCATGGTCCCTCTCCTCCTCCTCTTCCTCCTCTATCGATGCCATGAGTCGAGCCATGAGCTCCCGATGCACCTGAGAGACATGTTTAGGGGCAGAGAACGGCACGCATTAAGAACCGCTGTGGGTGAAAAGGAAAGATGTGGTCCTCTCCCCCTCGTGGTTCCTCTACTCTTCCTCCTCCTCTATGGGTGCCATGAGCCGAGCCATCGGCTCCGAATGCACCTGAGAAGATATAGCCAGGAGAAATAGGTTCGGGTGCGGCAGACGCAGGTAAGGGTAAAATAAAACCCGAAGTGGGAAGGAGAGCCATCGACCTCTAAAACTTGCCCTCTGTCAATTCCATCAGCAACGAATGACCACCTCAAACACATGAGCTAAGAAATCAGGAAAACCAGCAGAGTGGGAATTAGCAAAAGCAGAGATGAGGGGACCAACAGGTGAGAGCTGTCGAAAAGACAACATCACACACGGCAGATGCGCACCTGCCATAGCACATACGCTTTAGAACACATGCCGTAGCACATATGCCATAGCGCACAGGTAATAACTCACATGATATATCATACATGTCGTATCCCACACATGGTATCACACATGCCATATTATGCATGGCATAGCACTAACAGACTTGCACTCCCAGACTTGAACTCACGGACTTGAACGACTTGAAGTCCTATACTTGCAGTCCTAGACTTACGGTCCCAGAATTGCACCCCCAGACTTGCACCCCCACTCTTTAATTCCAGACTTGCACCCCCAGACTTGCACTCCCAGACTTGCACTCCCAGACTTGCACTCCCAGACTTGCACTCCCAGACTTGCACTCCCAGAATTGCACTCCCAGACTTGCACTCCCAGACTTGCACTCCCAGACTTGCACTCCCAGACTTGCATTCATTTAGACAGGTTCTAATTTAAGCCATCTCAAGGTAATCATTCGAGACTCACCAACCGATCCCAAGATCTGGACCAAAGCCCAAATGCCCCTGCATTGGATCAAATGATTGCTGTTGCTGGGAGAGGACGGACGGGCACGACTTGAGACTCACCAACTCAAACTGCGGTGGAGCACACTGTCTTTCTGAGAATTCTCAAAAACACCCTGCAATATGCGGTGGAGCACACTGTCTTTCTGAGAATTCTCAAAACACCCTGCAATATGCGGTGGAGCACACTGCCTTTCTGAGAATTCTCAAAAACACCCTGCAATATGCGGTGGAGCACACTGTCGTTCTGAGAATTCTCAAAAACACCCTGCAATATGCGGTGGAGCACACTGTCTTTCTGAGAATTCTCAAAAACACCCTGCAATATGCGGTGGAGCACACTGTCTTTCTGAGAATTCTCAAAAACACCCTGCAATATGCGGTGGAGCACGCTGTCTTTCTGAGAATTCTCAAAAACACCCTGCAATATGCGGTGGAGCACGCTGTCTTTCTGAGAATTCTCAAAAACACCCTGCAATATGCCGTGGAGCACACTGTCTTTCTGAGAATTCTCAAAAACACCCTGCAATATGCGGTGTAGCACACTGTCTTTTTACTGCACCTCCACCATGCGCTGCGAGCTGAGCCATTAGCTGTGAGCTAAAGCCACCTCACGGTAACTGAGGTGGCTTACTGACTTAAAGATGCGGTGGAGCAATTTGTCGTTCTGCTGCACCTCCAACGCGTGTGTTCAGACTGATGCTGAGCAGGCGACAGATTCTAGTTGAGGTTCTGAGAATCACCACGGGGATTCACTTGAGACTCGGCTCAGGGGATTCACTTGAGACTCGGCTCAGGGGATTCACTTGAGACTCGGCTCAGGGGATTCACTTGAGACTCGGCTCAGGGGATTCACTTGAGACTCGCCTCAGGGGATTCACTTGAGAATCACCACGGGCGATTCACTTGAGACTCGCCTCAGGGGATTCACTTGAGACTCGCCTCAGGGGATTCACTTGAGACTCGCCTCAGGGGATTCACTTGAGACTCGCCTCAGGGAATATACTTGAGAATCACCACGGGGGATTCACTTGAGACTCGCCTCAGGGGATTCACTTGAGACTCGCCTCAGGGGATTCACTTGAGACTCGCCTCAGGGGATTCACTTGAGACTCGCCTAAGGGAATTCACTTGAGACTCGCCTCAGGGGATTCACTTGAGACTCGCCTCAGGGAATTCACTTGAGAATCACCACGGGGGATTCACTTGAGACTCGCCTCATATCATTCACTTGAGACTCGCCTCAGGGGATTCACTTGAGACTCGCCTCAGAGGATTCACTTGAGACGCACCGATTGAAATATCCGATGCAGCATGCCTCTCTATGCCGCACCTCCACCACCACGCCGTGTGAGCTCAAATGGCCGAAGTCTGACCAAAGCCAAGTCAGGAGACTCACTTTAGCCTCACCGATTCGAATATCCAATGCAGCACGCCTCCCTCTGCCTCACCTCCTTTACTAACTGTGAGCTTACCGATTCGAAGATGCGGAGTTGAAAATTCGAAGATGCGGAGTTGAAGATTCGAAGACGCGGAGTTGAAGATTCGAAGACGCGGAGTTGAAGATTCGAAGATGCAAGGTTCAGAATTGAAGTCACCTCACCTCACGGTATCCATTCAAGCCACCACCCAGTCAACGCAAGTTAATGCAAGCCAAATCCAGTTAGCGCAAGGCAATGCAAGCCAACAAGCAGTCAACACAAGTCAACGCAAGCCCAGTCAACGCAAGCCAACAAGCAGTCAACACAAGTCAACGCAAGCCAACACGCAGTCAACACAAGCCAATGCAAGCCAACACCCAGTCAACCCTAGTCAATACAAGCCAACACCCTGTCAATGAAACTCAATGCAAGCCAACACCCAGACAACGCAAGTCAATACAAGCCAACACCCAGTCAGTGGAATTCAATGCAAGCCAACACCCAGTCAACACAAGTCAATGCAAGCCAACACCCAGTCAGCGCAACTCAATGCAAGCCAACACCCAGTCAACGCAACTCAATACAAGCCAACACCCAGTCAACGCAAGTCAATGCAAGCCAACTCACCCCGCACCCGTCGCACCCCACGTTGATGTGTATGAAGTTGGCGCTCCTTGTCTCCTCCACCTCCCTCTTCAGCGTCTCCTGCTCCGCCTTGCTGCACGCCAGGTCAATCCGCCGTACCACCGCATGCACGCACTCCCACGCAGCCCGCACCGCCGTGCTCTCTCCCTCGCTCATCTGCTGCTGCCCCTCTGCCAACACTGCTCCCTCTGCCAACACTGCCCCCTCTGCCAACACGGCCCCCTCTGCACTCACCTCTCTTGTCCCCACCACTGCCACATCGCCCCCCTTACTCTCCCCTTCCTCTCCTCTCCCTCCCGCCCCTTCAGGCTGGTTGCTACTTCTCCCAGGCCCTTAACCCCCTCTTCCCTTCCTCCACTGCTCTCGTCAGTCCCTGCTTCCCCCTCTCTCCCACCAGCCCACTCCCTCCTGCCATCCTTTCTCAAACCCTCCTCTCTCAAACCCTCCTCGCTCAAACCCTCTGCACTGGAACCAGCCGCTAGCAACCTACCTCTACTTTCCCTGCTCTCTCCCTCTCCTCCTCCACCTCCTCTGCCCCCTCCCATTTCTACTGTTCCTCTTTCTCCCTCCTCTCATTCCCTCCCTTGCCTCACACACTCACGGCTTCCCATCCCATGCACCCAGCACCCACCATCCCACCCCTCTCATCTCCACCCCTCACCTGCACCATCGCACCACGAACCCCATCAACTGGATCTTCCGCTCTCATCCAAGAAATGTCAGCCGTCACTCCCTCTCTGCCCCTCTCCTGCTCGTGCCTCTGCTGCACACGACTGTGCAGGGCGGCAGGGAAGAGGGCGGAGAAGAGAGAGCGGCATGAAGAGGCACACACGCCTCCACTCGCCTTGTTGGCTGCACCGTCCCACACTGCACACACCGCCTGCCTTCCATCCATGCCACACCCGCACCAGAAGTGGCAGCAGCAGCACCAGCAGCAGTACTGGCAGCAGCAGCAGCACCAGTACCAGCTGTATCACCGACAGTACCAGCAGGAGCATCAGCAACACCAGCAACAGCAGCAGTAGCAGCAGGAGGGGAAGCACCAGGAGGAGGAGAAGCAGCAGCAACAGGCAGGGAGTGAGGAGGGAGAGTGTGTGGAGGGAGGGTGTGGAGCGGGCTAAGATGAGGCAAGGAGGGGGAGGAGTGGCGGAGGGAGATCAGGGGGGAGAAGGAGGCGGGAGAGAGGGGGGGGGGGGGGGCGAGAGATGGCGTGCTAGTGGATTGGGCGAGCTGGGGGGACGTGCAGGAGGAGCAGACCACTGAGGGCGGGGGAGGAGGAGGGGGGAGGGAGGACGGGCGAAATGAGGAGAGGAGAAAATGGGGAAAGGGAGAACCAGGGGGGGAGAGGAGGGGAAAATGAGAATCCTAAAAGGGTGAAAGAAGGGGTTCCGGCGGTTGGGGCGAGGTGGGGGGATGTGCAAGTAGAGAAGACGACTGGAAGGGGGAGGGGCTGGGAAGAAGGAGGAAAGGGGGATGGGGGAGTGGAGGGGATGGGTGAGAAACTATCGAGAATTGGGCAACAGAAGATGTGGCAACAAGAGAAACCCAGAGAGCCTGGTCGGTGTGTGAGTGGAGGGTGTGTGAACGGTGGGTGTGTGAGTGGAGGGTGTGTGAATGGAGGGTGTGTGAATGGAGGGTGTGTGAATGGAGGGTGTGTGAATGGAGGGTGTGTGAATGGAGGGTGTGTGAATGGAGGGTGTGTGAATGGAGGGTGTGTGAATGGAGGGTGTGTGAATGGAGGGTGTGTGAATGGAGGGTGTGTGAATGGAGGGTGTGTGAATGGAGGGTGTGTGAATGGAGGGTGTGTGAATGGAGGGTGTGTGAATGGAGGGTGTGTGAATGGAGGGTGTGTGAATGGAGGGTGTGTGAATGGAGGGTGTGTGAATGGAGGGTGTGTGAATGGAGGGTGTGTGAATGGAGGGTGTGTGAATGAAGGGTGTGTGAATGGAGGGCGGGACAGAAGACAGAGAGGGAAATGGTGACAGGATAGAAAGTGTTGAACTGGTAACCTCACAGTTGGCCACACTGGATCCACCATAACCGCATGCACTCCACTCACCATCGCCGCACTGGACCCACCATGACCGCAGTTGAGCACCACGGGATGCAGCAGCAGCAGCAGGCAGCACACCCTACATGAGATCTGCTGCTGCCAGTACGCCAGAAACATCCCCTCCGCACTCAACAGCTCTCCCCTGCCCTCCCCCGCTCGCCCCTCGCCTCTTTCCTCCTGCGCCGCGTCTCTCTTGCGCCCCCCAGCTCTGCTTGGGGGTTCCGCCTCCACCGCATGCAGTGGGAGCGCGGGGGGCGCAGGGGGAATGGGGGGAGCGGGGGGTGCGAAGGGCGAGAAGGTCCCCATGGAGCGCTCCTCATGTGCGACGTCCCTCTGGCGCGCGTGGTAGTCCGCGGGGAAGGGAATTGCGCGTTAGCTGGTGGGGAAGGCGGCGGAGAGGAAGCGGTGCAGCAGCCAGCCAGCACACCCCGGGGAAGTGCGCCAAGGCGCTGCGGCACATGGGCCAGCGGCTCTCGCTGTAAGGCGTCATGGCGTGATGCACAGACCAGAAGCAGAACACGTGCCCGCAGGCTGATGGGGGGAGAAAGAGGGGTGGTGTGTGTGGGGGGGGGGGGGGGGGGGGCGGGGTGGTAGGGGAGGGGAGGAAAGGGAAAGGTGGTGTGCTGGGGGAAGGAGCTGTGAGAAAGGAACGGTGAGAAAGGAACGGTGAGAAAGGAACGGTGAGAAAGGAACGGTGAGAAAGGAACGGTGAGAAAGGAACGGTGAGAAAGGAACGGTGAGAAAGGAAGGGTGAGAAAGGAACGGTGAGAAAGGAACGGTGAGAAAGGAACGATGAGAAAGGAACGGTGAGAAAGGAACGGTGAGAAAGGAACGGTGAGAAGGGAACGGTGAACGGTGAGAAAGCGTGCCCTGGGGACTTTTGTGGCCCCCCATGGGCCATGAGTGGACGCTTGAGGCCTCTGCACGGAGGCTCTCGGAGAAGGGCGTCTTGCCTCCATCCATGTCTCTGTATGGCACCACACTGTGACGTGATCCACCGTCGCTGAGGTCGTCCGCACCGCACTGCACCGCACAGAACGTACGGATACCGAAGGGCGCTTTAGCTGTTTCTGATTCATCAAACCTCATGGCGAAAAAGTCAGAGGACATTGATGTCAACCTTTCAGCAACACTTTCATTCATGTGAGAGTGGGGTGGCGGCTGCCTGGTGTGAGGCTATTTGACACAAAGAGCAAGTGGCCGGGAATGCAGAATCACAGAGGAGAATGCAGCAGCAGCAGCAGCAGCAGCAGCAGCAGCAGCAGCAGCAGCAGCAGCAGCAGCGGCATCAGTTGTGCGAGCAGGGAGTAGGTCACACGTGGAGACTTTTAAGTCGACACAACAGAGGTGTGCTGCGGTGACAAAAGGGGGGAAGCTTGAAACGTTCCACGGGCCTGGGATAACAGTGAAGGTTGGGAAGCTTCTGCAATTCATGACACCGCCTTTTCGAAAACACTCAACCCGACTGCTCCCGCATCACTTGAATCCGATCTTTGTGGACATGGCGGGTCCGCCAAGGACGGGTTTCAAAGACAAGAGTTCGTAGGGCAGTTGACAGCAGAAACGCGTTGTACGGCGTTGTGTTTGCCACCTCATCCTCAACTGGCAGTTGTTTCATTTCTACCAACAGCTGTGACGTTAGCCATTCATTTTACAAACGATCAATAATAAAAATTTGAATTCCATTAACGTGTCGATGTAGTATAATGGTCAGTATCGCGTGTCACGCGGAAGATGCAGGTTCGATCCCCGGCATCGGCGATATTGCCTTTCTTGCCTTATTGTTGACAACATCCCTGTTCGATAGCAGGGTTAATGATGGTCGACATTTTAGGAAAAGGTGGGGGGAATCGGGCGGGAAACTGTTACGACTGTATGCGACGGTTCAGATTTCCCGCCCGCGCGAACGAAACCCCTGCGATGAATCGGGTTTCCCGCCCTCGTGCAAAAACAAGGCGGGAACAGGGCTGTCGATTCAAGGGCATATGGCCTTAATGCCCTGAACATTAAGGTCTAAGTTTTCCCCAAAGTCCAGATTCTCAGGGTTGGATTTTTGTACAGCCCGGAATGATAACGGGCGTGGGCTGGGCCTTCCCCTGATTCCTACATAGGCCTCTTGGAGGGTTTTCCTGATTCCCCGCGGAAGTTTCCGGCCTTACCCAGAAAATTTCATAGCCCTTCCTACCCCCCCCCCCCCCCCCCCCCCCCCCCACCCTCTCCCTTCCCGTTTTTCCCTTTACATCCCATTCCATCCCATCCTATCCCATCCTGTCAGAATATTATGCTCTAGCCTGTAGTGGGGTGCTCTGTAGCGAGTACAACCCTTCTAGGGTTTGCTATTTGTATCCCCATTCTTGCTAGTTCATTCCTCTTTTGCCTAATTCTCTCGACATGCTATCAGAGCAGGACGATCCTGTTGGGTCGATCCTGTGGGTGGGCCCACCACCAAATGCTTCCGCTGCTGTTCTACTGGTCGCGCGACGCCTCCTTCCTGCCGCGCGCTCCACGCGCGGCGAAATTTTTTTTTTTTTTTACGGATTTTTCATCCCGCCGCGCGCTCGGGGCGTGCGGCGGGTTTCTCCCCGCCGTGCGCCCCGAGGCGCGCGGCGGTTTCCTCCCGTGGGGGATGCCCGCGTCCCCCCGATCCCGTCGCCCGCGGCCCCCCGATCCCGTCGCCCGCGGCCCCGCGATCCCGTCGCCCGCGGCCCCCCGATCCCGTCGCCCGCGGCCCCGCGATCCCGTCGCCCGCGGCCCCCCGATCCCGTCGCCCGCGGCCCCGCGATCCCGTCGCCCGCGGCCCCCCGATCCCGTCGCCCGCGGCCCTACGATCCCGTCGCCCGCGGCCCCGCGATCCCGTCGCCCGCGGCCCCCCGATCCCGTCGCCCGCGGCCCTGCGATCCCGTCGCCCGCGGCCCCGCGATCCCGTCGCCCGCGGCCCCCCGATCCCGTCGCCCGCGGCCCCGCGATCCCCCCCCCCCCCCCCCCCCCCCCCCCCCCCCCGATTTCCCGTCGCGCCGCCCTGGGGAGCCGCGCGCGGCCCCTCGCTGCCCCGTGGTGGCGTCCTGGGGGCCGCGCGCCGTCCCCCTCGCCGTCCCCCGTGCTCCTTCCCCCGTTCCGCCCGTTTTTAGGGTTTGGGGGTGAGGAGTGTGGGGGTGGCAGCTATGGGGGTGCCGTGTGTGTGCGCCGTCTCCCACTGCTGCAGCTGCCGCTGAGGGGGGTGGATGTGTGGGAGCCGAGGGTTAGGGTTTAAAGGGGGGTGCCGTGGGAGTGGAGCTAGGGGTTCAGCAGGGGGTGTGTGTCGAGGGGTGTGGGACAGTTGGAGGAGGTTGAGCGGAGGCCGCCGTCGTGTCGTCCGCAGCGCCTGTATTCCGGGGGTCGATTAGCCACCGGTAGCTCAGAGAGCCGGTTGCGCCGTCGCCTGTGGGTCCGTTGCTCCTGCCGCGCATATTAGCCGCGGAGCCTGTTACTCCTGTACTCCGGGGCACTCATTCCCGGTAGCCACTGTGTCGCACCAGAGCCGTCTGTTGCCCGTGTGTCTGCAGCTTCAGTCGTCGCCTCCTATCTACTCTCCTCTCGCCAGCCCTCCTCCTCCTCACTTGCCCCCTGTGACTGCCTCTAGCTTTGCTCATAATTGTGAACCTTAAACTATTGCTTCTTGCTTGTGCTCAGAATGTGTGGTGACATCGTGATCCACCCTGAGCTTGTACTGCTTTGTTTCCTCTGCTGATTACACCCCACTTTGGCTATGGGGGTGTGTCAGAATATTATGCTCTAGCCTGTAGTGGGGTGCTCTGTAGCGAGTACAACCCTTCTAGGGTTTGCTATTTGTATCCCCATTCTTGCTAGTTCATTCCTCTTTTGCCTAATTCTCTCGACACATCCTACCGTGAAAATGCTAGATTACGACGTGGAGTGGGCAGGTGTGTACCAGATCTTCGACGGGGAGAAGCGCCGCAAGCCTGCCACTTAGTTATTAGTGTTGAGACAGTAGATAGGTAGATAGCAGTTCTAAATTAACTCTGCCTTTATTAGTTTTCGTTATATAGAGTTTGCCCTGATTGTTGTAGTGTAGCCCTGAATTTAAGTTTTTGGTTGGGTGCTTTCCCGGACGCTTAAAGACTCGGAAAAGGGCACTTTCCGGAGATTTCAAGGCTGTAGTACGGGCACCGCAGGCTCTCAAGTGTTGGCCTGGAACCAATCGACAGCCTTGGGCAGGAAGTTTAACACGGCTCCGGACCCCAAAGCGCACCCTAAAAGTGTCTGCCGGCGTAATCATTACAGCAACATCACAGCTGCTCTCGGGCAAAACGCCCCACCATTAGCAAACGGTTGCCACTTCTACTTTTCGGATAAGTGATAACCATTCCACACAGGGGGGGCTATTTAGGGCGCGTGTGTTCCATCAAATTTCACAAAGTTCATGTTTTAAGGGCGAGTATTTTTTTTTTACTTATGTCGAATGGAGTTCGAATTTCCTTATAGCTAAGTTCGAACATCGCGACTATAACACTGTAAAGATGCAATCATACATACAAGGTCGAACCTGGAAATTCGACCTTGTAAAAAACACGCCGAGCCGCCATCAAGAATGTAGGTTACCTGGTACAGACGTCTTGACTGCGTGTCACGTCAAGCTTGTGCGATTCGGTTTTTTGGCATATAGACCTCCAACTTACATTTGCGCTTCGTGCGATATCAGCGGTACAAATAGCCCCCGTGGCAACCGACACACTTGTCAATGTGCGCGAGGACATTCGGGATGGGGGATTTGGGTTGGGCGATGGCGGGAGTATTTTCGTTCGATGTCAAGACGGATACGAACCAACGTAATGACCCCGGTTACATGTCACGGATGTTTCCACATGGCGACCAACACGTCCTGTAATCGTGGGCGGTCTTCGTTGTGCCATTTGCAGCTTCACAAATCGCTTGACTGTTTCGCCAGCTCCTCGTACTTCCTGTAAATCACACACGCGCGCATGAACGTGTGTACGCACGTTCACACCGCCAGCTCAAGTCAAGTTCACTTTTCACATTCGAACTTTGTGGAGCGGCAAAATTAGCGGCATTCGCCAATAGACTTTGACGAAATTGACGAAACGGGTAACCACCCCAAGTTCGAACTTTTTTCCGAACTTTGAATAGATCACACGTGCCCTTTGGGAAAGTCTAAACGACAGGTTTCCCTATGTTTGGCTGCCCTAATGTAGGGTTAAAAAAACCATCTAACCCAGTGCGATCGCTTCACCTCTCAACACACTCGACAATTCCTACATCAGCACGGATGGCCCCTTTTTTTTTACTCGACCATGGGTTTTTTTCTTTTTTTTCAGACCAATCACCACCGTGGGGAAACCTAGACCCACTGTATACGAAGGGTTGTGGAGGACCCGTTTTGGACCACCTCGGCCGTTGGACACTGTATACGAAGCCGGCAGGCAGTCGGCTCCAATGATGACTCTACCGGCGCGGCCGCGCCACTTGTCGTTTGTCTATATTCTCCCACCATTGTGCGACAACAATGGTGGGAGCAACCAAACGTTTTTGCTATCGAACAGGGCCATAAGGGTACAAAGGTACATGACTGTCAACTGAAGCGGATCTACCATCTTGAAGATCTGTTTTGCGTGCAGGGCAGGGCTGTTTTTATCAGGGTGATTTCAGACTTCTCACCTTGTGGTCCCTGTAATTTCAGAATTAACAACTTTTAAACAATGATCTTGTCAGAGTAATACTTTAGTGGACCCTGAAATTTTGTAAGCACTCTCAGAGGAGTATTTTTATGGTCCCTGTCAATATAGAGAACGAGTCCTGCGGACCCTAAATGAAACGTGATCAGAACGAAGGTTCCAGGAAACTTCATATAATCACTCCCCACCCCCCCCCCCCCCCCCCCCCCCCCCCCCGCGCCCCCGCTTTATCGGAACGATATTTCTACGAATTTTCGATACACCCACCATTGAGAATCTCGATCGTCGCTAGGATCTTAGGGTGCCTGATCCGTTCATTCTTGTTTCAGATTTCTGGTTGCGCACAGTTTTTTACTGGTGAATCAAACCCATCTTGACTGGTCAAAGCACCAGCGACATTAAACATTCGCGTTGACAAAGTGAATTCGTGTCGTACGGAGCAACGAATTCGCCCTATCACAAAAGATTTGCGCTGTAAGAGCACAAACGTTTTCACCAATCAAAGTAAAATGTATTTGACATTGCAGATTCGCCCTTTCACCGAACATCAGATGCACCCTGACACACAACAAAGGTGCGAATTTCCCAGCGTATCGGCTGTGAGGATCTAGGACCTAGCTCAGGAAAGAGGGTTTGAATTGAATGATCACCTGGGTACAACACGAGGCTATATATAGGCTCGACACAAGGGGCAGTAACCAGGTGTTACGCGAAGGTTTTGGGAGTCGCGAAGCGTCCCGAACAGAACCTTCCCGAATTCGGTAGAAGGCAATTCGGTGGCAACCGAATAGCCCAGAATTCGGTGTACGCAACCTAGCTCGGTGCTATAACTATAATAAAATATAGGAAAGCACCTAGCCTAGGAAATCAAGCAATTCATGCATGCATAAAATAAACCTAAGCTAGAAGTAGCATAATAAAGTAAAGGCAGGCATGCATAGCTGGCATAAGCCGTCGTACTCTCACACGTCCCCCCCTCAAAGCTGGGTGGCGTGAGATACACCCTGCTTGACAAGATAGTCCTTGAGAGCACGGCGTGCGTTGCCCATATCAGCTTCTGCAACCCAACTGTCCTCAGTGGGGTCGTATCCCTTCCAGCGTATCAGGAACTCGAGGGTCTTGCCGCCGCGGCACCGATGAGTGAGAACGCGCTCGATCTCGTACTCTGGTTCATCCTGCACAAGAACAGGTGGAGGTGGCGGTAGCTGCCGTCCCTGGAACTGTTGGTTGGGGTCCTTGTATGGTTTCAGTAGCTAAACATGGAAAGCATTGTGAAGCTTCCACGTATCTGGTAAGCGCAAGCGGAATGTAATTGGTGTCACCTGTGCCTCCACGAGAAAAGGACCACAGAAGCGAGGCCGCAGCTCGGACGGTAGGTGAGACAGGTTCAAGTTGCGCGTGTCGAGAAGCACCTGATCTCCGACTGCTACTGCTTCTGGGAGTTCTGCATCGTGGTGAGACGTCGCTGAGTCTTCTCCCATAGCTGCTGCATGGTGGTGACGAAGTCGTGTGCGGCTTGGACGCATGCCGGTGTGGTTGGCTGCTGTGGTGTGAGTGGTTCCCGTCCGTAACACAGGAAGAAAGGGGTTTTCCCTGTGGCCGCATGTGAGGCGTTGTTGTAAGCGAACTCTAAGGTCGGTAACTGTGTGTCCCAGTGGCTGATGTCGTCCTTGCAAGCTGTACGCAGTAACTGTTCAACCACCTGATTGAGTCGCTCCGTCTGTCCGTCAGTCTGGGGATGGTATGCTGAAGACATGGCAAGCTTGGTCCCCAGCAGTCCCATAAGCTCCTTCCAGAACTTACTTGTGAATTTTGGGTCTCTGTCTGAGATAAGTGTAGCGGGGATGTCGTGGATGGTGATGATGCGGTCGAAGAAGAGGCGAGCAGTTGCTTCAGCTGTAGCTGTGGCGTTGGTCGGTATGAAATGACCCATTTTGGAGAACTTATCGATTACTACGAGGATGGAATCGTGTCCCCGTGAGGTCGAGGGAAGTCCTGTGATGAAGTCGAGGCTAACGACCTGCCATGGCTGCTCCGGTACGGGTAGAGGTTGAAGTAACCCTGCTTTTTTCTGCTTGCTACTCTTCATCCGCTGGCACGTGTTGCATGAGGTGACGAACTGCTGCACGTCTGCTGCCATCCGGGGCTAGTAGTAATACTTCGCTATTCCCGCTAACGTCTTGTTGCTCCCGAAATGTCCCGCGTAAGGTACGTCATGAAATTCCTCTAATAGGATCTGCCGTAGCGGGGCGTAATTCGGTACCCAAATCTTTCCTGAACCCTTCCTTACCGCTTTGTCTTTCTCCCACTGTAACAGCTTCTGTTTCTCTGCCGTTGCGATCTCGCCATGCAAGGAGTACCCATGTTGGAATAGACCCTTGAGCAGAGGGTTCATCCCGTCGAGCTGGATGCCTGCTACATGACCGGGGCGGCTCAATGCGTCAGCTTTGTTGTGGAGCCCGGGTTTGTAGATGATGTCGTAGTGGAAGTGAGTTTCCAAGAAATCCACCCACCGCACCTGTTGTCGTGAGAGCGTCGGCTGCGACTTCAGGTACTTAAGACTGCAGTGGTCAGTGTATACTGTGGTCTTGGCTCCCTCTAGGTAACACCTCCACGCCTTGAAGGCTACGACTATAGCTAAGGCTTCCTTGTCGTGAATGGGGTAGTTCAGTTCTGCTCCGTGTAGTTTCTTACTGAGGTAGGCGATAGGCTGTAAACCGTTCCCGTGATCGTGCACCAGTACTGCTCCGACTGCCTGGTCACTAGCGTCCGCTTCAACTACGTAGTCCTTTTCTGGGTCCGGTAGGATGAGTACTGGCGCTGTGGTCAGTGCTGTCTGTAGCTGTTCCATGGCTTGCAGATGAGGAGTATCCCATCTGAAGGGCGTATCCTTTTTCAGTAGGTCGGTCAGTGGTGTGAAGAAACGAGGAATGATTAGGAGCCATAGCTAGGGTTTACCTAGCTAGGCAAGAGAGAATTAGAGCAAAGGAGAGTTTCACTAGCAGCAGATGGGATACATATAGCAAACCCTAACTGGGTTGTACCCGCTATAGAGCACCCCACTACAGGCTAGATAATAACATTCTGACACACCCCCATAGCCAAAGTGGGGTGTAATCAGCACAATGAGCAGGTACAGCAGGAGTTCACAATTATAAGCAAAGCTAGAGGTGATCATAGAGGGCAAGTGAGGAGGAGGAGGAACTGTGAGAGGAGAGAAGATGGGAGGCGACGGCTGAAGCTGCAGACACACGGGCAACAGGAGCGGCGCGCACAGTGGCTACCGGTGGCAAGGGCCCCGGACTACAGGAGTAACAGGCTCCGCGGCTAAGACGAGCGGCAGGAGCAACGGACCCACGGGCAACAGGCACAGCAGGCTCTCTGGGCTACCAGCGGCAAGGGCCCCGGACTACAGGCGCTGCGGACGACAAGACTGCTGCCTCCACTCAACCTCCCCCAACTGTCCCACACCCCTTTCACACACCCCCTGCTGAACCCCTGGCTCCACTCACACTCCACCCCCCAAGCACCACACCGAAGGCTCCCACACATCCACCCCCCTCAGCAGCAGCTGCAGCAGTGGGAGACAGAGGAGGAGGGGGGGCCGGGGACGGGTCACACACCCATCACCCCCATACCCGCCACCCCCATACCCTCCGTTCAACGGCTACACGCGCAGCAGGGAGACGAAGAAGGGGGGGGGGGGGGGGGAAGAGCAGGGGCAGCACAGGCATGGGCAGCATCGGGCGGCAACGGGCAGCACAGGCACGGGCAGCAACGGGCGGCAACGGGCAGCACAGGCACGGGCAGCAACGGGCGGCAGCGGGCAGCACAGGCACGGGCAGCAACGGGCGGCAACGGGCAGCACAGGCACGGGCAGCAACGGGCGGCAACGGGCAGCACAGGCACGGGCAGCAACGGGCGGCAACGGGCAGCACAGGCACGGGCAGCAACGGGCGGCAACGGGCAGCACAGGCACGGGCAGCAACGGGCGGCAACGGGCAGCACAGGCACGGGCAGCAACGGGCGGCAACGGGCAGCACAGGCACGGGCAGCAACGGGCGGCAACGGGCAGCACAGGCACGGGCAGCACAGGCACGGGCAGCACAGGCACGGGCAGCAACGGGCGGCAACGGGCAGCACAGGCACGGGCAGCAACGGGCGGCAACGGGCAGCACAGGCACGGGCAGCAACGGGCGGCAACGGGCAGCACAGGCACGGGCAGCAACGGGCAGCACAGGCATGGGCAGCAACGGACGGCAACGGGCAGCACAGGCACGGGCAGCAACGGGCAGCACAAAGGCGGCTGCACCGGGTCCAGGAGCGGCGTCGCATGCAGCGGCAGGGTCGGCGCCGCGGGGTCCAGGGGCAGCGTCGTGGGGTCCAGGGGCGGCTGCACCAGGGGCGGCTGCTCCAGGGGCGGCTGCTCCAGGGGCCAGGGGCGGCTGCAGAGGTCCAGGGGCGGCTGCACCAGGGGCGGCTGCTCCAGGGGCCAGGGGCGGCTGCTCCAGGGGCGGCGTCGCTGGTGCAGGGCAGGCCCGCGCACGGTTGCAAAGCAGGCGCGGGCGCAGGTGAGGCAGAGGCGGCGGCCGGGGGGGGGGGGGGGGGGGGGGGGGGGGGGGGGCGACGAGCAGGGACGGCACCCAGGGGGTGCCGCGACGAGCAGGGGCGACGCCCCAGGGGCGCCGCGACGAGCAGGGGCGGCGTTCAGGGGGCGCCGCGACGAGCAGGGGCAAAGCCGCGCGGGTCCCGCAGGGGCGTCGCGACGAGCAAGGCGACGCCGCGCGGGTCCTACAGAGGCGTCGCGACGAGCAGGAGCGGCGACGCACGGGTCTCGCAGGGGCTTCGCGACGAGCAGGAGCGGCGCCTCGCAGGGCGCCGCGACGGGCAGGGTACGGGCGGGCAGAACAGGCCCGCGCGCGGACGTGGGGCAGGCGTGCAGGCGGCGTGAGAGCAGGCCGCGCGCGCGGCAGGAAGACGCCGCGCGCCCGGGGCGCACGGCGAGGAAAATGCGCCGCACGCCCGAGGCACGCGACAGGACGACAGGCAGCGGAAGCAGACTGGTGGGCCCGTTAAGGAAGGCAGCAGGAAGGTGCCTGCTCTGAATACCATGTGAAGAAACGAGGAATGATTAGGAGCCATATCTAGGGTTTACCAAGCTAGGCAAGAGAGAATTAGAGCAAAGGAGAGGGGTTTCACTAGCAGCAGTTGGGATACATATAGCAAACCCTAACTGGGTTGTACCCGCTATAGAGCACCCCACTACAGGCTAGATAATAACATTCTGACAAGTGGCGCTGCTATCTTAGCGTATTGCGGCACAAACCTGTTGTAGTAGTTGGCGAAGCCGAGGACTCCTTCACGTTCTCCGGAACTTTCCACTTTTTAACGGCTTCGATCTTCCGCGGGTCCACGTGTACGCCCTCGACACTCACCATGTGCCCGAGAAACTGCACCTTCTTCAGGGCGAAGTCGCTCTTCGACAGCTTCACGTAGAACTTATTTTTCCGCAGGATCTCGAACACCTTCCGCAGATGCTCCACGTGCTCCTTCATGTTCTTGGAGTAGATGAGGATATCGTCCAGGTACACTACTACGCATTCGTCCAGCAGGGGCCGTAGGATGTGGTTCATCTCCGCCTGGAACGTCGCTGGTGCGTTGCAGAGTCCGAACGGCATCACTAAGTACTCGTAGGAGCCGTATCTCGTACGGAACGCCGTCTTGTGGATCGAGTTGTCCGCCATCTTGATCTGCCAGTAACCCGACCGTAGGTCCAGCTTCGAGAAGACCGTTGCACCACGCAGTTGGTCCAATAGGTCGTCTATGCGCGGTATAAGGTATTTATTTTTAACTGTCTGTTTGTTTAGTGCGCGGTAGTCGATGCACATCCGTAGACTGCCGTCTGGCTTTGGGGTGAAGAGAACTGGTGCACCGTAGGGAGATGTGGATGGGCGGATCAGTTGTCTGTCCAGTAAATATTCGATCTGTTTTTTCATGTCTGTCAGCTCGGTCGAACTTTGTCGGTATGGTGCACGTGAGATGGGTTTCGCACCTGGTTCCTCCACGATCTCGTGTTCGTGGGTGCGTGCTGGAGGTACGCCTGCGGGTAGGTCGTCGGGCATTATATCCTTGTACTGCTCCAAGACCTCCTTTACTGCTGCAGGTAGCTCCGAACTCGGCTTCTCCTCCTCTGCTGCTGCCATGACCAGTGCTAGGTAACCCGTGTTACTCTCGTTCACCGTCCGTTCGAACCGTGCCAGTGTCGTTTCAGGAACATCCCCTGTATCCGTCCAGCTTCGCAGCTTCCCATTATTGTAGATGCACACTTTACTGTTGACCCAATCGATCTCGGGGTTGAACCGCTTCAGGAAATCTCGCCCCAAGATGAAATCTAGTCCCTTGATGTTTGTGATCGGCAACGTCGGCTTCCACCTTAACGCCCCTATCTGCAGCTGCAGTGTTGACTCGCCGTGGATGGGAAGCTTCGTACCGTCCACCATTGTTGCAGAGAATTTTGCCTCCTCCGCCTTCTCTCCGATTTTCTCCAATGTCTCGCAGTCGCACACGGAATGAGATGCACCGCTGTCCACCAGTGCCTGGAGGCGTCGCCCTTTGCAGAGAACCTCGAGGAGTAGTGGTTGTTGCCGCTCCGAGTAGCCGTAGATGGTCTCGCTTACTGGATCATAGGGTACGTCGAAGAGATCATCCCCAGATCCTGCGCTCGAAGCTGCTGACTCCGTATCAGTTTCCAACTGAGTAGGGTTAGAAGGATTTATCCGAGGCCGATTCAGCTTCGTCTTGGCCTGGAACCTTCCCTTAAGCCGTTGCAGCTGTGTAGGCCTCTCCTGTGGGCAATGAAGAACCTTAACACTGTGCTGCGGGGAGAGAGTATTAACTCCTTGGAACGCACGACCCTTTTCAACGCTCCGGAGTGGTTTGCCCAACTTCTCAGGTACCTGAACAATTTATGAGGGCTTTGTCTTAGCCTCTAAATCTCCCCTAAATGCTTGAAAATCACGAGAAGTAATATTCTTAGTTAAAGTATCTTTGTAGGATAACTTTAACGAATTCTCTATTCGCTTGAATGCCGCTCGCATCTGGTCCACGTCGGTGCGTAACTCCGTAATTTTTCGTACGGAATTATCACCATTTTCCTCCATTTGGCGATTTCCAGGAAGTTTTGCGACCAAACAAATTGCATTCTAGGCGCTAGTCAACTTACTGCGAACCAACTCGACTGTAGAAATGACGAGTGCTAGATCCGTACGCCTCGTAATTCTTCCTCAATCGAAATTCGCATCTCATCTCAGCCGTTGAGAAGAAAATCGATCTGACGGTCGAAATTCCAACTTTTTCGCCAAAGAACATGAGGAGGATTCGAAAACCGGTTCGAGGGGGACGTTAAAAAATAGCGCGGAACTGGTTTCCGTTCCCGAAATCGGCGCTTCCGTCGTCGCCCCCGCGGTTTTAAAAGCTAGGTTTTAAGTGGTCGAAGAACTTCGCGTGTAAACCAGCTCTGATTACCAACTGCGAGAACTAGGATCTAGCTAGGGAAATAGGATTTGAATTGAATGAATCACCTGGGTACAACACGAGGCTATATACAAGCTCGACACAAGGGGCAGTAACCAGGTGTTACGCGAAGGTTCTGGGGGTCGCGAAGCGTCCCGAACAGGCCCTCCTGAATTCGGTAGAAGGCAATTCGGTGGCAACCGAATAGCCCAGAATTCGGTGTACGCAACCTAGCTCGGTGCTATAACTATAATAAAATATAGGAAAGCACCTAGCCTAGGAAATCAAGCAATTCATGCATGCATAAAATAAACCTAAGCTAGAAGTAGCATAATAAAGTAAAGGCAGGCATGCATAGCTGGCATAAGCCGTCGTACTCTCACATCGGCGAACGATAAAATCTAGCGACATCTAGCGACGATAAATACAACGTCATGAAAGTTCAGTTTCGATAATGCACAGTGCGTTACTACTCTGATCCTGACTTCTCGACCCTGAACAATCAGACTAAATAACTTCCCAACACTGAGTTATCAAGGTGATGTTTTTCTGGAAAATATGCACCCATATTATAAGGGGGGGGGGGGGGAGGGGGTCCTGGATTCAGGGAGGCCTACTTTGAAACGCCAGCCCTGGAGCGGGGTGTACACCCTAATTCTCGCCAGACTGACATCCGCTTCATGCACCCAACGCTTTGGGTCACTTCAGCGTGCCCAGAATTGTGCTAGCACATGGTGTACCAGCACTATCACGACTACCAACTTGGTTGTGCTTGTTGTTTGACCTTGACCGGCCAGGAAGTGACGGTGAATCAGAACGGCCGAGTGCAGTGCGTGAATTCAACCAAAATCAATGGAAAATCGGCAGTTGTAGTGTTGAAAATCAAACGCACCACAAACGACTGGTCCAATGAAATCAGACAAAACAATTCAACCCACCGGGTGCCTCCGTGCCACGTGTGTAAATCCGAGTACCCAGCCTGCCACGTCTGACTGGAAATGAAGGCACAAAATTGGAAATCTAAGAAATCCACGCAAATGCATTGCAGATGCCAATGGCGACTCGGCTAGCAACATTGACTCGAAATATTATGAACTCGACGATTTCACCGAGACAATAGCCAGAGAGGCTTGCATGAGCATAGTTTCACCATGGCTCGTGTTTCTCTCACACACTGCATGAAACGTGCTATCTGCAAGCACCACCAAGCTAACAAGATGCCATCACAAAAACCAGGTCCTAATTTCAGCTAGTTTTCAGCCTGCGTTCAAAACCTGGGGCTGAAATCGGATTAAAAAAACATATTTTTTTTTTTCGTCTGAAGCCAAGCTAGTGGCTTGAATGTAATTCTGTCAAATGTTATGATTTTGTTATAGGCTGTAGTGAGGTGCTCCTTAGTGAGTACAACTCAGTTAGGGCTTCATATTTGTACTACCTTGCCATCCTAGTAACATCATTTCGTTGCATTCTATTTCTGAGATGGTATCACGAGTAGGTTTAGAATCCTTGCCTAGCCTTGCCTACCTCACGCCCTCCGCGCTCTAGAGCTCCTTCGCGCCTTACGCGCCCTCCGTCACGCGCCCTAGCGCCCTCCACGCCCTAGCCTCCCGTCGCACGCCTCCGCGCCCTCCGTAACGCGCCTTCCGTAACGCGCCCTCCGCGCCCTCCGTAACGCGCCCTTTGCGCCCTCCGCAACGCGCCCTCCGCGCCTAGCCCTCCACGCCCTCCGTATCGCGCCTCTGCCCCAGCCCGTCACGTCGCCCGTGGCCCCTGCCCCGGCCCGTCGCGTCGCCCGTGCGCCCTGCCCTAGCCCGTCGCGTAGCCCGTGCGCCCTGCCCCAGCCCGTCCCGTCGCCCGTGCGCCCTGCCCCAGCCCGTCGCGTCGCCCGTGCGCACTGCCCCTAGCCCGCGCGTCGCCCGTGCGCCCTGCCCCTCGTACGTCGCACATGCGCCCACGCCCAGCAGCCGTGCACGCCCCTGCTACAGCCAGCGCGCGCCCCTTACCACAGTCCGCGGGCGCCCCGTACCCTGCCCGCGCGCCCCCCCCACACCACAGCCCACGCGCACCCCTTTCCCTGCCTGCACGCGCCCCATACCACAGCCCACGCGCGACCCCTCCCTAGTGACGTGTGCACCACAGTCAGCCAGAGTAGCCTGAGGCGCGCGTCACGACAGCTTTCTTGAGGCGCGAGCCACGCTCTACCGCGCCTCGAGCCTTAGCAGACTGTTTCCAGGCTTTCTCACTTTCGGTTTTTCCCGTTCCCTACTGTTTCGTCAGTAGGTTCACCGTTCCGCCGCGGCTGGAGGCCGCTATTCCTCGTCCAGTTTCACCTGGTGCTCCTAGCTGTTCTCGCTCCTCGCTCCCAGCTCAGTTTGCTCCGTGCTCCAGCCGTTCCTCGTCTAGCTTCAGCCGTGCATTGCTCCAGCCTTGCCTTGCTCCAGCCATGCCTTGCTCCAGCCATGCTTTGCTCCAGGCGTTTCTAGCTCCAGCTGCTTCTAGCGTTAGTAGTTCCTCGCCCGGCGTTTCCGTGTTCTGCCGCTCCTACGCTCAGCTAGTCTTTACCATGGCGTCCACTAGAGTTCTACAACAGCAAGAGCAGCAGTAGCAGCAGTTTCAGCGGTGGCGCCCTCAGCAGCAGTGGCGCCCTCAGCAGCAGTGGCGCCCTTAGCAGCAGTGGCGCCCTCAGCAGCAGTGGCGCCCTTAGCAGTAGTGGGGACCTGGTGATTCGGGCGGCGTTGGGTGCAGCAGCGGCCCAGCCAGCTGGGGGGCTCGTCGCGGTGGCCACGACGTCGGTCCCTGCCAGTACCGGATCCTGACCGGACCTCGTGCTGGCACTACTTGCTCGCGTCCTGACCACTCCGCACTGTGCTGCTACAGCCGCCTCGACGACCTTTTCCGTGAGCGTTTTGGGCCTGACTCAGTTCCACCGATCTGGCCCGGTTTGTCTCGTAGTGGTTACCGTGTGTTTGATATGTCTATGGACGCTGTTTATTCTGTCACGTATAGATCTCTTGGGTTGCGTGTACCTAGCTTGAGACCTTTGCCTTTTACTAGTGTAGGTGCTTGTGTAGTTACCAGTGTGGCTGTGACGACTGCTGACGCGTCTCTCTCCTTCACGCTGCACTCTGGCACGTCCCAGTGCTTCTTCTGCGAATACACCACTGTCACGCCTCTTGCTGCTCTGGTCTCAGTTGCTCTGGCTGATCATACTTCAGGACCAGCAGTCGCTCGCAGTTCTACCACCCTCCTGTGTGCCCTCTGGTTTCCTCACTGGTCTCTACATCCCCTCGTTCTCTCGGAACTTGGTGGGTGTTGGATACCTTCAGGACCGTGGGACACATTCACTTTTCCTGCGCACGGGAGGACCGCACACATGACAGAGACGCACATGACCGCATGACCGCATGTCTGTGTGTCCTAGAGCTGGCGGTGCTAGTTCTGAGGAGACTGGTGCTGGAGGCACTACCACTGCGCCTCCCCACCACCACGACACACGTCTCCAGGCGGCTCGCCACCGTGAGCGTGAGGAGCAGGAGCGGTTGGAGCGGGAGAGGTGGGAGCTGCAGCAGTTGGACTGCTCTGCAGCAGCAGCAGCAGCAGCAGGAGGAGCAGCAGCAGCAGCAGCCGCAGCCGTAGCAGCAGCCGCAGCCGTAGCAGCAGCGGCAGCAGCAGCTCCCTTTGGCGCAGCAGTTGTTCCCACCCGTGAGTGGCCTGCGAGCCCTTGGTCTTCCCTCCTCTTCTCCTGTCCGCTCTTAGTCTCCTCCGGCCTTTGGCCCTACGTTTCCTCCCCCTGACGCCTCTCCTGCTGTCTGGTCTTCTCCTCGGTCCCCGTCTTCTCCTCCTGTTGTCCTCCGCGTGCTCGTCCCTCGTCCCCCATTACCGACCTCCGCACTGCCCTCTTTTGTTCTTCTCGTCGTCGTTCTCCACCTGTGTCCGTTCTCCCGCCTCCTCCTCCGACCTCTCTTCTGGTCCCCCCTACCCCTATCTTTGACTACTACCGTGCCGCTCGTCCTGTTATCTCGTGTGTTCTTGCCACTCTTGTCATCGACTCTCGTTTCTCTCCGTCGTCTGTCTCGGCTCTCACCGCCGCTGTCGCTGACTTTACCGCTGCCACCCGCCTTGACTACAGCACTCGTGTGGTGCCAGCTCCACGTACCCGTCCTCTGTTCGTCGTGGGTGAGTTTGCCCTTGGCTGTGACGTCCTAGAGGACAGGCACTCTGACCTGGAGTACTTGGCAGCCGCTTCTCACTCTCTCTGTGCCATGCTGCTCTCCCCTAAGGGAGACCCCGACGCCCTTGACATACCGACTCCTCGCACGTACCGTGAGGCAGTGTCAGGGCCGTGGGCCTCTCAGTGCAAGGCAGCCATGGACTCAGAGTTGGCGTCTTGGAGATCCACAGACACTTACGTCGACGCAGTTCCCCCTCCTCGGGCGAACGTTGTCGATGGCATGTGGCTCTTCAAGGTGAAGCGGCCGCCTCGTTCACCACCGGTGTTCAAGGCGCGTTATGTGGCGAGGGGCTTCAGTCAGCGAAAGGGAGTTGACTTCTTCCAGACCTTCGCCCCGACCCCGAAGATGACTACTCTTCGGGTGATAGGGTGCACGTAGCAGCACAGCGAGACTACGAGCTGCACTCCCTCGATTTCTCCACTACTTTTCTCCAGGGATGACTATACTAGGAGATCTGGCTGTGACGTCCTCCTGTCTTCACTGTCACCTTCCCACCTGGGACCCAGTGGAGCCTGAGGCGACCAGTCTACGGTCTCCGCCAGTCACCCCGTGGGTGGCACGACACTCTTCGTTCCACGCTTCATGGCCTCGGGTTTCACCCCTCCTCTGCTAACCCGTCGATGTTTGTTCGCACGAGTTTTACTCCTTTCTTTATCCTGGTCTACGTCGATGACCTTGTCTTCGCCACAGCTGACAGGACAACACTGGCTGAGGTGAAATCCAAACTGCAAAAGAGACACACATGCACTGAATCCATTTCCAGATCTCCCTACCATTTTAAACTAAATCCATGATGGCTAGATAGGTCTTCCATGCGATGTTATGGAAGGGAAGACAAAATCGTGTGCAGAATTGCCTGTTATTGGATTCGTGCGCTCACGACATACCAAACGTTGTCATTAAGCTCTGAAACTGATAAAGGAGCCTCAAGACACTATTTCCAGATTTCCCTACCGTTTTCAGCTCAATCCATGAAGGCTAGAAATGTTTTCCATGCGATGTTATGGAAGGGAAGACAAAATTTTGTGCAGAATTGCATGCTTTTGGATTGGTTCGCTTGCTCCATACCAAACGTTGTCATTAAGCTCTGAAATTTGTAAGGGAGCCTCATGGCACTATTTCCAGATCCCCTTACGATTTTTAGCTCAATCAATCGGAGGCTAGATAGGTTTTCCATGCAATGTTATGGAAGGGAAAACAAAATCTTGTGCAGAATTGCCTGTTCTTCGATTCGTGCGCTCGCCACATTTCAAACCTTGTCATTGAGCTCTGAAACTAATAGGGGAGCCTCATGAAACTATTTCAAGACCCCCCTATCATTTTCGGGTCAATCCATAAATAGCAGATAGGTCTTTTATGCGTTGTTGTGCACGGAAATCCTAAAGTGTATGCAGAATTGCCTGCTATTGGATTCTAGTGCAAAAAACTAGGCAAACCCTGTCATACAACTCTGAAATGATAGGGGAGCCTCATGATACTATTAATAGACTCCCTGATTATTTTCAAGTCAATCTAAGAATGCTAGATATGTTTTTCATGCAATGTTATGCAACGAAAGCCTGAAATTACTGCAGAACTGCTTGTTATTGGATTCTAGTGCAAATAACTAGGCAAACCCTGCATGGCAATGTCACGTGCGCACGCGGCACGAGGTCGACGTGGCGCATCTCGAGCAACCGTTGGCACGTGGCCGAGTTGGCACTTCCGCAATGGGCGAGACGGTGCACGACGTGCTCAACCGTCTACCAGAATCAACTCGACGCTTCTCGATCGAACAGCGTTCACCGAGACGAGCTCGTCAAACAGAGCTCGTTAACCAGTGTTCCTTGGTGGATGTCGTCTGCCAGTTTCTCTCTACGTGCTCGTCGACCACTATTGTTGACCAGCGACTTCCGTTGACGTTGTCGACCGCATCCTATCGAGCAGGGTCTGCTCGACCAACATCTCTGTCGTACAGCATGAGCCCACTCGATGATCACTTCGTCGAGTTCTCCTCGTCGACAAATCCTCTAACCACGTTGTCCGAATGGCACAAATTTTGCCAAGCACGCTTGAGCTATAGTGAATGATTGGAAAAAAAAAAAAACACACAAACACACAAAAAAAACAAAACAAAACAAAACCGCACGTTTTTCTTCAAGTATATTTTCGAACCCCCCACTTAAAATCTTGGATTATCTAGAGCATTAGAGCTTGATCAGTTTCTAAATGTGCAAGTACATTGTTTAATGCGTACGCAGTATTTGTATGTACGAGTTAGTGACATAACAATCATGGAAACAGATACACCTTAGCTTCGAAAATGTTTATACAGAGTCAAGTCAAGTCTCGAAAGCACACAATGCAACAAAAATGAGATTCGAGCCGCGAAATTGACCAATTTCAAATCGAGCCGCGGTCGGAACAAATCAACAGCCAGGATTCTCACTGAAAACCGCCTAATTTGCTACCGCAAAATTTCACAGGCGAAGCGTGGGCAAAATTCAAAGCTTGAAATTTCAGTTGGAAATTCGTGTGCGGTTGTGCCTGAAATTTGGACCCAAACCCCTGCGCATACAAACACAAAAAGCGGGGAAGATTATGATGGCTGACGCACGAAGATCTATGCAAGTGGACTGCAGAGAAATTCAACGTCTTACCCTCGCACACCACCATCACCAGGGTGTTGCAAGACAAGGAAGAATGGCTTCAGGAACGTGGAGACGCAAGTGACAACGATTGTCGCGTTCAGAAGGGGCTCTACACCGGGTTAGAGATGCGTTTATGCTGCTGGATTAATATTGCTGCGAATGCTGGCATTCCATTGACTCTGGCAGTTATCCAGCTCCGCGCCAAACAACTCGCCAAAGAGATGCCCGACATCCCACAATCCTTTAAGTGCTCTATCGGATGGATGGTGCGGACTCTAGAGCGGATGGGGCTGAAATGCCTCATGCGCAAAGGAGAAGCAGGAGCAGTAGATATGGAAGGAGTGATTGCGTGCCGTGAGAAGCTGCCACAATTGCTAAAGCTCCTTGGGATCACCCCGGAAGATTTGTACAACCTCGAAAAAACGGCTCTCTACCCGAATCAGATTCCGCAAAGGACTTCCACACGTGAAACGCTCGTCGGAGGCAAGGGCTGTAAGGAGCGTCTCACGGTTTCTCTGCTATGCAATGCGAACGGCTCCGACATGTGGAAGCCGCTTGTGATTGCTAAGGTGTAGAGGCCGAGGGATTTCAAGCCCGGTGGCTTTAACGTCGAAGACCATGTGAAATGGAGGTGGAATCGCAAAGGCTGGATGAACACTGAGGCGAGCCCCAACGAATAACTACTTAGATCTATGATGGATAATGGCTGGCTCGTTGAGAATGCGCTCATTTTACAAAATTTTGCCCTTTGTAACCCGTGAAAGAGGGTGAGTACTACAGTACAAGTGTTGCTGATCTGACTCCCGTTCTTTTTGTGCCCCCCATCTCTTCAAGACGTTCATGGAGAATGTCAACATGACTTGCTACGCACAGGGACGGCAAATCGTGGTTCTCATAAACACTACGTCGTCCCATAGCATTGACCCGACTATGGGCCATGATGAATCACTCTTCGGGATGCGAACCGTAAAAATGTCGAATGCCTGCATCATCTACCTTCCGGCGAACACAACCTCCTTTGTGCAACCTTTGGACCAAGGTCTCATCTCCTTATTCAAGATGCATTTTCGCCAGCTCAGGGTGCAGAACCTGATTAAGGAGTTTGACAAGGGCACCACTGACGCCGAGATCCGTCGCTCCAAACCAGGGGGCCGACTTACAGTGACGTGGATTGGTGAGTGGGTGAGGTCCATCGACGCGTGCACTATTCAACGGTGCTTGTAGCACACGGGATGCCTTCCTGATGAGTGGCTGCTGCAGATGGTGCATGTAACACCAACAACGATGGCCGCACCTAGCGGGGTAACGCAAGACGAGATTGCTGGACTCTCGCTGGCTATTGATCATCTGCAGCTAGAACACAGGGCAATGAGCCCCATGGAGTTTGTGTGCTTTGACGAACTGCAGCCTACCTGTGATTTGATGGAGCCGAATTTGGTGGTGATCGGAGTGGATGACGAGCTTGTCAACGAGTTGTTCTTCGATATGCAAAACATTGCACCTGTTCTTGACCGCAGTGAACGCCGTGGGGCTCGCCAAGCCACTGAAGTACTCGTCACATACGCTCGGGCAAAAGTCATCCAACCTCGTGAACTCATCGAGGTGCTGGAAATTGGCAGTGGAGTCATCATGGACCGTCGCGCGAGCCATAAAATTTTTGATTTAAATGTCGAAGCAGCTGATGAAATAGACGACTTCAGCAGATGCACGTGGAGGCGCCCTTTGAAAATGTGCAGGAGTTGCTGGCGTTTCCCATGGAACTACTCGGACTACGTGTGCCATAGGTTTGACGTTTTTCTCAATAATAAGCCGGTGCTCGTCTTTGGCAGGGTTGTGCGCTATTAGAGAAGTCCCATGCATGGTCTGTCTCATCTGTGTCTCCACAGCAGGTTCCATGTTTCTCATTGTTGTTGTTCGTTTGGTTAGAAGAGGCCGCCATGGAACGCGGCTTTGTCGCGTGAATGGTTTGTGTCCTGCTCTGTTTTTCTTTCCTCTCTATGTGTAGGGATGGGTTTGTGAAATTGGGTTGACTTGGAGGACTTGGTATCTTCCCCTGCTCTTATTAGCGGTACTAGTTGCTCTTCCCCTCTTTGGTTTGACAATGCGTAACCCCTTTCTACCGAACGTGATGAGTTTGTTTGTGTTATGAGCATGTCTTCATGACTTGTTAAATTTCCGTTTCTGTTTGACAATGAATTGAGTCCGAATGAAATCTCAGGACAATGTGTAGGACAATTGAACAGAACAATTCGAATGTTCTGTTTTGTTGATTGGAGCATGGTTTGCCTGTCAGCATTCGGGGGTTTGGTTACATGCACAGTGGCACTAACAGACAGAACTGTAGACGCAACTCCCAATTGTGCGAAGGTCGAGGACGAGGGTGTAGCACTCCAGCGTCGTAATCAACAAGGTAACTGACTTTCGTCAATGTTTACGAATGTACAGTAAAAATGTGCTCACGACCCTGTCACCTATAGGAGCCCCTATCAGTGTAGCGAATCACTCGTGAGATTGTGTGGGGCGGTGTGCAATTTTGCGCCACTAGTGACAGTCGAGATCAATCGCCTTTGCTCGTCGTCGTATTGTTATGGCATGACATCGAATGCAATGGATTTTCCTGTGCGATTTTTGCGCGCGACTACATAGTTGTTTTCGCAGGTTGGGTGTACCACAACCTCGAATCCTGACTTACCGAACCTGCCACCTGTATATCAGTGCGCCGTAGCTGGGCAGTCCTGGGCACCGATCTCTGTCGCACCTGGGCTCGAAATGACCATCGGTGCGATTCGGCCGATCTTCAGCCGATCCGCTCAGGGGATGCGTCCTAAGGAAAGCTAAGCAAGAGAAACAACACCAGTAGTCCAACATCTACCATGTTCAGTCATCCTTCCCCATGCACGCAATGTCCGCAACCGACGGAGGGATAACCTCCGAAGGGGTGGCGCTGGTCCCGTCTGTGAACCGAACCTGAGCCCGCCTGCAGATTGTGCGGGCTTTCTCGCACTAGTAAACGAGAGAAATGTGCTTATAGAAACTGGTCTCGAACATTTGTGGAAGAAGGTCGGATAAACCGCTCATGTCAAAAAGGTGTGAAGCTCCACGGCAACTACATTCTCGAAGGAATTCCTCGAATGACTTCCCAAAGCACCCAAAAGTCTCTAGAGCCAACGGAAGCAACTTGGCGTCAGGTCGGGCGCGCATGGATGACGTACAGTGTTGCCTTCTCGGTTTTGCGTGTAGCAGCGGCTGAACCAATGATGGCGGCAGCATTGGAGTGGGGGAAGTTGTGCTGCGGGTCGGCTACTGAAATGTCCAAAGCCAAGGTGGTGTCAACTTGGACGTCTTTGCAGGTGATGTCGGGTTAGCGGCCTGGAAGGAGGTGGTGGTCTTACAACTGCGACACGAGGCTGAGCTCCAAAGTGATGCGGTACAGCTCGTGCTTGATGGCATCGTGCACTTTAGTTGGCTCGTTGTTCTTGAGGCAACGAAGAGTGTGGGATGGAAGGGAAGAGTCTGAGAAGGATTGTTCACAGGTACAAGATTCAGCGGAGCTGAGGTGAGGAATGGGAAGGCCAATGCGAATGGCAGGAGCGATGTGCCATTCAGATTCAGTGAGCTGCAACTGAGGCAAAGGAGGAACCGCGGTAAGCCAGTCCCCCGCGTGCGGGCCCTGCAAGGGCGTTAAACGGGCCAGGCGAATAGGGGAAGTGACAGTCGCGCAGTTTAGGAGGGTAGCCGGGTAGGAGCTGAGACCAGGAAGGGAAACGGTCACGGACTTATTTCCGGAGCATGGCAGTGGCCGCTGGGATGAACTTGTCGAGGTGGTGAATGGAATCCAAAGAGAGAAAGGGGCGGAAAAGCGGTGAGCCGTCCGTGGTGAAGTGTATGGATAGTAATGAAAGCGGCTGAGCCCAACTGCAAAGGTAGCTGAGAGGTGTTGTGGAGGCGGAGGAATGAAGGTCAAAACCCCCAAGACAAATAGGGAGGAAGACCTGCCGCTACGTTATTTGAGTCGGCTCCGAGTGCGGAATCCATTAACCAGGGCCAAATAGCTGGGTGAAGTGGGCTAGGATGGTAGATTCCCAAGAGCTGAAACAGTGAAAGAAAGAAGGAAGGAAGGACGGGCTGAGACGCACTGTGAGTAGATGCGGGAGGCAGTCTGAGGGTCTTGAAGCTGATGAACGAGAGGTAGAGAGGCTGCAAATGAATCGAGCTTCTCCAGTACTGTGGAGATAATGTAACCGTCTGAACCAATCGGGACCCCTGCTATGTTGAGGCCAGTGGGAGCAATGGGAACACCAAGAGGAGTTGCGCAGTCGTGAGGCCAGTCAAGAGGGCACCAGATAGATTCTTTCGAGGGTTGAACTATGAGGCCCAAGGAATGGAGGCGGTCAGTCAGTGCGGTGAAGGCAGCGGTAACAGTGGATGGAGGGCCAACGAGGAAGGCGTCATCAGCGTAGGAGGAGATAAAGATGGATGGGGACTGAGTTTGGGTGGGAAGCATGGCAAGCTGTTGGGTGAGGGCATAAAGTAAAGGGCCACGGGGGTCTCCCTGTCGAAGGCCCGAGGCGGACTCTAATGAATGGAGGGTTTGGCCGTTGCGGTAGTGAAGGGGAGACGGGGAGGAATAAAAGAGGCGGAAGTAGGGAATGAGAGGAGAGAGGGCCGAGGAGCAGAGGGCCTCGAACATGGCAGTTCTATTAAAAGAGTTGAAGGCATTCGCGACATCGAGTTGAAGCACCACCCAATGAGGATGAGAGAGAGAGAGAGAGAGAGAGAGAGAGAGAGAGAGAGAGAGAGAGAGAGAGAGAGAGAGAGAGAGAGAGAGAGAGAGAGAGAGAGAGAGAGAGAGAGAGAGAGGGAGAGAGCTGATTGTACGGCGTGCGTCATCACTTCTATGCCAGCAGAATTGCGACCCCAACTGCAGGCAAAGAAGGAAGGTGTCTCGCATCTCCTGCTTGAACATGAAGGTGATGCAGCGGGAAAGGAGGCGCGGGAGAACTTCTCCAATAGCAATCGGCCGGACCCCGCCTTGCAGCTTCTAAAGGGTTAGAAGGGTAGATGCAGTGTAATACGAGCGGACCAAGAGCGGAAGTTTGCCCTGCAGCTAGTTTTGGAAGAGGCGGAGGAGGGAGGGAAGGTGCTGCTGGGAAGTAAGGAAGGTGTCTCTGAGGTGCTCAATCAACCAACCCGAAGGGCTGGCAGCAGTACCCCGTGGGGCGGAACAAAGAGCCCAGTGGAGGAGCAGGGATGAAAGCTGTGGGTAAGAGTCTGTGGTGAAGGTGGTTATCCATTGATATCCATTGAGGAAGAGGCTGTGGGGCGGGTGGATGCTTGGAAGAGAGAGAAGAGATGGTTTAAGAGGAGGGAGGTGCGAACTCGCCGGCTTCCAAGGCTGCCAAGGAGCGAGACCAGTCGCCGCACTTGGCAAATTGCGCCGTGCGATGGAGGCGTGCCCACCTAGGTGTGGAGCATGCTGAAGCAAGGTTGAGAGGGAGAGCAACAGGGGTGGTAACGACAGAGGCCTCAAGGAAAAGCACATGCCAATCCCCACTGATAAAGCGTTAAAGGCGCAAGCTGCGGTAAGCGATTGCGAAGGGGCGGCTGCTGTTAAGCAAAGGACAATGCGCGGGAGAGCAAGCAGGATAAGGTGTGCAGCAGTGTAAGATGGATGTTGTGCAAGCCGTCGAAGGGAGACAAACATGACGTCAAGCACGAGAAGGCGAATGCGAGGTGGAATGCGGCGAATAATGGGTCTTGGAGAAACTGTCGGGCTGAAACAGCCGGCCGATCCCACTCAACGACTGCATCCTAGGTGGCAGAAGGGAATGCTGGTGGAGAAGAGGACTGCGCAATTGCAGTTTGAGCGCGAGGAGGACAAGCAGCTTGCTGTCGTGCAGTAGAGTTTTGTTGGCATGAAGTGGTATAAGGAGTCAAGGCACCGGCGTTAGCATAAGGACAGCGGCGTATAGGGCAGGAAAAAGAACGGGCAGCAGGAGGAAGATTGGTGGGAGGGGCCGTCGCCAGGGAAGTAGAAGCGGGTGAGGGAGAGGTGGGGGGAGGAGGGGGCTGTGGGGAAGGCGGAGGAATGCAATGCGAGAGAGGGTGTTGATCGTCAGCAATGGTAGCTGGGGTGGCGTGGTCTGTTAAGTGAGCGCCCTGAGCAGAGGAAGAGGTAGAGCGAGCCGTTGAAGGATAGGGTGGCAGTGCCAAAGCCATGGTGTCTTTAATGACTTGGTGAAGGACGTCCTTCTGTTTCTGAGAGACAAGAGGAGGCCTAACCTGGGGAGGAGTGCTGTGATGAGGAGAAGCAGGAGGCGGGGGTTGCAGTAAGGTTGGTTGTTGGTTGGAAGAAGAGGGTCTCGATAAGGATGGCGGAAGAGGAACATGGACTATAGCGAAAGGAGGGGAAGGACGAGAACGTGTTGTGGACAAGGATGGAGCTACTGCAACGAGGTCTGAGGGCCAGTTTCTCTTGCGAGAAGTCATGGGTAGCTGGAATGGGAATGAAAGTTTAGTCTATATGGTGGAAGAGTGTAGCAATGCACCATCTAGGCAGAAAATGTGGTCGGTCTGAAACGTGGAAGCAGTTGCGGGGGAAGATGCGCCGATCGCCAGAAATCCGCCGAAGCTACACGTATGCGACACCTAAGCTGCTGAGCTGAGCTTGGAATACACACGGGCACAAAGGACTCAGCCAAGTTCTCCGTAGGTCGATCGCGAACTGATCTAGGGAGAGTTGTCGTCACGCGAGTAGGGCTGCGTTATGGGTTGGGGTTCAGTGACTTCTATTAGCGAGATCGTGCAAGCAAAGTGCGTAAGTGGAAGGTTGACGACTTTGAGAATGATGTCGTGCTAGGCTAGGAATGGCCAGAAACGTACTACTGAGGCACCGAATCCCGAACAAAGTTGAGGGTATTTAGGAACAAGTAGCGTGAAGTTTTCCACTCCTAAACGCTAGGTAGTGAGTTCTTGTTGCTTTTCAGAAGCACGCGAGCAGTAAGATGAACTACTATTTTCCGAAAGTTGCAGAGCATTTTGTACTAGCACCCACGAGATAGCGTGAGGAGCAGTCAAACTACTATTTTTCGTAAGCTGCAGAGTGTTTTGTACTAGCGCCTGTGAGATAGCGTGAGGAGCAGTCAAACTACTATTTTTTCGAAAGCTGCAGAGCTTTTTGTACGAGCGTCCGCAAGATAGCGTGAGGAGCAGTCAAACTACTATTTTTCGAAAGCTGCAAAGCGTTTTGTACTAGCACCTGCCAGATAGCGTGAGGAGCAGTCAAACTACTATTATTCGAAAGCTTCGGAGCGTTTTGTACTAGCGCCCACGAAAAAGCGTGAGGAGCAATCAAGCTACAATTTTTCGAAAGTTGCAGAGCGTTTTGTACTAGTGCCCGCCAGATAGCATAAGGAGCAGTCGAATTACTATTTTTCGAAAGGTGCAGAGCGTTTTGTACGAGTGTTTTGTACGGGCATTGTTTTGCCAGTTTGCCATACAAACTTAGGGAGTGGAACATTGCCAACTACACCTAACCCGGGCCAATTTCAAAAAGGGTGAACCGGGGCGCCAGCTTGTCGTTTTACCAGCGGGTTGAAATTGGGGGGAAGAAAAAATTTCCCCCCAATTTCAACAATCGCATGAAGATTTTTCGGATGTTGAGTCAGTCAGAACATGGCGAGCTATCCGCTCATGCTGACGTGTATTGTACGTCACAAGATTGTGAGGCTTGGACAGTATCGAGAAATGATTGTGGACCTTGACCAACTCCCGACTGCTGTCAGGCAGGAATTGCCGAGCCTTGGGCTCTACACCACAAATCCCCCTCCTTCAGCTTTTCTCAGCTCAACAGCGTCACTTGGCAATTGAAGGCCTCCAATCCCTACGACGTTTGGCCCGTGATGATGTCACTTTGACCCGTTTGACTTCCCTTCATGTTCCGGGTGCGGCAGCATGGGTGTCTGTGGTTCCGGCACATGACGATATTACTTTCACCCCTGTTGAGTGGGGCTTCAGCTCCAATCTGTTTGGGCCTTCCCGTCCACCAACTCCTGGTTGCTGGCAAGTGTGTTTGCGGTGTGGAGTTCAAGGACCCCTGAGATCCTCACCATGATCTTCGCTCCAAGCACCAGTATGTCTTGTCTCACGTTCATGATCCAGTGAAGCTCATAGTTGCTAAGAGAGCCAAGGCGTCAGGTGGGGTGGTTACGATCGAGGGCGACCGACTTCTGCCAGGGAAGAGAGTGGACGTAGTGGTTATTGATGGATGGAGAAAAGCATTCGCTCGAGGTGAGTGTAGTGGATCCAGTTTCGCTATCGGTGCAACAGCATGTGCGGTGTGGGCGGACAATTGGTTTTACTGCCGAGGAGCGAGAAAAAGGGAAGGGTGAGGAGCTGAAGTTTGTGGGGGTGTGCACCATGGGTGGACATGCCATATTTGGTAGACATGCGACTGTAGATGTCTTCGGGAGTGGAGGCTTTGGTTGGTTGTTTGGGTTTGGTCCTTCTAGGTTTTGGACAGTTACAACTTTCTTAGGTGGAATTTTACTAGAATGTGCCATGTATCCACATATTGTAAGTATATATTATTTTCTGTAGTGAAATAAAAGGGTCGTCGCTAAGAGGGTCTACAAAGGGCCCTTTGAAACTACATGCAAGGCCCACTCGTCTAGCCACGAAGATGGAACAATCTCGGCCTTTCGCCAACAATGTCGAATAATCTCGAACTCAAAGCTTTGCCGTGCACCGCTAATACACGTGATCGCGGTTCTCAATTCCGAACAAAGGTCTTCCTTACTCGTGGAAATCTCATTCCCAACCTCCCCATGTTCGGCCACCTCCTCGGCCTCATTCGTGGCATCACCCTCTACGTTATCCGGCTTGACAGACTTCTTAAGCAACCATTCGACCAACATTTTCCGGTAGCGGACGTTGCCAACGTCGACATACTTCATTTCATGGACGTGACCCTCGACAACACCTTCTAAGTTTACGATGTTGTGGGATGAGGCGGTGTCGACGAGCAAGATGGCCTTCCGACCCGAGATCTCCATTTCTGTGGAGAATGTGCCCACCCATTGTGTGAATATCTATGGGAGGGGATGTGGAGGGAGCATTAAACCATATCAATCATCCGCCAGTTGTAACAACGCAGTCAATTTTAGAAAATGCAATGTGATATACAATGTCAAATGGCTCACCTCGCTTGTCATCCAAGCCTTTTTGTTCGCACGATACCAGACATAGACTTGGATATGAAAGTCGTTTCTGAAAGAACGGGGTCGGATTGATTTTCCAATCACGATAGGTCTCCTAAAGTCCGAGCCGTCGGCGTTCACGCATAGGGCGGGAGTGAAGCGCTCTTTGTCTAATTTTTCACCCGGCTCGGCAGCGTTTGCACGCCGCGGATGTTGCCCTTGCAATAACCAGATCTCGTCCAAATTGTACACATCACGTGGTTCGTAATTACGAAAAATGTACGGCAAATTCTCCCGAGCAATGGCGATCGACTCCTTGTTCGCATCGAAAACTTCTCATTTACGAATGTACGACGACATTCTCATGTGTACTAGGGCTCTACATAACCATCCGGAGCTACACCCAAATCCTTTGGGTAAAGTCATACACATCGCTATCTCATGAGCCTTTGTTTGTAAGATGTTGAACGAGATTGGGAAATTGGTCGCGCTCTGCCTAATCGCCCATTCTCCAAGGCGTGCTTCGAGTGGTGAAAAATGACATAGTGTAAGCCTCTTGCACGTTGATGGAAATAAGGTGGGCGCAAGCCATTTGTTGCTTTGTGTTTAAATTCTATACACGGTGGAAATGCATGGCGTTTTCTGGAACTTATTATCAAGTCATGCTACGAGCTGATTGAGGGTGAGTTTAGGGTTTTTTTTTTTATGTGGTGAGACATGAGCACTCGTTTCTTATGTAGGCACTGCTAAGCTTAGCAGTAACTATAGGAGGCTAAAGCCATTCTATCTGTCAAGTAGGTTATTGCCTCTAAGACTTCCTCCAGTTTTACGATTGTGAGGTGATGTGTGTGGGGGGGGGGGGGGGGGGGGGGGAGGACTTCGTGAAAACGTTGGTGAAATTTCCGTGGTGTGAAGGGTGATCATTCGATTCATTTTGTATAAACTCGTTGGTCTGGGTTGAAGTGAGTCATTCATTCTTCGCCACATCGGTCACTTTCCCCTCTCGAGTTGGATTTCAGATAAGAATGTAGTTATTATTTGAGCGTCCTGAATTCCAAAAAGCTTGATTCTACTAACGCGTCAGTGCATTCAGCAGTCTAGTCTGCTATGTTATTGTTTAGTTTTGCCCCAAGCTGTTGTTGTTGACTTAGAGGTGGCGACAACCCTTTTGCAATTGGGAAGATTGAAATTGGCGCAGATTAGGTGTATCAATTGAATGCAATGGTTGCCCCAATGATTGCTTCTGACAATTTGCGAAGTTTCACCAGTCGGAAAACATAGACTTATCCTCGGTGGGAGGAACAAGGATCATCACCCTGTATTAGAATCCATTAGATTTCACCTATTGCTAAACATTTCGGCCCCATCCGCTTCCCCATTTGTTCCATTACCCAATTGAATGCGGCATAGGTCATATATTTTTCAATCACGGGGGTCATTTCAGTGAAACCTATTCAGCCCATAGTCGTTCTGTACAAATTGTTTTGCAAATCATTAAAACCATGCATAGGGGTCGACCATTGTGTTGATCGTTGCCGAATCTTCGCTGCATCCGACGTAACATAATTTGCGTAAAAAAATATGTTCATCGTGAACACCTACGATTGAATCGTCAGACCTCCATGCTAGCTAGGATCGAAGCAGGGCGGGCTTTACAGCTTGAGCGGCATTTGCTCACCAATGTCGTTGTTGCTGATAGGTGCTGCTGACGTGATGAAGGGCTACGCACAGTGTGATTGCGCCCGGAATCTCCCTGGCTCGTTCCATGCCCTGCATGGTTTGGGCGGCGACATCATTGATTACACTTGAGCGCTGTCCCACGCTGTCGTATTGCGATGGTGTCTCGTACGAAATGACAATCGATTCTTCAGGTTGTGCTGGTGTGTTTATTGGTGTCGGTTCTGGTGCATTCGTCGTCGACTAATGCCGTTCGAGGTCGCATTCCGCCATGAGTGTTGCGATTTCGAGCGTTGATTCCTCCAGCTAGCGCAGAAGCTCGTTGAGATGCTCTTGCATCAAATTCGCGGGATGAATGCGGCCAGATTCGTCAATAGCGGGGGTGTCAGGCTAGCTCGGCGAGAGCCTCTGTCGTGGCTGTGTGCGCGTACGAATGAGTACGCGACCAGCGCTACTTGGTCGCTGAGAGACGTCTACCTCCCTCCCCCCCCCCCCCCCTTTCCCTTTAAAAAAAAAAAAAAAAGATAATTTGGAAAGCGAATGTGTGGGTGCGGCCCGAAAAGGGTCGTCGCTCTAAATGCCAAGTGTTACGAGTGCAATTGAGAGAGTGAAAGAAGATTGCACTATCGAAGCAAAATTGTAGATCGAGCAAATAAATAGCGAATGTTGTTGGAATAACCGAAAGGTTATCTTAAGCATTCCCGATGGCATCCCACTAACGCATCAGCTGTTAGCAGAACCAGACATTGTACCACTACCGCAATGGAGCTAGCGGAAGATCGAGAGTCAACCAAAGGTCAACCGCCAAAGGTAGTCAACGGTCGCGACTCTTGACCGGCCAGTAACCGCGCGACAGTTGTTCGCTGCAACATGGTAACTGTCGAGAATGGCAATAGTCGTGGTTACTGTAGTTATGCAATACAGTTAATAAGGGAATGTACCCCTCAGAGTACATGGCTAGCTAGGTTGCTATTTAATCCCTTGTACTTCTATCGCTTATCCATCTTGTTCTCTTTCAACTATTATTCAACAAGGTCACTACAGAGACTTCATTGTCTCCGTCTGAACTTAGCAGACTTATCCTATTCACTTGATCCTTTGGTTATATCAGCATGGTATGAGAGCTAGAGTGGATTATAAGTTCTGCTAAATCTTTGTTCTACTGAGAACAAACTCTTTATAATCCCATTCACTACAACGCAAGGTCTGCACCATCATGGCTCTCGAAGGGAAAACCACTGCAGACTCACCGGGCCCACCACCAGCAACGACTAATGCGCCATCAGCGGTGACCTCCGTCAACGTCGCCGTCGTCGAGCAATTAGTAGCTCGCATCAACGCTCTTGAGAGCCATCAAGCCATGAGCATCGACGGCTCAAGCTACGCAAGAGGAGTTGCTGGACACCCTCTCCCTGGAGAAGATCGACGCATCAACTCCGAGAGGTCCTTCACCTTTGAGAACCGTCAAGGGTCAGCTCCTGCACAAGACAACCCACAACGAGTGCAGTCAGAAGCAATTGCTTCCATGCAAACCAAGTTTGTACTAACCTCAAAACTGAAGACCTCGATCCCCTTTGACGGCAAGGATTTCTACACGTGGAGCTTCGAATTTGAGCTTCTCGCAACAACCGCTCAAATCTGGATGTACTACGACGGAAGCTTACCTTTTCCTTCCGAAGGGACCGTCCAGGAAAAGCACCAATACTACCACGAATCCCTCCTCGCGTACACCGCTCTGCTTCGAAATGTCTCTCCTGAAGAACAGCTCAGCATTCGTCCTTACAAGACAGAGTGGGCTCCCGTGCAAGCTTCCTGGGAACACCTGCGCAACTCATACATGGCAACAGATCCAGTCACAATGAGTCGCTTGCTCAGTCAGCTGACTTCGGTTAAAATGAAACAAGGGGAGAAAGCGGGACCGTATGTCAACCGGTGTCGCAATCTGCGCGATTACGTCAAAAAGTGTGGCGGAACCGTTCCCGACGACATGTTCATCTCAATGGTCATCTGAGGTCTCGGCCCCGACTGGTGACAATGTCAGTCACTGCTCCGCGCTCGAGCAACGATTTCGGAGTCCGCCCTGTGCGCCACACTCCTTTCCGAGCAAAAGGAGATTGACCTGTACAATGAGAAGAATGTCAAACGGGAGAAATTAGTCTTCTACGCCGGAGGATCTCAAGGGGAGCAACGTGGAAAGAAGGGAACCTTCTGCAAATACTGCAAGAAGCCCGACCACTCCATCGATCAGTGCTACGAGCGAAAGGCCGTTGACGAGAGGCGTAACTCCTCCGGTCAGCAACCTTCGGCACAGTCGACGCCTCCTGCCGCGACCTCAACCATATCACCTCCCTCCGTTGCCAGCACCTCCCAGAACCCTGCTCATATCACAATGAAAGACAAAGGGAATGGGACAATTATGAGTTGCATGGCGCGTCGCAGAGGTGGTCGATACTACGACAATGTCGCATACCCGCCTATCGCGCCGATCAACCCCATTACACCCAATCCAGACAACGATCCCACCATCTACAGCTGGATCGATCGTCCATCAAACATCCCACCTGATTTCGAGTTGCCTTCTCCAACACCGGAATCTCCTCCCAGCATCTCCGCAAATAGGTACCTCGCTCTCTCACCGTACACCGGCGACTTTGACCGCGTTGTCACGCCAAGAATCGCCAACATCGCGCGCCAAAGCCATGAGAGCATCAACACCTGGTACCTTGACAGCTGCTGCGGACAACACATGGTGGGATCCCCGGCGTTCATCGCCAACTCGCGGCGCATGCGACGACCATGCGAAATCACAGTCGCCAACAACGGCAAAATGAAGGCATACGAAATTGGTGAAATTTACCTTGAAGCCGATGACACGAAATTCACCATTCACGTCGGAGACGTGCTCGTCGCTCCAGACCTGCAGTACAACCTGCTCTCCTCGGCACAACTCATGCGGTGCGGAGTTGACATTCGCAGCAACCGCAGGGACAAAACCTTCGAGCTGTTCTATAACAACACCTACTGTCAAACATTGCATGTTTATATTATGTAGGCTGTAGTGGGTTACACCTTAGGGGGTACTCAAAGTTAGGGTTTCCTACTTGTACCAAACTCTGTGCTAGTTCATTCCATTCCTGCTCAGTTATTTCTGACATGGTTTCAGAGCAGGTCCTTCGCTAGGACTGTTCTTAGGGCCCACCGACTTACCTACCTGCTTACCTTCGCTTGTTTCCGGCCCCGATGGCCCCGTCGATCTAGCACGATCTAGCGGCCCTGCGGCCCCTTCGAATTTTTTTTTAGCGGCCTCTCACGGCCCCCGTCGCGTCGCCCCTTAGCGCCCCGATCGGCCCCGTCACGCCGCCCGCGAACCGCACAGCGCGCCGCGCTCACAGCCCGCGAACCGCCCACGCACAGCCCGCGAACCGCCTGCGCAGCCCGCGACCAGCCCGCGCAGCCCGCGCACAGCCCGCGAACTGCCCGCGAGCAGCCCGCGACCTGCCCGCGAACCCCCGCGAGCCGCCCGCGACCCGCTTACGCAGCCCGCGAGCAGCCCGCGCAGCCCGCGCTGAGCCTGCGCGGCTCTTGCGCTGACCGCCGCCGGCCCGCACGCTGCCCGCGCAGCTCACATACGGCCCGCACGGCCCGCACGGCCCGCGCGCTCCCGGCCCGCCACTGCTGAGCCCGCAGCCGCCCGCGCACCGCTGCTGCTGAGCCCGCCGCCGCCCGCGCACCGCCGCTGCTGCGCCCGCCGCCGCCCGCGTATCACCGCTGCTGAGCCCGCCCCTGCTGCGCCGGCTCTCGCTGCCGCCTGCTGCGCCTGTGCACCACTGCAGATCCTACTACTACACTTCCTGCTACTGCTGCTTGTGCGCCACTACAGTCCGTAGGCCCCACCGGCCCCACTGACCCTGCGCACGCCTTTTCAGTGACTTTACTGCTTCTACTACTGCCGCTGTCGCTATGGCTAGTCCTCCTGTTCTAGCTTTCGACGCCGAGGGCCGTCCGGTCAAATTCGAAACCTGGCTAGATGACCTGCACCTTTTCCTACAGCTCACTGCCAAGGAAGATATTACACTGTACGACCACGCTCTCGGCCATGCGACCGCCCCACTCGCTACTGCCCCCCCAGCTGAGCGCTCACAGTGGCAGACCCGTGACGCGCACGCTCGCTTTGCTATTCGCAACTCCCTGCCGCTAGATGAGCGCGAGCACTTCGGCCAGTGCAAGACTGCTAAGGACCTCTACACAGCTGTAGTGGCCCGCTACTCCTCACCCGCTTCTGCCACGCTAGGCCGCCTCACTCTCCCCTACCTGTTCCCCGACCTAGCCTCCTTTCACACTGTCGCAGACCTCATCACCCACCTTAAGACTAGTGAGGCTCGCTTTCGCGCTGCCATGCCTGACGAGTTCCTCGCTAGCAACCCCCCCCCGCTCTGGATCACTCTCTACCACGTTGTCACCCGCCTCCCTGACTCTCTGCGCCCTGTCAGGGACCAGTTCCTCTCTCGCTCCCCCACTGAGCTCACCGTAGACCTCCTCGAGAAGGAACTGCTTGCAGCCGAGGCTAGTATCGTCGCTGTAGGCACCTCTCGTGGCGACCCCCGCGGCCCCTTCTTCGAGGGGTGCTCCCCTTCCCCCCTCCTCCCCTCTGTCGCCTCTGCTGCTGCTGTCGACCTCCTTGGTGCTGAGAAGGTCGGGGCTGCGTCTGCTTCAGGCGGACGACGCAGGGGCAGGAGTGGCAGGAGTGGGGGTGGTGGCGGAGGAGGCGGGGGTGGAGGTGGTGGCGGTGGAGGTGCGACTGGAGAGGCTAGTGGCGGCAGTGGTGGAGGTGACAGCGGCGTTGGGAGTGGTGACAGGGGCGGAGGTGGCAGCGGAGGCGGAGGTGGTCGTGGCAGCGGCAGGGGTGGAGGTGGCCGGGGCGGAGGCGGAGGGGGTGGTGGTCGTGGAGGCCCGGGGGGCGGTCAGAGTCAGCAGCCTGCCCCGACCCTTCAGGCCGCCCGTGAGTGGTATGCGCGGCGCAGCGTCACCTGCCAGTACGTTATTCGTACAGGTGACCGCACTGGCCAGACGTGTGGGGGGCCGCACCAGACGGAGCGCTGCTTCGCCCGCCTCAACGATGCGTGGCGCACCCAGTTTCCTGGTGGGGGTGAGCTGCCGCGCTGGGCTGAACTGCTCAGGAAGGGTGTTGATATTTGGGCACTAGACTTTGATGCTATTCTCACTGCCATGTATGCGATGTCTATTAGTGGAGAGGGTGCTCAGTACTTGCGTGTTCCGCCCGACCCGGGTATTCAGGCCAGCCCCGCTGCTGCTCTAGGTGCTAGTGTGTCTGCTTCCACAGGTACTACTGCAGCTGCTGCTCTAGGTGCTTGTGCGTCTGTGCCCCCTGGTACTGAGTCGACTGCAGCACTGCACACCTTCACACTGGACTCAGGTGCTTCTCGCTCTTTCTTTCGTGACCGCACTGTCCTTGAGCCTCTAGCTCGGCCGGTTGCTGTCTCTCTTGCTGACCCCTCTGGGGGTCCGGTCCTTGCGACCTCCTCCACCACCCTTCCGTGTCCAGCGGTTCCGTCCGGCACGCTCTCAGGTCTCTACCTCCCCTCGTTCTCCACGAACTTGGTGGCAGGTAGTGCGCTCCAGGACGGGGGTGTTCACCAATTCACCCCTGCCTACGAGCGTGTGACTCACTGCACGTGTGCTCGGACGGGCCGCCACCTAGCTACTTTCACTCGAGAGCCGGGGTCTGACCTGTACACACTGACCACTGAGTCCCCTCAGGTAGCTGCGTCTGCGTCAGCGTCAGGTCAGCTGTCCGCCCCCTGCTCGTGTCGCTCTCTGGCGAACGACACCGTCCTCTGGCACCACCGCCTTGGTCACCCGTCTGTGCAGCGCCTGCGGGCCATGCACAAACGGGACCTTGTTGCTGGTCTTCCCAGGGTGCTCCCTCCCCTTCCTGACTCCCCTGCTCCTGACTGCATTCCCTGTGTCGAGGGGCGGCAGCGCGCCGCTCCTCACTCCTCCTCCTTTCCCCCGACGACCGCTCCCCTGCAGACGCTCCACATGGACGTGTGGGGCCCAGCCCGCGTCCGTGGTCAGGGTCAGGAGAGGTACTTCCTGATAGTTGTTGACGACTACTCGCGCTACACCACGGTCTTCCCCTTGCGCGCCAAGGGTGACGTCCCTGGTGTTTTGATCCCCTGGATCAGCCGAGCCCGTCTCCAGCTAGGCGAGCGCTTTCACTCGGACTTTCCTGTCCTGCGCTTGCACTCTGACAGAGGTGGTGAGTTTGCCTCCGACCTCTTGGCAGCCTACTGTGCTGAGCACGGCATTGAGCAGTCGTACACGCTTCCGGCCTCTCCACAGCAGAATGGGGTCGCTGAGCGCCGCATTGGCTTGGTCATGGAGGTCGCTCGTACCTCCCTGACCCATGCGGCTGCTCCCCACTTTCTGTGGCCGTTTGCGGTCCGGTACGCAGCGCATCAGCTCAACCTCTGGCCTCGTGTCTCCTTACCGGAGACTTCCCCGACTCTACGGTGGACGGGAGAGGTTGGCGATGCGTCGCGTTTCCGGGTCTGGGGATCTCGAGCTTTTGTCCGCGATACGTCCGCGGACAAGCTCTCGCGTCGCGCTGTTCCCTGTGTCTTTCTTGGCTTTGTTCCCGACGCGCCTGGATGGCAGTTTTACCACGTCACCTCGCGCCGGGTTCTGGCCTCTCAGGACGTCACTTTTGACGAGTCCGTCCCCTTCTACCGCCTCTTCCCCTACCGCACTGCCCCGCTCCCCCCCCCGCCTCTCTTCCTCGCTCCAGGTGCTGAGGTACCAGACCCCCTCCCCCCTCAGGGTGCCGCTCCCTCAGGTGTGTCCCAGGTAGACCCGGGTGAGCCTGTCGAGGTAGCTGTTGACTCGCGTCCTGCGTCTGGGGGTGCTGAGCCTGGGAGTGCTGCGTCTGAGGGTGCGGAGCCTGGGGGTGCTGAGCCTGGGGGTGCTGAGCCTGGAGGTGCGGAGCCTGGAGGTGCGGAGCCTGGAGGTGCGGAGCCTGGAGGTACTGAGCCTGGGGGTGCTGAGCCTGGACGTGCTGAGACTGGGGGTGCTGAGCCTGAGCGTGCTCCACCTGGAGGAGCCCTCTCCTCCCAGCAGCTGCAGGAGAGGTACCTCGAGTACTGCCGCCTCCGGAGAGGTGCTTCTGGAGCTCGTCCCGGTACTTCCCCTCCTACCCAGGAGCTCCCCCCCATTCAGGTGATCCGCGAGTGGTACACGCGGCGCTGCAGTCTTCGTAGTGGTGCTCCTGGTGCTGCGGACCCGAGCGGTGGTGTTGTTGCTGGTGCTGAGGACCCGGACACTGGAGCTGCTGCTGGTGCTGAGGACCCGGGGGCTGGAGCTGCTGCTGGGGCTGAGGACGCGGGCGTTGGAGCTGCTGCTGGTGCTGAGGACCCGACCGGTGGCGCTGCTGCTGGTGCTGAGGACCTGACCAGTGGCCGTGCTGCTGGTGCTGAGGACCCGGGCGTTGGAGCTGCTGCTGGTGCTGAGGACCCGACCGGTGGTGCTGCTGCTGGTGCTGAGGACTCGGGCGTTGGAGCTCCTACTGGTGCTGAGGACCCGGGCGTTGGAGCTGCTGCTGGTACTGAGGACTCGGGCGTTGGGGCTGCCACTGGTGTCCCTGCTGCTTCTGGAGACGCTGCGCGGCCGCGACCGTACTTCGTACCGCTCCTTCAGCAGGTTCTTGGTCAGGCTCCTCCTCCTAGTCCTCCTCCCTCCGTCGAGTGTCCTCTGCCTGTCCAGCCGCAGTCACAGTTACCGCCTGCCTCGCCTCTCCCTGCTCCCTCCCCTTACGCTGGTCCCACAGGAGGTCTTACAGAGCGTCGTGAGCCTGAGTCTCGTCCTGCGTCGCCTGTTCGTACTGCTCGCACTGGTCGTCGTGTCCCACGTGAGCGTCCTCCTCCTGTCCCTGGCACTCACTACATGACTCTGCGTCCCTCCACTGCTCCGCAGCGTGTCCCGCTGCCGTCTCCTCCTGCGTCCTCTCTTCCTACTCTTCCTGACCCGGAGTCTGACTCCCGTCGTGCTGCCAGTCCCACTGTTACGCGTCTCCTCGCTACAGTTGTCACTGACCCGACCTTTGAGTCCTCTGCTGCGTCTGCTCTGGTCACTGAGTTGGTTGACTTTGCTGCTCGCTGTCGCCTAGACTACGCTGCCAGCCTTGTCGCTAGGTCTGAGTCTGCGTCTGCCTGTCCTCCGTCCGTCGGGGGTGAGTGTGCCCTCGGCACGGACGTCCTTGAGGACAGACAGGAGGAGTTCCACTGCCTTGCTGCTGCTTTGCCCCGTCTCGTGTCCTTGCTAGTTGCCCCTGAGGGAGACCCGGATGCACCAGACATCCCGACCCCACGCTCTTACGCTGAGGCGATGGCGGGTCCCTACTCCTCTCAGTGGCAGACAGCCATGGACGCAGAGATGGCCTCCTGGAAGTCCACAGGCACCTACGTAGACGAGGTTCCCCCTCCTGGGGCGAACATCGTCAGTGGCATGTGGATTTTCAGGGTGAAGCGGCCGCCGGGTTCTCCACCTGTCTTCAAGGCGCGCTACGTGGCTCGAGGCTTCAGTCAGCGAGAGGGAGTAGACTTCTTTCAGACCTTCTCCCCCACCCCGAAGATGACTACTCTTCGGGTGCTGCTGCACATAGCCGCTCACCGCGACTACGAGCTTCACTCTCTTGACTTCAGCACTGCTTTCTTGCAGGGCAGCCTGCACGAGGAGATCTGGCTGCGCCGCCCCCCTGGCTTCACTGGGTCAGTTCCTCCTGGCACCCAGTGGAGGCTTCAGCGGCCGGTCTACGGTCTCCGCCAGGCGCCACGTGAGTGGCACGACACACTGAGGACGACACTTGCGGCTCTTGGGTTCGCTCCCTCTACTGCTGACCCGTCGCTGTTTCTACGCACCGACACCTCGCTGCCGCCGTTCTACATCCTCGTGTACGTCGACGACTTGGTCTTTGCCACTGCTGACACCGCGGCACTCGCTCACGTGAAGTCGGAGCTGCAGAGGAGACACACGTGCACAGACCTGGGTGAGCTGACGAGCTATCTTGGCTTGCGGATCACCCGGGACAGAGCACGGCGCACCATCACCCTGACTCAGTCACACATGGTGCAGCAGGTTCTCCAGCGCTTCCGCTTCACGTACTCCTCGCCTCAGTCCACTCCTCTGCCTACCGGTCACTCGCTCTCAGCTCTGCCTTCGGATGAGTCCGTAGAGCCGAGTGGCCCGTATCCAGAGCTTGTGGGCTGCCTCATGTACCTGATGACCTGCACTCGACCTGACCTTGCATACCCTCTTAGCATCCTAGCACGCTATGTCGCTCCTGGCCGTCACCGGAAGGAGCACATGGATGCTGCTAAGAGGGTGTTGCGCTACTTGTGCAGTACGTCGGGCATGGGGCTTGTGCTTGGAGGGCGAGACCGGGTTGTTCTCACAGGGCACTCAGACGCTTCTTGGGCAGACGACCAGGCTACTCAGCGGTCGTCCCAGGGTTACACCTTCAGCCTTGGCTCTGGCTCAGTTTCTTGGCGTTCTACTCGCTCTTCTTCTGTTCTCAGCTCCAGTTGTGAAGCTGAGATCTACGCCACAGCCATGGCTGCTCAGGAGCTACGCTGGCTGACCTACCTGCTGACCGACCTCGGAGAGCGGCCTCGTTCTCCTCCAATGCTGTACGTCGACAACAAGGCTGCCATTGCCTTGTGTGAGGAGCACAGACTGGAGCACAGAACGAAGCACATCGCTCTGCGGTACTTCCTTGCTCGAGAGCTGCAGCAGCGTGGTCAGCTTTGTCTGCGTTACGTGGCCACGGAGGCCAACACTGCTGATGTGTTCACCAAGGCGCTTCAGCCTTGTGACCATCAGCGCTTTTGCACTCTACTAGGCCTTGTACCTACTGGGCCTCACTTGCTTACCTCTTGACCTTGCTTGTACTGTGATCACTATATATATATGCCTACTTGTTTACTTTTGCTAGGTTGTGATCACTGTATCTCTTGCTTTGTTATAAACCTGCATGTGAACTGGTCTTGTGACCGTTTGCTTGTGCTCGGAATTTGTGTGGAATCCTTGAGATCCACCCTGAGCTTGCTTTGCTTTGCTTTGACTGGTCTTGTGACCCTGTGGTTGTCTCCCACTGCGCCTATGGGGGTGTGTCAAACATTGCATGTTTATATTATGTAGGCTGTAGTGGGTTACACCTTAGGGGGTACTCAAAGTTAGGGTTTCCTACTTGTACCAAACTCTGTGCTAGTTCATTCCATTCCTGCTCAGTTATTTCTGACACCTACATCCGCAAGGCAATAGACGACGACGGAGTCTTTGTGCTGCAGTTCTCAGCCCAAGGCACCACCGGCGATTCCGACCGCACGCTGCTGTTGAAGACAACTCCCACGGAACCACCGACGTGGTCCCATCCTACGGAAATGGACCTTGAACCGCCTGCCTCCGACGGTCTCCTGCGCCTGCGCACCGTTCCTACCGCCTCGACCTCCAATCTTGCAGAATCTGGACTGCCACAATGGAAGAAGACAGCAGTACGTCAGCACCTGCAGCTCCAACCACCGGAGAAAGCAAGGCAACTGGAACGGGTTGGGACACCCCCGAGCCTGCGGTTGGCCCTTGGGGAGAAATCCTGACTCCAGAAGAAGCAGCCGCAAGTGGATGGGGCGCCGTCTCAACTGAAGAAGCAGCGGCAACTGGATGGGGGGCCGCCACGACTCCACAAGAAGGAGAAGCCGCTGGTGGCGGCTGGAGAACCTCAGCCAGAGAAGGATGGGGCCCGCGAAACTACGATGAAGCTACGGGACTTCCTCCCACGGAAGTAGCGGCAGTCGACCCATACTGGGCAACTCGTGGTACCAGATGGGGAGGTCCCCCTCTTCCTGATCAATACGCTCCTGACACACCATAGCCAACAGCAGAGAAGTCAGAAGAAGTAACTTAAGAGTTTTTGGGAGAAACAACGGAATTACCGGAACCTACGGAGAAACCACTATCACCGGAGCAAGGACCACACGACATTGAAGTCATTGGTGTTGAGTACAGTTACTTTCGGATTCTAATGACGGGACTCTCCGCCCACGATTGGCCAAGACCGAAGCCGCCACCGTCAACGCATCTGCTCGTCACGGGCAAGCCGGTTGATGCTGCTGACACTAACGACATCATCGGAATTCCGCTCGCCATCCTGGAGCAAAACTCTGTTCGGGCATTTGCAACTGACACCGACGCTGCCGCTGACACGGGACCTGGAAAGGAGCAGGACGATGCATCGGCGCGGCACAAATATTACCGAACGACTGTCGGCTATCGTGCGGATCTTGAAACCTGTCACCAGCGTCTTGGACACCCCTCACACGCTACACTCAGGAACTCACTCAAGGTTGGTGTCTTCGACGACGACGCACTCCTCCTGCCTCGAAACGGTTCTCTCACCCCGGATTCAGCTGACCCACCGTGCTCCGTCTGCCCGACAGCGTCACTCACCCACAGGCCGTTTCCCGACTTACCTCCGGGATACAAACGGTACAAGCCGCTGGACAAGGTCTATAGCGACTTCATGATCCTCAGCCACGAAGGGCTCGACGGTGAACACTACACGCTTATTTTCATCAACGCATGCACGCGTTACGTCTAGGCCATCAACACCGACTGTCGTTCTCTTGCCTTCGAGTGCTTCGTGGCGTGGATGAAGCGGGCTGAGCGTCAATCCGAGCTGAAGCTGAAGAGCTACCAAACAGACGGGGGATTGGAGTTTTTCTCAGCGGAGTTCAAGGAACTCTTCAAGCAGAAGGGGATTGAGCACCTGGTGTCCCTGCCCTACGCTCACGAGCAACAAGGAGTAGCAGAACGGACAAACAGAAGCCTCGCTACACGGATGAGGGCCCTGATGAAGCAGTCGGCCATCCCAACCAAATATTGGCCGTTTGCGATGAATCACGCTGTTCGGCTGCACAACTTGCTGTCCTCCCGAAGCCTCGAGAACAACAATTCTCCTTACAGGGCATGGACGGGCAGAAAAGCGGACACGCGTCTGCTTCGGGTGTTCGGCTGCATGGTACAGTACAGACCCCACACTGCAAGGACCGGAAAGTTTTTTGACCGGGCACGATGGGGCATCCACCTCGGAATCGAAAAGGAATACAAGGCGTGGATCGTGCTGGACTACGCGACACACGAAGTGACGAAATCACGTGACTGCATCTTCTACGAGAAGCTGACCTTGCCACTGTTCAAAAAGCACCGGGAAGCTGACAAGGCGCCAGAGAGAGTCTTCGAAGGACATTGCAGCTTCGCCACGTCACACGACGAAGCTGACCTGGCGGAAGATGCAGACGCAACAGATGTCACTCCGATGGATACAACACCCAGCATCCCCCTTACGAGCCCGCTCCAAACTCCAATCTTCATCCCTGTACACCAGTTCGATCCGGATGATACAACTTGCGAAGCTCACAACTACACCAGTGAGGCACGACTATCCTCGGATGCAGAGTTACCACAGCCCAACCCTCGCAAGACACCCTCCGCCTCGGCAACGAAAGTGACGACGACGTAGTTGAAGTTACCAGCTTCCACGACTACGATCGCCTCCACTACGAAAAGACCAACGAAACCGGCCTCCGCGTTCTCGGTCTCGCCGTCGCTGTTCGCCACGATTCTCCCAAGGAACCAACAACTGTTCGCCAAGCTCTGTCTGGCCCAGACAGCGAGAAGTGGAGAGCAGCCATGGCCGCAGAAGTCGCATCGCTAAAAAGGCGCGGCACCTGGAAGCTGGTCCCACGGTCATCGGCAAAGGGGAGGAAAATTCTCAGCGGCAAGTGGGTCTTCCGCATCAAAACCCTGGCTGACGGCTCCATTGATAAATACAAGGCGCGGTGGGTGGTGCGCGGCTTCGAACAAACGCACCTGGTGGACATCACCCTCACATACGCACCTGTAGGACGCCACACCTCGGTGCGCATCCTCCTCTGCATCGCAACCGTCAAGCAGCGTCCGCTCCGCCAAATTGACGTCGGCAGCGCTTTCCTTTACGCCCCTGTTGACGCCATAATCTTCGTCGAGCAGCCACATGCCTTCGAGGAGAACGATGGCACCGTGTGTCTCCTTCAGAAATCCCTTTACGGGATTAAGCAGGCCCCTCGTCTGTGGCAACAGGATCTCCACTCGATTCTTCTTGAACTCGGTTTCATCCAGCTACCACATGACCTCGGAATGTACCGTCGGGAATCGCGCGGCAAATTCATTCTCCTCGTCGCCTACGTGGACGATCTCCTCTACACTGGCAACGACACGGAGCTGCTCGACCAGTTCGAAGCTGATATCAAGGAGAAGCTCGAAGTGACGATCAACCACAACGTCACACAATTCCTGGGACTTAACATCACTCAGTCCGCCTCCTCCATTCACCTTTCCGCTGCTAAGTACGCTAAAACACTCGCGAAGCGGTTCGCCATCGCACCAATCAACCTCACCACTCCCTACCGCACCCCTCCTCCCAATCATGAACCAGACACCACACCCCTCTCCATCGACGATCATCGGCTCTACCAACAGCAGCTGGGATGTCTCCTGTTTGCCGCCGTCACGTGCCGGCCCGATCTCTCCTACGTCGCAAGCCAGCTCGCACAGTACCTGAAGCGACCTGAAGGGGAGAATCTACTGGATCTACGCCAAGCACTAAAGTACCTCATCTCAACTCCTGACGTCGGCCTCACCTACGAAGCTAACCTCACCGCTACTCTGCGGCTTCATGGCTACGTAGACGCTGACCACGCAGGGGATGTTGACAACAGGCGCTCCCGCACAGGATACGTCTTCCAAATCCAACCTGCTGGACTCATCTCCTAGATCTCTCAGAAGCAAGAACTCATCGCTCTTTCGTCAGCAGAAGCTGAGTTTATCGCCGCCAGTACAGCTGTTCGCAAAGGACTGTATCTAATGGAGCTCCTGCAAGAAGCGAAACTGACGATGAACGGGCACTTTACGTTACTCTGCGACAAGCAGAGCGCGTTCAAGATCGCGAACAAACCCGGTTTCGTAAACCGCACGAAGCACATCGCACTTCGCTACTTCTTCGTCAAGGACGAAATCGACAAGGGGAGAGTCAAACTCACGTATTGCCCAACCGGAGACATGGCAGCTGATTTCCTGACAAAGAAATTGCCACACCAGCAGTTTCAACATTGTGCCAACCTCTGCGGGATCACCAAGAAATCCCACGTGGCCCACCTTCAGGAATGAAGGGGAGTGTTGGAATAACCGAAAGGTTATCTTAAGCATTCCCGAAGGCATCCCACTAATGCATCAGCTGTTAGCAGAACCGGGCACTGTACTAGTACCGCAATGGAGCTAGCGGAAGATCGAGAGTCACCCGAAGGTCAACCGCCAATGGTAGTCAACGGTCGCGACTCTTGACCGGCCAGTAACCGCGCGACAGTTGTTCGCTGCAACATGGTAACTGTCGAGAATGGCAATAGTCGTGGTTACTGTAGTTATGCAATACAGTTAATAAGGGAATGTACCCCTCAGATTACATGGCTAGCTAGGTTGCTATTTAATCCCTTGTACTTCTATCGCTTAACCATCTTGTTCTCTTTCAACCATTATCTAACAAGGTCACTACAGAGACTTCATTGTCTCCTTCTGAACTTAGCAGACTTATCCTATTCACTTGATCCTTCGGTTATATCAGCAAATGTTATAAACGAACTAGCGTGATTGTGGGGTGCGCGACGGGCCTGGCGCCGAGGCTGGGAAGTGTCAAGGCAGAGGACCGGGGCACGAGTTACCAGTCGAGCCGCGTGAGGTTGGGTTGCGATGTGAATAGTAGCAGAAATAGTAGTCGAGGCGAGTGTTGCGAGTGGTAATGTTTTGTTGGCGGGATCATTCATATACGCGGTAAGCATGGGTTCGAACTAAGGAGAAGGAATTTTCCGTCAAGGGTAAATTGACGCCGAAGCATGAATCCTGTTTTGTGGGACCTATGCGAAGCACTGGTATTCGTTTGGGGGGGATGGATCGCATGACATGTTAGGGATTAGGGTCGACGTGTTTACAAACTTCCTTTGTTTACAGTCCGTGTCACACTGTTCGGGCCGACGTGCAACGATTCAAAGAGGTGAAGAAAATGAGCCGCTTTACATTGTATTGTACACAAACGTGCTCAACCGCGTGTTAGAAGAAGGTATAAAAGGGGCAAACCTATCTTTACCAATTTGAGTAGACCTGTCACTGTATCGACTCCACTGGGGATCGAACCCAGAATCTCTGGTTCCGTAGACCAGCGCCTTATCCATTGGGCCATGGAGTCGCGTTATCATTGATTTATTTTTATATCTATTTAAATTTCTTAGGATTTGCCAATGTATACTTTTAAGGCAATTATTCAAGTTCCTAAGGATTTTGAACCCCTCCTTTCAAATCTATACCGGAGCTTTAAAACGTTTATGTTACTCATGTATCGCTATTGAGTAAACTTTTGTGCTTTTTAGAGCGGCTTGTTTTAACTTCTACATGATTGGGTAGGGTATGGAGCAAAAATGAACCCAATATAACACGCCCTGAGATAAATGATTTATATTACAGAACTGAGTTGTGTTCTGGTCCAACAGCTCAGGTGATCAAATAAAGAAAGCTCGGGGACAGTAAATCAAGGGGCTGGTCAGGCATTGTGCGGCAGCAGCGGTGCGAGCGAGCCATGCAAGGTCCTCCTAGCCGGAGATGGATGCCATGCCAATGGAAGCAGTGATGGCGAGGGTAGGGTAGTGATTGCGGACATAAGGTGCACATCAGGCATCGTGCGGCAGCAGCGGTGCGAGCCACGCCAGGTCCTCCTTGAGGCGTGGGTGGATGTCGATGGAAGCGGTGACGGCGAGCGGCGTGACTGTCACCTGCACCATGGGTGGCACAGTAGACGAAAGAGCAAGGAAGGATGAGTGTGAAGTGAAGACAGAGGATAGAGGGTGCAGGTGGGATTTGAGTTATTGTTGATGGATGCAGTGATGATGATAGGAGTGAGTGAGTGATAGGAGTGAGTGAGTGATAGGAGTGAGTGAGTGTCAGCTGCACTATGGGTGGCACGGTAGAAGCAAGAGGAATGAGGCGCGTGCATTTTGAGTCTACTCAAAATGCATACCCATCACCACTCACACACCCATCACCACTCACACCCCCATCACAACTCTCACACCCATCACCACTCACACACCCATCACAACTCACATAGCCGAGTGCGAGAGCAGCGGAGTCAAACGCAGGGTCCTTGTCAAGCACGTCCCACCCACTCGGCTGGGAGGGAGAGAGAGAGAGAGGTACGGGGGGAGTGAGAGAGGTACGGGGGGTTGTTGAGAGGGGTGCGAGGGGGTGAGAGGGATGAAACTATTGAGGTTCTTTGACAGTAAAGGCTGGGGTTCATGTGAAAGGCTGGCAGAGCAGCGGAGTCCAAGGCGGGTCCTTTTCAAGCTCGTCCCACCCACTCGGCTGCGAGGGGGATTTAGGGATGTGACTGATGAGGGGGATTTAGGGATGTGACTGATGAGGGGGATTTAGGGATGTGACTGATGAGGGGGATTTAGGGATGTGACTGATGAGGGGGATTTAGGGATGCGACTGATGAGGGGGATTTAGGGATGCGACTGATGAGGGGGATTTAGGGATGCGACTGATGAGGGGGATTTAGGGATGCGACTGATGAGGGGGATTTAGGGATGCGACTAATGAGGGGGATTTAGGGAGAGAGGGGTGCGAGGGGGAGAGAGGGGTGCGAGGGGGAGAGAGGGGTGCGTAAGCGTGAGAGGGTTCTTTGACAGTAAGTCTGCATGAAAGACTGGCAGAGCGGAAGTGCAAGCGATGGAGCAGTAGAGAGAAAGGCAGGGCCCTTGGCTTGAACAGCGAGTCCCACTCACTCAGCTGTGTATCAACCACTGGGATGCGACACCCCTACTAGCCACCTTGACGATACATGTACTGCACATGCAACAAGTAAACAAGCAACATGACTTGACGTGCTACTTGCCTCTCATGCACTCCACCTCTTGCCTGGGGCTTTTGACAGCGGCGGCATGAGAAGGCTGGCAGCGCAGCAGTGCAAGGAATAGAGCAGCCGAACTAAGGCATGGTCCTTGGCTTGACTATCGAGTCCCACCCACTTGATCCCCATCCTCGTGATGCCACATGCACGCAGCTCATATCGTGTGTGACTTTTCAGTCGACTCAAAAAATAGCGTCATCATGGTCTCATGTAGAGATCACCTCATGCCTGAGGGTTTCACAACGAGGCTACGTGAAAGGCCGGCAGGGCAGCAGTGCAAGGAATAGAGCAGCCAAAAGGAGGGCAAAATTCTTGGAGTAACCGGCGAGTCCCACCCACTTGATCCCCATCCTCGTGATGCCACATGCAGGCAGCTCATATCGTGTCTGGCTTTTGACTCGACTCAAAAGCATCCTCCTGGTCTCATGTGCAAGTCACGTCGTGCCGGAGGTGCATCTAATGCAGTAGTTGCCTCGCGTCAACAATGGTCAACGATGGTCAACTGCACCTCATCTCGTGAATGAAGTGCATGCAGTGGCTGTAGGCATGAGCATCCCGCCCCGGCGGGTCAGGTCGACCCGACCCGACCCGGGTTTTGATCCGGGTCGGGTCAGGAGTTCTGAACCGCTGACCCGGCCGGGTCGGGTCGGGTATACCCGGCCGAGTCGGGTTGACTCGTGGCCCGATTCCGGGTCGGGTCGGGTCGGGTCGGGTTTTGGGTACCTGGCCCGAACCGAGGGTTTCCTCTCGACAATTTCATCCTGATCGTAATCGCACATGCTATTTTTCCCAGCGACTAGCATTTCGATCTGGATTAAGTTAAGTTACCTAGCTAGTGACGCCAGCAGCCACCCAACAAGCAACATTGGCGTAATAATATGAAGCCCAACGCATTGCAGGCCCGCGTTTTAGTGCATCTCGGCGCGCCGCGAAGGCGCACATCGCTAGAGCCGCGCCCCTGCTGAAGGCTTTGGGAAACGTCATTCGCCAAGGTCCCGCGCGGAATCCGTTTAGGTAGTTTTACGGAAGCGAGAATGGAAGGAGGGCAGGATAGCAGTCGCGCGAAACACGTAGCACAGTAAGCAACATTGAGTAGTTTATTTACGCAAGGGAGGAAGTTGCATAAAATAATATAACATACTTTCAATAAATGTAACACTGCAAAGTGTTAAAGAGGACCTCTAACCCTGCCTATGGGAGTCGGCTCGACCCGACCCGACCCGGCTCCGACCCGACCTGACCCGGGGCCGGGTCAAGCCTGACCCGGCACCCGATACCCGGGTCGGGCCAGAGATCTTTGATGTTCCGACCCGACCCGACCCGACCCGGAACCCGGCTGGCCCGCCCAAGTCGGGTCGGATCGGGTCGGGCCGTTTGATCATACCTAAGTGGCTGCATTGTGTCACTGATCAACGACGGTCAAAGGCAGTCAACAATGGTCAGCTGCACCTCACCTCATGCCTGAAGTGCATCTTATGCAGCGGCTGCCTTGTGTCACTGATCAACGACGGTCAAAGGCAGTCAACAATGGTCAACTGCACCTCACCTCATGCCTGAAGTGCATCTTATGCAGCGGCTGCCTTGTGTCACTGATCAACGGCGGTCAAAGGCAGTCAACAATGGTCAACTGCACCTCACCTCATGCCTGAAGTGCATCTTATGCAGCGGCTGCCTTGTGTCACTGATCAACGACGGTCAAAGGCAGTCAACAATGGTCAACTGCACCTCACCTCATGCCTGAAGTGCATCTTATGCAGCGGCTGCCTTGTGTCACTGATCAACGGCGGTCAAAGGCAGTCAACAATGGTCAACTGCACCTCACCTCATGCCTGAAGTGCATCTTATGCAGCGGCTGCCTTGTGTCACTGATCAACGACGGTCAAAGGCAGTCAACAATGGTCAACTGCACCTCACCTCATGCCTGAAGTGCATCTTATGCAGCGGCTGCCTTGTGTCACTGATCAACGACGGTCAAAGGCAGTCAACAATGGTCAACTGCACCTCACCTCGTGCCGGAAGTGCATCTTATGCAGCGGCTGCCACGGCTCGTCCCCGCCGTCTATCCTCCTTGCTCTCCTCGCCAGGAGTCTTGGACCGCGCTGCGCCCTGTGGGGGGGAAGAGAGAGGGCGGGCGTGTGGTTGAGACTATTGAGGTAAATGGGAGTCTTGGTCCGTGACAAAAGATTGGTGTTGAGACGTCGCGAAACAATTGAGAGGTAGGGCATGATAAAACTATTGAGGTCTCAGTGACGGCGTGTGGACGGTCAGGAGTCTTGGACCTCGCTGCCCCCTGTGGGCGGTAAGAGAGGTGTGTGAAGAGGGGACGAGAGGGGTGAACCGCGCTGCTCCCTGTCAGAGGGAGGAAGAGCGTGGTCCATGAGAGCGTGGTCCATGAGAGTGTGGCACGGCACCCGTTTGGACAGCCTATGCCACAAAAGAAAAAAATGTGCAGTATATGGCGGCGGCATGGTGATGCTGGGGAAAAAAACAAGATGAGACTATATACGAGAAATTATTATCTCGTGGTCTCGTCAAAGACTCATTCACACAGCCAACCCACAAGAGACAAATGATGGTCTGGTCAAGGACTCGAACGAGCACTCACAGCAGCAGAGCAGAGGCAACCGTTCCGATTTCAGCCAGTGACACTGGGTCAGGCCCAGTCATTCCCGGGAGGCCCCTCCCTCCCACCATCCCCGGCAATCCCCTTCCCCCCATCATGCCAGGGAGTCAAACACTCATCTGCACAGCCACGAGTATGAGTGGTCTCGTAAAATACACAGACAAGCACTCACAGCAGCAGAGGCAACCGTTCCGATTTCAGCCAGAGAGACCGGCGCAGGCCCAGTCATTCCCCGGAGGCCTTTTGAGTCGACTCACAAGTCACGTCGTAAGGACTCAGACGAGCACTCACAGCAGCAGAGGCCACCGTTCTGATTTCAGCCAGCAACACCGCGGGGGGGCCAGTCATGCCTGGGAGGCCCCTCCCTGCCACCATCCCCGGCAGCCCCCTCCCTCCCATCATGCCCGGCAGTCCCCTGCCCTCCATCATCCCCAGCAGTCAAGGAGAGCACTCACAGCAGCAGAGGCCACCCTTCTGATTTCAGCCAGCAACACCACGGGGGGGCCAGTCATGCCTGGGAGGCCCCTCCCTGCCACCATCCCCGGCAGCCCCCTCCCTCCCATCATGCCCGGCAGTCCCCTGCCCCCCATCATCCCCAGCAGTCAAGGAGAGCACTCACAGCAGCAGAGGCAACCGATCCAAGTTCAGCCAGAGAGACTGGTGCAGGTCCAGTCATGCCCGGCAGCCCCCTCCCTCCCACCATGCCCGGGAGACCCCTCCCTCCCATCATTCCTGGCAGTCCCCTGCCCCCCATCATCCCCGGAAGCCCCCTTCCCCCAGCCGCCGCTCCACCATGCATGCCTGCCAGCTGCACCCCGGTGCGCTTCTTAGCGATGTGCGTCCAAGGGAAGGCGACCCTTGCATGGCCCTGCTGGGCCAGCTTGAAGCCCTGCCGGGGAATGAGGGTTGAAAAGGGGAATGAGGTTAGAGCCACTTTCACGCCAGCAGTACACCTTGGTTGCTGGGTGGTTTGTTTGTTTCTTGGCGGCGATGCGCGTTGAGGGGAAGGCCACCCTCGCACGGCCTTGCTGGGCCGGGCGAGGTTGAAGCCCTGCCGGGGATGAGAGAGACGGGGTGAAAGGGGAATCAGAGAAGGATCAGCTTTGCATCCCTGTTGCGAACGAACGAATCGACGGAGAGGGAGTGGCTTATGAACATCAAGCAGAGCAGCAGCAGCCAAGGGGCTAAAGAAAGGGTCGTAAAACCAATGAGACTGGCGCAAGATGTACCTTGGTCTTGACAGGGTCAAAAAGCAAGTGAGCGGCAGAGTGTTACTAGAATGCCATGGAATACTAGACCAGAATATGCCACTTTGATTGCTGTAACCACAAGTGCGTGGCGGATGGGCAGCACACACACACCTTGTTCTTCACCCGTCAAGAGGCACGTTCACGTTGAGCAGCAGAGGGACCCTGCTGTTACCAGAATAGTATCCCATAGCGCAGCAGAATTTATTGCTTTCAGTGATGTTACTGTACCACACTTGCGAGAATATGTAACGAACCTTGGACTTGACCAGGTCGAGAGGCACGTTCACGTTCAGCAGCAGAGGATCCCCCCCGCTGCTGTGACCAGAATGGCACGCCATAGCATGCCAGAATATGTCAGTCTGGTTGAGTAAGCAACGCACCTTGCAATTGACAGGGTCAAGAGGCACGTTCACGTTGAGCAGTAGAGGGTCCATGCTGCTACCAGAACAGCATTCCATAGCATGCCAGAATAAATGCCACTGTGGTTTATGTTACCATACCACGATGGCAGCACACACCTTAGACTTGACAGGGTCAAGAGGCACGTTCACATTGAGAAGCAGAGGGTCCATGCTGCTGCTGCTACCAGTATGGCATGAAAATAGCATTCTATACCATGTACGGGTGGCAGAAGAGCATACCTTGGACTTGACCGGGTCAACGGGCATGTTCACGTTCAGCAGCAGCGGGTCTCCCCCGCTGCTGGATAGCTGACCAGCAGTTGCTGCCTCGAGAACGCAGCGAATGAGAGGCAGACACGTGGCAGCGGCGGGAGAAAAGTGGGCGTCAGTGCTTGCAGCGGCCCTGGTGAGTGTGTGCCCAAAGGCATGTGAAGGAATGGTATGGTGGAGTAGATGTGATGGGACGGGATGGGATGGGACGGGACGGGATGGGATGGGATGGGATGGGATGGGATGGGATGGGATGGGATGGGATGGGATGGGATGGGATGGGATGGGATGGGATGGGATGGGATGGGATGGGATGGGTGGGATGGGATGGGATGGGATGGGATGGGATGGGATGGGATGGGATGGGTGGGATGGGATGGGATGGGATGGGATGGGTGGGATGGGATGGGATGGGATGGGATGGGATGGGATGGAAGGTGGAACCAACGAAGAGTGTGAGTGTTTAATGCAGGCAGTTCCTGATCGAGAGCGAGGGGGTGGGAAAGGAAGAAAGGATGGGAGGGGTGGGTGGGCGCAGTATAAAGGGACAAAAGGTGATCAGTCACTATAGTCACAATCACTTTGTCATAGCAAGGGGGCGAAACGCGTGGTTGGTTGGTCCCGTCCCATGCAACATGAAAGCAGCATGGAGAGGAATGAGATACGCATGCAAGCATTGGAAGAAGACAACGGCACGGACCAGTCAAGGGAGATGGAGATGCCTGGTGCGCCCTGAATGACGGCCTCCCTTGCGCCCGCCACCGTGCCGGAATAGATGCTGTTGGCAGGGCGGTTCCATAGGAGGGTTAGGGACGGTACAACGTGTGCAGTGGGGCCAGATAAGCACAAGAGGAGCGGATAGGGAGATTGAGCGCCCTGGATAGTGGCCTATTGTCCCAGAATTGATGCTGCGAGCAGGGCAGTTTGATTATAGGGGTAGGCAAGGTTGACGTGTGGCAAGGGACCAGGTAATCTCAGCAGGAACAGGTACAGGGTTTGGATTGAAGTGCCCCTGATTCGTTCCTGGAATAGATGCTGCGGGTAGAGCAGGTCGATGGGGGAAGAAGGATGGTGAATACGTGGAAGAGACAATGTAAGCACAGCAGGAGAATATACGGGGCTTGGCTTGGAATACCCTCAATCCGTTCTGCTACCTTCCCGAAACAGATGCGAGAAGGCGTGGAAGGCAACCGTGCAAGCAAAAGAAGGATCAGACTGGGAGACTAGGGCACCCATGTGTGTGATAAGTCGATTCATGAGTCGACCCAAAAGTCGACGTATCAAGCAGATGGGGGGACTAGCGCACCCTGAATCAATTATTCTCTTGCTTTTACTGCAGTCTGGACCACACCACAATAGATGCTGGGGAGATTTCTAACAACGGGGTTGGGAAGGGAAGGCGAATGGAATGGGCGGATGCCATGGCAGCGTGCTGAGGAAGAAACGAGGGTGTGGTGTGGGGGCTTAGTTAGGAAACACGAAGGTGACCGTGAAGGAGGAAAGAAAACACGGAATCCACAGCATGCACAGCACAGTGGTAGACAGAGACATTCCTGGATTTGTAATGCCACTGTCACTCACACTTGGCGTCCTGTGTTTGCACCCTTGTTGATGCCACTGATGACCTGATCTCACACACACCATCACCATACAGCATCCACATCCACCATCACCATACAGCATCCACATCCACCATCACCATACAGCATCCACATCCACGAGACAGAAGAAAAGGATCAAAAGAGACAAGGATCAGGAGAAGAGAAAAATGCACTAGGAGAGACAAGTGCGTACAACACAAGAACAAGATTCAAAACAGAGTGACTTTGACAGATACGAGAGTGACTCTTTTGGGGGGGAAATGGCATCTCAGGAGATACGTGAGGCAACAGCAGGAAGCACACAGCTAGGACATTGGACCTTGCTTGAAACTAATGTCTTCGCTTTGTCTGCGTTTTGACCATACGAGTCGCGCTACATCGCTTTGAACCACTCCATACCAGGTGGGGCTTGATGCCCTTGAAGAGCTGGCCTGAGAGGCCCATCGACGCACAGTCTGCCGGTGTGCCTGTGGGGATCGGGGGCAGGGGGAGGGGAGGGAGGTGGGGAGAACAGGGAAAGATTCTGAATTCGCTTTTGAGTCATCTCACAAGTCAACTGAGAGGCCCATAGATGCACAGCCTGTGCACAGTCTGCTGGTGTGCCTGTTAAAATTGGGAGCCAGGGGGGAGTAAAAGGAAAAGATTCTGATCGTCTTGTCTTTTGAGTCAACTCAGCAAGTAACCTGAGGGTTTATGGACTCAGTTTCGTCGCTGTGTTTGTTGGGGATTAGGAGCACGCAGGGCGGGAAGCAAGGAACGAATGCGAACGATTTCGGTGTGAGGCAGTTTCCAGATGAACTCCCAAAGATGTGGAATGACTTGGAATGCAGTCAGTGGATGCACGAGATGTGTTGGTGTTCCAGTGAGGAGTAGGAGAGGAAAAGCACAGAGACAGCAAGAGTGAGTATGGTACAGGCGACAGCAGCGCCCTCATAGTCCGCCACCAGATTCGCCTCAAGTGTCTCCCGGATGGTGATGGCCTGCGGTGTGGCGGCTTTTGAGTCGACTCAAAACGCACCTGTGAGCGAGTAGGCGACAGCAGCGCCCTCATAGTCCGCCACCAGATTCGCCTCAAGTGTCTCCCGGATGGTGATGGCCTGCGGTGTGGCGGCTTTTGAGTCGACTCAAAACGCACCTGTGAGCGAGTAGGCGACAGCAGCGCCCTCATAGTCCGCCACCAGATTCGCCTCAAGTGTCTCCCGGATGGTGATGGCCTGCGGTGTGGCGGCTTTTGAGTCGACTCAAAACGCACCTGTGAGCGAGTAGGCGACAGCAGCCCCTTCATAGTCCTCCACCAGATTCGCATCAAGTGTCTCCCGGATGGTGATGGCCTGCGGTGTGGCGGCTTTTGAGTCGACTCAAAACGCACCTGTGAGCGAGTAGGCGACAGCAGCCCCTTCATAGTCCTCCACCAGATTCGCCTCAAGTGTCTCCCGGATGGTGATGGCCTGCGCACACGCTGACTTCTCCCTGGCGTGGGGCACAGACGGCCAAAGAGGGGTACAGAGGGGCACAGAGGGGCACAAAGGGTCAAGGCGAAGACACGGCTTGGCATAGAGTGCTCAGCTTCCACGTGGGCCCTCATAGTCCTCCACCAGGCTGGCCTCGAGTGTCTCCCAGATGGTGATGGGCTGCGCACATGCTGACTTCCCCCTGACACACGGCGCAAAGGGACACAAAGGGGCACAAGAAGGCACAGATGGGTACAGACAGGTACAGAGCGGCACGGTGAAGACAAGGGTTTTATTCCAAATGTACCCCTCATAGTCCTCCACCAGGCTGGCCTCGAGCGTCTCGCGGATAGTGATGGCCTGCACACACGCTGACCTCTCCCTGACACGGGGCACAAAGGGGCACGAAGGGGCACAGATGGGTACAGACAGGTACAGAGCGGCACGGTGAAGACAAGGGTTTTATTCGAAATGTGCCCCTCATATTCCTCCACCAGGTTCGCCTCGAGCGTCTCCCAGATGGTGATGGACTGCACACATGCTGAGCTCTCCCTGGCGCGCCCATGAGGGTACGGCGCAGCATGGGGAAAGACGGGGAACAGAGGGGCACAGGGGGGCACAGACGGGCACAGAGGTGCACAGAGGCGGACAGATAGGCACAGAAAGGCACAGATGGGTACAGTCGGGTACAGAGGGGCACGGTGAAGACACGGGTTGGCATTGAATGATTGAACTCAAAACATGCCTCTCATACTCCTCCACCAGGTTAGCTCAAGTGTCACCCAGATGCTGATGGACTGTGCACACGCTGACCTCTCCCTGGTGTGGGGCACAGAGGGGCAAAGAGAGGCACACAGAGGCAAGGCGAAGACACGGGTTGGCATTGAGTGCTTAGTGTCAGAGAGCGCCTCATGTTCGCCCCTCCTGGACCTCCAACAGGCCCTTGATTTTTGAGTCGACTCAAAACTCAACATAGAGTGCTTGGCATCAGAGAGCGCCTCATGTGCGCCAGTCCTGGGCCTCCAACAGGCCCTTGAGTGTCTCCCGCGTGGTGATTCACTAACTGCACTGTGCAGTGCACACGCTGACTCCTCCCAAGGAAAACCAGGGAGAACCATTGGATGCGGAGGAGGGGAGAGGGAGGAAGTGATGAACATGGGATGGGACGGGATGGGAGGGGAAAGGAGGATGCGGCGCGACGGGAGGGGAGACGGCTATGGAGTGGGAGGCAGTCAGGGTTCATGGTGACGCCTGCGTACAGCGATGTGACTTGGCGCTTGAATGGCAGGTGAATGGCCTTATGGTGAAGGCAGATCGTGGATTAGGTTAGGTGCATTAGACATGGTCACATACACGCCAGCCAGCAAGGCGACGTACACGTCAGGAGCGCACACGAAGACGCGGCAGAAGCCAGGCGAGTCAGTGAGAGGGGTACAATGAAGCATTGAGCCCATGGCCACATGCATTTCAGGCGACATAGATGGAGCAAGGCGACGTACACGTCGGGCGCGCACACGAAGACGCGGCAGAAGCCAGCCGAGCCGAGCACCGCCACGAGCGCCTTGATTCCCGGAGCCTCGATCCCATCGTCGTTCACCACCAGGACAGCTGGCAGCGCGTCATTGGCCGCCATTCTGATAATATCGAAGCGAGGCGGAGAAAGGGGGATACAGGAGGACGAGGAGGAGCAGTGACATTTAAGAGCAGATTCTTGAGGCGCCTCAAAAGTACTGACATTTAAGAGCAGATTCGTTACAGGGATGTAAGACGACGGTGGCACGAGAGAAGGGCGAGAGCGCGCAGATGCAGAAGGAGGCGCCGCGCGGACGGACGAACTTAACCGGCAGAGGGAGCGGATTAAAACGGCTTTATGCTCAGTAGTGATTTCAGAGGCACGAGTGAGTGAGTCGGGCGCAATGATGACGTGTTTGAACGTCCGCAGTAACCGACTCACTCGTGCCTCCGGACGCAAATTTACTAACCGGGGGCAGCCGGATCTACGCGATGGAGTATAGAGGGAGAACTCTGGGTCCAAAACTCCCTCGCCTATCGAAGGACTAGCACCAAGCCACTAGCGAAATGCGGGTCGGGCTTGAAATAAGTACGAACTTACATGTGTCGGTATTGAAGATGCTGTCTCTGACCGAACGTCCAGAAACTCGAGATTCCGCTTTTTCTTCCGAGGCGTCCGAAAACATAGACTGGGATGTTGCTTGTGTCTAAACGATTGAGTTGCTAGTGTGAGGACGTGAGTGGAATGTGGGTGGGATGGAACAGAAGCTCGCACATGCACATGCGCGGGGAGAATCTTGACACATGGGAAATAATTATTTTTCTTAGTACCATAATTATGATCATATGTATTTATTTCTATACCGTATTAGGGTACCCATAATAATGCCAGGTTAATGTATCAAAAGACGTGGTGTTGGAAGATTTCTTACTGTATGTTTTGATGAATCTGTCAATGACGGGGATTTTCGCGCTCTTTCTTTCGAAATTTCATGCCCGAGCTTCTAGTGGACGACACGTGGCGGTCATTTCCAGCATCCCCTCCTATACCGCGGACGTCATAGTGGGCGCGTACGTCATGTACGATCGGAAAATGGAGCGACACGCTACAACACGATAATTCAGCATAGCAAAACAGGCAGACGACTCTCCCACAGCATAAATCCTCAACTTAGGCACAGGACAAAATAGTTTCTGATGCTTACGTAACCCACGTCCACGCTCTCCGTACTTTCTGCTGCATCGTGTTCACTTCTCGGCACTTCGCTGCTGTCGCGCAGTCTCGATAGTAGTACCGTAGATTGGCGTGCACAATACCGACCAGTAGCAGCAGATCGACGTAGGGATCGAGTGGCACCTGACCACCCTCCTCAGCCGCGGCTTATTCCGCGTTTTGTCGACTTGCTGAAGCCACCTGCAGCCGTGTTTTTTGTCGACTAAAAAACGTGGCTCCTGACCACCCTCCTCGGCCGCGTGGCTTATTCCGGTTTTCGTCGACTCGCTAGCGATCAGGTGTGTATCAGAGGTGCGCGAATCGGGTTAGTATGTGATCGGATTTACTAACGCGCAGCGGTTGGGTAGCCCGTGCCGCAGGCGTGATGTGACGTGACATCATGCTACTCCCTCTAGTCCCCTTCCCACAGTCGTTTTCCCCATTCCGATCCACGCGTTACGACACAACTGCTGCCCCCCTACCCTCCTCTCTGCTCCCTCCTCTCGCATGCGCCCTCTTCTCTCGCGTGCGCTCTTCCTCTCGCGTGCGCTCTTCCTCTCGCGTGCGCTCTTCCTCTCGCGTGCGCTCTTCCTCTTGCGTGTGCGCCCTCTCCTCTCGCGTGCGCTCCCTCCTCACACGCCTCTCCTCCTCACACGCCTCTCCTCCTCACACGCCTCCCCTCCTCACACGCCTACGCTCCTCACACGCAACCCCTCCTCCCCTTCCCTTTCAACCAACCCGGGGCGTCAGCAGGCAAGGGAACAGAGAGGCCAGCTGTAGGCGAGTGCCTCACGCACGCGAACCTTGCTATGATGTCTCCTGCTCACTGTTGATGTAATTCTAGTTGATCCCCTTTTCTTCCTGCCCCTGCCGGTCCCGCCGATGCCTGTCAATGGTGCCTCCGTTTTCCACTGTGAAACATCGGCACATCCGATGCTCCCCTTGTCCCCTCCCCTTGTGCCCTCCCCTTGTGCTCTTCAGTTTGTTCTTCCGTCAAGCCAGCGCCATGTCATCATCACCTGTGAAGGCCGAGGCATCAGAAGTTACACGGAGAGGCACCACTCACCCCCACTGAACCCCATTGTTCCCCTTCTCCCTGCCGTCCTCTTGTGCCCTCCTGCTTTCTTCTCCATTAAACCATCACCATGTCATCAGCACCTGTGAAGACCGAGGCATCAGCAGGCAAGGCGGAGGCAGCGACGCAAGAGAAGCCGAAGAAGAAGATATGCTGTGCGTGCCCGACGACCTAGAAGCTGAGGGATGAGTGACCCCCACTGACCCCCTTCTCCCTGCCCTTTCCTTGTGCCCTCCAGTTTGGTCCTCCATCAAAGCGGCATCATGTCTTCACCTGTGATGGCTGAGGCAGGAGGCAAGGTGGAGGCAGCAGTGCAAGAGACTCAAGAGAAGCCGAAGAAGAAGATATGCTGTGCGTGCCCGACGACCAAGAAGCTGAGGGACGAGTGCATTGTGGAGCATGGGGAGGAGGCGTGCTTCAAGTGGATCGAGGCGCACAAACAGTGCTTAAGAAGCGAGGGCTTTAACGTCTGACTGTAGTTCAATGCTTGTACGGTATAGTTACTGCAGCAGGGGGAGGCACTAGTACCGTATATGAATTTCAGCCAGCCTGGAAAAATCAGTGATTTTCAGGTGCATAGCATATACAGAAGTGCTTAACATACCGGTACATGTACCCATGCAGCATTTGTCTGTTATCCGCCACCTTTCAGTCCACATTCAGATCACGCCCCAAAACACCAGGCAAACAGAATCCGCCACTCATATCACAAAAATCAACGCTCAAACAGAATGCACTGCTCCTTGGCAATCGCCACCCCTGGAAGCACACCAATGTCCAGGGCCAGCAGCGTATCCACATTCGTCTTAATCCGCTCCAGCCCTGGCAAGCTCTCCAGGCACGCTATCCCCCTCTCACCCAATTTACAGTCCTTCAACTCCAGCCTCCTCAACCCCGTGAGCTGCTTCACATGCTCCATGCCTGCGTCAGATATCTCTGTTGGCGCTGAGAGAACCTTCAGGTTGGTCAGGGCGGTTAGGTGCCGCAGGCCCTTGTCCTTCACCCCACTGCCTCGGAGATACAGCTCCTCGAGACCTGTCAGCCTCCCCACGTGCACCATGCCAGCAGAGGTAATGCCCCCACAGTTATGCAGCCACAGGATTTTGAGCGAGGCAAGGCTTGTCAGGTGCAGCAGGGCGGCATCAGTTACCTTGGTGTGACTCAAGCAGAGGTCCTCAAGCCCTGTCATGGCACTGATGCCTTCCAGTGCATACTTAGTACGGCCGTCTAGAATGGAAGAGTACCGGAGGTCTAGCTTCGCCAGCCCTGCCAACTTGAACACGTGCTTTAAGCCAGCTAAATCGAAGCCTGAGGAGGCGATTAAGCTGAGCTCTTTCAGGTTGGTCATCTTGGGCACGTGGCGGAGAGCGGCGTTGGAGAGGGTGGTGAGGTTGTTCAGCTCCAGCGAGATCCGTTCTGGTGTGTGACTGCTCCATGCTGACAGTGCTCTCTGTAAGAAAAAAACACACAAACACACACGACACTGTTTGATTGAGTTGCGGCGCATGTCCGCCATACTGACGAAATTAGGGGTTTAGGAGAAACGCTGTAAAAGGCAGACACACGTGTGGTACAGACGTCATGCATGTCCGTGTGCATGTGCCCAAACACATGCTGCTGCCGAGCAGTAAGAGCACAAAAGGTGATGAAAAGTGAGGGGACATACAAGCAAGATAACTGGGCATGAGTCCCACTTACCTCCCATGTGTGCTTGTTTTCCCCGTGGCTGCGTGCGACTTCCGCAGCAACTTTCCAGACACGATTACTCAGCTTAGCAACCTCCAATTTCAAGGCTGTTACCTCCTCTGGCTCCCCCTTCTCCTTCTCCTTCTCCTCCCCTTCCATGCCCTTCTCTTCACCAGACCACTGAGTCACACCATTCTTCTGCAATGCAGCCACTGCTGATCCTAGCTCAATCAACTGCTTCTCAACGCATGCCTTGCCGCTGCTTCTCAGCGCCTGGCCCTTCACCTCCACCAGCCGTTCCTTCACTCCAGTCAACTGCCTTTTGACTTCATTTACCTCGTTCTTTACTCCTCCCAGCATTTTCTTCACTCCAATCACCTCCCCTTTGACCCCAGTCAATTTCCCCTTCGTTTCCACTAATTCCGCTTTTACTCCTATCACCTCCCCCTTCACTGCAGCCAGCTCTCCCTCTCCCCTTTCCACCAAAGCGGCTGTAGCCACACTCCTCTCTCCCACAGCATCTAGTGCTTGCTTCAACCATTCGACCTTACTCTCCAGAACAAAGTTTCGTTTCTCCAGCATATAAACCCGGTCATTTTGCCTTGCCAGCTCCTCCCTAACTGCGGCCAACTCCCCTCTCAACATTCCAAACAATCCATTTACCCCTTCCCTTTCGACAGCCATGCGCTTTTACCAGCGAATGAACTTCAAAATCATTTTTTCTGCACAATTCTGAAAACGTGGCAGTGTGGCATGTAAAAATTGGATGGTGGTGGTGATTAAATGAAGGCAAACGCTCATAGGATGCGAAAAAGAGTGGAATTACAGCAGGGTGGTATCAGGAGATATCCATAAGAATTATGATAAAAGAAGAAGCTTCAAGCTTACAAAACCTTACCAGAGAAAGAGCTTTAAGAGAGCGAGCTAACCACCGGTTTGAGGAAATTACCGTAAGCCCAACTAACGACAAGAATGAAAGAAAGAGGCTTCGAATTCACGGTCTAAAGCGGTCTAGCGCAATACAATCCCCAAGGAAAAAGAGCTACAAAATATGAGTGAAGTAAACGAAATGTGTGATTCTGCAAGGGCTGGGAACATCCCAAGTTTTGTGAACCAAACAACCCAAGGGCTGACAAACGTAGATACTATACAGTTGTTTTTTTTTTACGCATAAGAGCCTGGCCTACACCACAAGCTAGGGATGTGTGATGAAGAGACATGCAACAACGTTCACTCATGTTACTTAAGACGGACAGCAACAACCTGACGTGAAGTCAATTAGGGGCTGAGCGTGCCTGGACGAACGAGCGAGCTCAGCGCAGACCTGGCAGGAAGTCGTGTGTACGTAGGTGACGTGAAACAGAACTTGAAAAACGCCTACACAGAGTAGAGGGGAGCATAAGATGGCCGCTTAGTGAAGCACTGAACATCGTATGACGGTTCCGACGTTACCTAGGTAGCCTACTAAGAATTTTGCAAACTGAAATATTGTGCTGCTAGGAGTGCACTGGGAGGGTCTACTATGGCGCCTAGTCACAAACAAGACGGTCCGAACTGAGCTCACCCACGGAATGGACTACCACGAGATGTGAATGTTCGCTTCCAAGCTAGGATTGAGAATCTCAAACGAGGAAATGAAGCGGAAAGAGCATGGCAGAGAATGAGTACTGTACAGGCGAGAAAAGAGGATAGCGTGAGGAAGGGGCTCGAGGGAAGAAAGGATAGCTTCAGAAGCACCATATCACGTGTGGCGAGGGGTGAGAGAACCTGTACACAATTCTTCGAAGAAGATAGGGCCGTGTTTCACGAGTTGTTTATTCATGGAATAACAAGGACCCCGAGTCATCAAACCAAGTTGCGCCAGAACAATACACTCTGTTCTCGATAATTTCACGGCCCTAAATCCCGAACCGCGATTTCTTTTGCCCGAAAGGGTGTGAAATTAAGGGGGCGAATATTGTCCCCGATAATTTCACCATCGAGGCGCGGTACAGCTGTGCTGGCAGGGAATGAAACATGACTTGAATAGGCCCAGAGAGTGTTGACGATCTTGAAAAATCTTTGCATCCAATGAAAAACAGTCACGTCAGGATTGCGTTTATCGTAACCCTGACCACAAATTCGAATCTAAATTTTGGGCTCCCAAAATTGAGGAGTTATTCACAATCAGGTTTAATTTCGACACATGCGCGACTTTCCCAAAGTAACACGTGTTTGTAGCAAATCCAGTCCAGTCGTTATAACTTCAAGAGTTGCAACAAACATTGAAACCGTCTTGGTTCACACTTTTAAACGCGACCCGAACAGACCCAAGCTTCCCCACTTCTCTGGCTTGCTGACAGTACAAAAAGCTGATCATTTCTGCACATCTCGGTTCAATGATCCCTCACGGTTCGCCAGCTAGGCAGCCCAAAGCCTTTGCTGGTGATCCCGAGTCGGGGTGTAAATTAGAAGGTGTAAAATAATCGGGAACAAGGTGTAACAGGCGCCACCTTCTGAGGGGGTGTTACATTGCGCGCTGATCCATTTACAAGGAAATGGACCAGCGAATGCAAGGGGGCACCATTTTAGAGGGACCACTTCCAAAAGTGGTCCCGCGTGGTACCGGGGACCATTAGCGGCGGACCAGCTATGCACAGTGCATTGCAGCTTCGAAAACGAAGTGTTGACGAAAACAAAAGTGTACCTGGTGACGCTTGAACAACACGTCGTACTCAGCAAATACTTTTGGCGAAACAGTCAAACGCAGTTTTCGCATGCGATTCCCATCGCCTTGGGTCACTTTGAAAATGGTCCTGCGTGTCGAGCGTCGTTTTCGTACGTGCGCCTCGCACTGTACATGCTGGTCCGTGGGCGGGTGCAAGTCGGGTCCACACCTGGGCCGTTCGCTAGTCCGTGCTGGTCCGCGCTGGTCCGCGAAAATGCCCCTAGGCCGCAGCGGCCCAGCACGGCCCAGCGTAGTTCTTGCGCACATGTGACACCCCCTGAAATTGCCTGCCTCGTGGAGCCAGAGCTGTCAATTGATCTTGAAAACACCTGAATGACAATGACTCCCCGCCTGAGACCGCCATGGCTGCCACCTGGAACTTCGGAGCTATCAATGTCGGTGCTCCGGTGTGTTTCTGAAGCAAACAACCAGCTCTCGGAATTCGCCTTATCACAAGGAACACACCGATACTACTTTGGTGTCCATACAGAGGACATTGTTTCGAGGTTCCCTAAGGCTTTTACTCGCCTGGTTCAAGTTTCTAACATCTATGTTGTTCACCTAGGTACTTTTTTAGCAGCTGAGTCAGCGTGCGGTTTCCAAGGCCTTTTTCCCACCGAAAATCATGACAAGGAACTTCCATCAGGCGGCCAGAACCCTGGTTTCGTCAGTCAGGCTCCACAACCCTGCTCCAAAGGAGTTCTTAACGCGCTCAGACAGTTTATTCCTCCAGCACTTTGCTGGTTTTGGTGGCTCTATCATCATCGCGCAATGCCTCCTAGAGCGAGGCCTGTTAAGCCAGTCAACAGAATGGTCCCTGATGCTAACGCTGCCACTGCTGCTACGCTGAAGACTCCGACTGCTGGTCCATCTGCTCGTCCCGTGTTGGCTACGGCGGTCCCGTCGAAGTCGTCACGCACTCTGTTCGCAGAGGATGATTCGGAATCGCTGACGCTGTCTGCCAAGCTGGCGGCTCTCAGGATTGAGCAAGCTGCTGGCGGGAAAGAAGACAAAGGCAAGGGGAAAGATGCGGATGTTAAGGATGCTGTCTCTGATGCGGATGATGATGCTTCTGGCGACGAGGATCACGACGCACCTGATGCTACTCGCCGTTATAACTTCATGGATGACGAGGATGATGGGCTTCAGGCGCATGATCCGAAGGAGTGTTTTGAAGACAAAGCGAAGGAGGATCTGGCAGCGAAGCTTCGGTTTCCGCTCACCCTGCTGATACCAAGTGACCATTTGCAGGAAGTCCGCCGTACGCAGGCGACCGTTAAGGAGCTGCTGGGGATGTGGGGGAATGAACTCACAAAGCACGCGGCAAAGACGACTTTCCAGGAGCTGGATCCAAGTTATATTGCGAAGAGGGTTTATGGTCGCATGCAAGTGATTTTCGTCGCTGCTTCTGATGCTAACTTTGTTTGGCGTAATCGTGTCGAGCACCAGTGTGTTGATGGGAAATATATCTTCCTGGACTGGCTTTATCCGGAAGATCCAGGGTACACAAGGAGGAAGATCACTGACCCGGCTGTTATTGAAGTGCTTTTCCTCGGGGTTGCTGCGGAAATCTCCCCGGATATGCTGCATGAGGCGCTTGCTAATTCGCCGCTGAAGATCTGCAAGCGTCCGGCTTTCAAGGAAGGCTTTCACTTTCACCGCGTGGTGCATCCGGTTTCTGGGCTGGACACTGACCGGGTGAAGGGGTTGGTCGTGGCTCATGAGAATGACCAGTTTCGGTGGCTCCATCAGTTCGAAAGCCCGGTCTCACCTGGAACGAAGATCTTGGTGCATTACCCGGCCCTGAAGTGTTCTCTCTGTGGGGGAATGCACTCGGTGCATAACCACAACGACTTCGTTACCGAGAGGCAGAACAACATCTCGAAGTGGAACCTCACAGTGGGGAGGATCCAGGAGCTCAACGGTAGAGATGGTGTTTCTTGCTTACGTATTTTTTCCGCTCACGCTGTCGCTTCGTTTCTGCTGTCGGCGATCTCTCATTTTCAGCTGCGTATCTCCCGTCCGTGCAGCGGCTGCGACTGTAGCCACGACGACAACCAAGATCATCCTCAAGGACCCTGCGTTGGTGCTGGTCTCAACGGCGGGGAACAGGGAAGAATGGGTCTGCCTGCTGGAGTGCTGCGAGAAGGCGAAGGGCTCCTCTTTCGAACAAGCTGCTCATCATGCGCTTTCCCAGCGCCATCGGGGAAGGGTGGTGAAGCAGGGTGCTGCCACGCGCGTGCTCAAAGACAAGTTGAACCTCCGTGTGCTGCGCAAGGAATATGGGATCTGAGGATGGATTCTGCAAGCAAAGGAGAGAGGGAGGGGTATATGTTAGCACGTGTCTCACATGTGATGTATGCAATGTTATATAGTGTTAACACGCTCTGTTTCAGATGTTTTTCTCCAGCCCGTGGATGCTATGGGGCTCTCGCCGGGTTGATTAATGGATAAATCCTGCAAGCTGTCGGTGTGCGAGCTCAATGTCAACGGGCTCGGGAGTAGAGGCAAGCAACGGAACTTGAAAAAGTGGACAAAGAAGGAAGCCGATGTTTACGTCCTTACTGACACAAGGGTTGCTCCGGACCATGAATGTTGAAAACGGCTGAAATTTCACCATTGCCTGGCAATGGCTAATGTGGATAGGGCTGGTGGAGTGGCGGTTGTCAGCAACAACAAGCAACTAACATTTGAGAATATCACGACGCATGCCTCGGGGAGGCTCATTCATGTTGAAGTGAGATGGGACACTTTCAACTTTGCCTGCCGGCGAGTGCGTGTAGCAGAGTCACCTTTTTCAGAGACGAGTTGGGTCCGTTCCTGTCGGGGCTGAACTGCAGTGGCAAGCTGATGCTGGCTGGGGATCTTAATGTTGTGGAAGACCCGATTCTGGACAGGTCCCCGGTGGGTGGTTCGTCTGGGGAAAACGCCAGGATGCTGCAGTTGTTCAGCGGCTTGCACATGGTGGACGCGTTCAGGATGCTCAACCCGAGCGGCCGCGAGTACACCTTCTATGCGGGTGCAACGAAGTCAAGCTCCAGGATTGACCGCATCTTAGTATCGGCGGAGCTGCTCCCTTCGGTGGCGGAGGCGGTTCACACCCGCTCGCTGAGGGGCATCTCGGATCACAAGTGTGGTATCAAGGTGGTGCTGCAGGCGAGCCTGAGACTTCACGTGGGTCCAGGCATTTGGCGGCTACCATCTGCAGACACAGCAAAACCGGGGGTGGAGAAAGTGATTAAAGCGGTCACTGAGCGGCATCATGCGGAAACATCACGCAGTTTGGAGGCCTCCTCACCAAGCTCAAAGCTACGTTAAGGCGCTATGCGGCGGAGGAACGGAAGCGGGTGCGCGCGACTTTGAGGCACCTGGAGCTTGCAGTTTCCGGTTTGCAGCAGGAGCTGATGAGAAACCCTCAGAGGGATGACCTCCGGGTGACCCTGGCGGAGAAAGAGTCGCAGCTGGCAGCATATCTGAAAGGGGAGAATGACAGACTTCACCTCCTGGTGGGTGTGAAGGAGGAAACGAAAGGTGAGATTGCATCGCGAGTTCTCTCGGCGAAGGTGAAGTCGAAGAAAGCGCGCACGATGATCACGGTTCTGGCCTCGCATGGGGTGGAGCAGAGGGGCACGAGGGGCATCCTGGAGGCCGCCTCCCGTTTCTATGCGCAGCTGTTCGCGGAAGCTCCCCCGTCGGGCCTGCCGTGCTGGAAGCCAGACCCACTGAAAACACTGCGGGAGCAGGAGAAAACTGAGTTAGAGGCGGACTGGTCAGAGGATGAAGTGAAAAAGGCGTTAAATGAAATGGCGTGCGATAAGTCACCGGGCGGCGATGGTCTACCGAAGGAGCTTTTCGAACGCCACTGGGATCTGCTGAGGGAGGATTTCATGGGCTTCGTTAAGCAGTTTGAATCCTCGGCGGTTCTTCCGGAGGAAGTGCAGGAGGCGGTGACCATCCTGCTGCACAAAAAGGGGCCGAAAGAGCAGGTGCAGAACTACCGACCGATCACCTTGCTGTCGAGCTGAAACAAGTGCTGGCTAATCGCATGAAACAAGTGCTGGGTACGGTCATATCGGAAGAGCAGCACGGTTTCTTACCAGGCAAGCGGCTCTCGGATGCTGTGTCGACGGTTGCTGATGTGATAGAGGCCGCGAGAAATGACAGTGAAGACTGGTACCTGTTAATGATTGATTTTCAGAAGGCGTTTGACTCCGTGTCACGTACGTTCCTGTTTGACACGATGGCGCTGATGGGCTTCCCAAGGAAATTTATCCAGTGGTGTGAGGGGCTGCACGACGGCTCCTTCACCCGACTGCTGGTGAATGGTTGGCTGGGAGATCGGGTGGATGTCCGTAAGGGGGTACGTCAAGGCTGTCCGCTGGCCCCGTACCTCTTTCTGTGCGCGGTGGAGCCGATCTGCCAGGAGGCAAAACGCAGGAGGTTAGGGGTCTGTGATGATCGGGGCGACAGACTGGCCTACCTGGGGTACGCGGATGACACAACGCTCGTGCTGAAGGGGACGAGGCAGATTGGCAGAGCAGAGGAGCTGCTGGAGGAGTTTGGTGCTCGATCTGGCCTCTGGGTTAACAAGGACAAGTCGGCGCTGCTCCCGCTGGGGGCCAACCTGGAAAAGAAGAAGAGCGAGGGGTCAGACTACGCATGGGTCGATCCAAAGGAAGCGGAAAGGCTGCTGGGGGTCTGGGTGTCCCCATCCGGTAGTGCGGAAGTTACCTGGGATAAGGCGTTATCAAGGGCGGCGGAGGAGTTGGTGAAATGGCAATCCCACCACTTAACGACGACGGCAAGGGTGGCGGTTGTCAACGCCTACATATGCCCGATCCTGGCGTTCCAAGGGCAAGTTTACCCTCCGTCAGACAGTGTATGGAAGCGGATCATGAAGTTGCTGGTCAATTTTATCTCGGGCAATAAAGCGTCGACGGAGCGCCACTTCACGCTCTGGAGCAGAGAGCTGATTTTCAGACCTCGGAAAGATGGCGGGCTGGGGGTGCGAGACCCGTTCGTGGAGCTCAGCGGCCTGGCTGCCAGGAGGGTAGGGAAGCTGGTGTTGGTCAGTAGCGGCGTGCGCAGTTGGCTGGCGACAAAGGCTGCTGACCTCCCTGCTGGTTTCCGCTCCTTCTGGGCGCATCCGGAGTACCTGAAAACATGGGAAGGAAAAAGTGTCACATGGAAGCAGACTTGCGAAATGTTTATGCGGTCGAGTGTTGCAAGAAAAGGCCCGGTCTCGCGCTGGGACATTGCGCAGGAGCCGCTGGTGTACAATCGGCGGATCTTGCCGAATGGAAAGAAACCGCTCGGACGGCAGGAAGCGGCAAAGGGGCTGGAACTTTTGAAGCTTGGCGATTTTGTTGGCCGGGCAGAAGACGGTGTCCTCTTCTTCAAAGACGAGAAGCTGCTAACGAAGGAACTGGGCACGCGCAAGAAAGCGAGACGGGCGCTCAAAGTTTTTGCTAGCGTCCCGGATGATTGGAAAGAGAAGCTGACAGCGCCGATTACGGGAGAGGAGCTTATGGCAGAGTCGGCCTTTGTGAAGAAGAAGGGCCTGGCGGGGGTCTGGAAAGCAGAGAAAGTGGTGCAGGAGGGCCTTGTCTGCCGAGCATGTGACTGGTTAGCTGTGCCTCGGGAAGGAGTGGCGGAGGCAACTGCGGTTCTTGCTCTAGACAAGGTGGAGCCGTTGATGGTGAGAGGCGGAAGGGTGATTGGAGCGGGTGGCCTGCCCGAGGTACGGCTGCGCTGCTCGGAGCTCTGCATGGACGACCAGCTCCCCCCCCTCAGGCAACTGAAGCTGCTTTTTGGCGCACAGCAAGGGGAGATGCGGCAACAAGAGAAGTGGTCGGAAGAGTGGGGGATGGTGATTGACTGGAAGAGAGTCATCAGGGTGCGGGACTCCGCGGTGCTTCCGAACCGAGCCCGTGATGTCTTGCTTCGCCTGCATTGTCGTAACCTTCAGGTTGGGGTGAGACTACAATTCCTGGAGGAGGTGGCGTGCCCGCACTGCGGAGAGGAGGAGACGGCGGAGCACTGTTTGTTCAGCTGCCCTCGGATCCAGCCAGTGGTGCAGGGGCTGTTGAAGGCCCTTTGGGTTATCAACCCGGGCAGGAAAATCACCTCGCTGGGGGATTTACTGTATCAGAAGGAGGGCTCGAGTTCGGGCTTCCCAGAATCTACAATCACAGCTATTACTCTACATAAGATCTGGGTGGAAAGGTGTGACGCGGCTTTTGAGAAAGGGAGGTTTCGGTCCAGGAGGGTGCTGCGAAGGATTGCGGCAGCTTTTTACACTCACGCGAGGATCTACCTGCGGGGGAAAAAGAGGAGTAAACGGGCAGGAGGCATGCTGGGGCCGGGGCAACGTTCTATCCTAGAGCGGTTGGACCCGGACGAATTTCGTATGGTAAGCAGGATCTGTGACAACTCGGCAAAATCGCTTGCGTGGACCAGTGGCTTCACCTCCATCTGGACCAATCCGCGCACGATTTTCCATCCCCCTTAAGTTGTCAGGATGGGTACGATGGCAGGCTGCTGTCTAGGCCCATCAGCTACAGTTACGACTGTTAATGCTTGTATGCGCTACTATAGTGTAACTTGCATTGCCAAAAAAAAAAAAAAAAACAGAGCTGTCAATTGAGCTTTCGCATCGCACATCTCCTCACTCGGACACTACAGAACCGCCAACGTGAACGCCGTGGCACAACCACGTGTTGGTCAGTGAGTCGTGGATGTCCTTTCAAGCCGATCTAGTCAACTTCGTGCGCCCAATCCTGGTGCAATGAATGCGATGTCTGATTGGTCAGAGTATTCGGGAATCTCCAACGCAAGCATCGCGTTCAACGACATAAAAAACGCGGTAGTCAACAAGGATATTCCCAGGTTATGAATCACATACCGTAAAACACTCTTGTTGTTACAATCAGTTATAAGATTTTCTAGAAATGCAAGGCAGTGCATTCGCTGTGCCCCTCCCTCCATACCCTCATGGGCATAGACCCAAGCTGCCAGTGACTCTGCCTACATAATCATCCACCATCACTGCTCCCACCATCCATCACACACACTTGGCGCGATACAGTGGTCTGGATGCCTGCTTCGCCGCCTTGCGCGATAATCTATGAGGCACCCCATTCGTTGTGCCCCGTCCTCCCTCCTCTCCCTTCTCATCCCTCATGCCTCGCACCGAGGCCTGCTGGTGAATCCCTGCCACCTCATCTGCACGCGATGCAAACACCAAGTCATGAAAATTCTTCCCTGATCTTCTCTCTCCCTCCCCTTTCTTATCCCCTTTTCCCTGCTTCACCCCCTTGCCACCTCCCCCTTTACCCGCTTCCCCATCCCCATCCCTACTCTCCTCATTCTCCCCTTCCCTCACCTCCCCTGCCTCTCCCATCTCCCTCATCATCTTACTCTCCTCAATCTGCTTCTTTCTGAACCACTCATGCGCCGCCACGTGTGCAGCTGCCATGTCATCGCTGTACGGAGCAACCTTCACCATAGTCACAAGCCGCCTGCTCCACCGCTTCGTGAGAATCTGCTCACTATTAGCAACCAGCTTCAGGCACGGATGCCCGGGAATCTCCTCGGGCACATACTCCTCTCGGGCAGCAGGGTAAAAATAAACGAGCCGCCCACCAATCACGAGCAGCCGGGCAGCCGTGTCTAAAAGATCGTGGAGGCACTCTTCGAGGGAGTAAGGGGCGGTGGAGGGGATGTGGGCAGCTTTCAGGTTGTCTGCTATCGAGTACGGGTCCGTCACCCCGTTGAGAATTTTCCTCCCGCCCGACTTTCGGCCGCCTGCCCGGACGCCGTAGGGAGGATCACAGATGATGGCATGGAACATCTAAGGATGGAGGAGGAAACCAAGGGGGAAAAAGAACATACAGATATACATTTAGGGGGTGGATGGGTGAAGGAAGGGATCAAACATTGTACATTCAAACGCCTGCAATGACGCCCATAGAGAGGATCACAGATGATGGCATGGAACATCTGGAGATGGAGGAGGAAACCACGGGGGGAGGAACATGTGGATACGTATTTGGGAGGTGGGTGAAGAAAGGAATCAAACACAGCATTGCTGTCAAGTTGTATGACCCCGGAGTTTCGGCTGCCTGCACGATGCCGTAGGGAAGAGAGGAAACCACGGGAAAGAAGAACATATAGATATACTATTGGGGGTCTGGGGAAAGGAAGGGAGCAAGCAAAGCATTGAATGCCCTCGGAGTTTCGACTGCCTCCACGATGGCCGTAGGGAGGAGCAGCAGGGGGGATTACAGATCAATTTCGGAGAAGGGAGCACATAAGGGGGTCCCGAAGCCAAGGTGAAGTAGGGAACTATTGCAAGCGTCTCATTTTTGAACCCCCTTAAAAACTTGTCGCAGTTTTGAGGCGCCTCCAAAACGCACCTCTCGTAGGTCTTGCCTCCAGGGAGGGCAATTGTTGTCTGCTCGCAGCAATCCCACTGGTGGCTGGAGTGAGTACTGCACGGGAGGAGAGGGGCGAGGGAAGGGGGAGGGGTAGAAGGGTGAAGAGAGGAGAGGGGAGGAGAGGGGAGGAGAGGGGAGGAGAGGGGAGAGGGGAGAGGGCAAAGGTGCGGTAAGCCCACTGCTACTGCCTCCAGGGAGGGCAGTTGTTGCCTGCTCGCAGCAATCCCACTAGTGGCTGGGGCGAGTACAGCACGGGAGAATGGGGAGACGGAAGGTCGTAGGGACGGAGCGGCGGGAATAAGGGAGGCGACAGAAGGAAAGGAAAGAAGAGAGAACAAAGGGCGGCAAAGGAATGAGGGGAAAGGAGAGACTAGGAATGACTAAATGGGGAGGACGGGTCAGCAAAACGGAAGAAGAGGAGGAGAGGAGCCATAGCGTGGCGATGGCTACAGAGTTGACTCACCTAATGCACACATGGCTCACAATGCCCGCAATACTCATACAGTCGGCGTGCACTGCACGCTCACCTGGTGGAAGTTGCCCCACACGTCCCGATTGGGGCCCTTGCCATCCCGCACCACCCTTATGTCTATGTCCGCTCCCTGGGGGTGGTAATAAGGAGGGGTGCGGGTGGGGAAATGGGGGCGAGTTGACTGTTGAGTCATCTCAAGAGTCAATGGGGGCCCTTGCCGTCCCGCACCACTCTGACGTCAATGTCCGCCCCCTGGCAGTGGTGGGAGGGGGGGGAGTGAGGGGTCGAGGTGTGGTAAGGAGACTGGATGGGTGTGTGTGTGTGCGCACTACTCACATCACATCCCCTAGCCGTGCCGCACCACCCATAAGTAACGTCACTCTCTGAATGATGCACGTCACCCGCTCACCAGAGTGACAGCACCAAAGTGTGCCGCTGCCACCAGAATGCTCCCAGTGCCCACAAACGGGTCGTACATGAGGGCCCCGCGCCGTGCCAGCGCCTGGTTGGCCATGAGCAGCGACAGCTCAGCATCCATGGCGGTGGGCCCCAGGTAGCGCCGGCGGCTCAACTCGTACTTCGTTGCTACTGTGCGGTCCGATACTGCTACCTGTGGGTGGGGAGGGAGAGGAAGGAAAGATGGGCAGTGAATGAAGGGCAGTGAGTCGGTGCAGGGGGAGGGCAGCAAGCAGCAACTCAGCAGCGCCAGCTCAGCATCCAAGGGATGGATGGGGGGAATATGTGAGGAAGGAGGGAAACGTGTGGTGTGAGACAGTAGAGTGGGGTGGGAGGGCCCAGGTACTGCCGGGCCAGCGAGTGCGCTCGTACTTGGCGGCCACTGTGCGGTCTGATACTGCCACCTGTGGGTGGGGGGGGAGGGAGGGGGGAGCAGAGCAAGCAGCAGCTGGGGAGGTATCCAGCAAGTGAGTCAGTGCATGGGAGTGCGGCAAGCAGCACCAGCTCAGCGTCTCATGGCCGAGAAGGTAATAATCCGTGATGAGAGATGAAACAATGCGACAGGGTGGAAATCCCAAAACCCAGAACGGGAGGTTTGAGCGTCCTTACACCACGAATGACCTTACATGGGATGGGATGGGAGTGTGGCCTGCATGCATGCTACCAAGGTTCAAAAAAACGACCGTATTATTGAAATTTTACCGTAAAAAACGGTACCGTAAAAAACGGTCGTAAAAAACGGTTTAAAACGGTTCCAGGAGGTGTTTTTGTTTGAAGAAAAAAATGGCTGATGTGTGGGAACAAATCGATGGCAAAAGGTACCAGGATGAAGAGGACGAAACCCTCTTTGCATGAGTGCGCTTGTGGGCATGATTGAAAATGTTTACAACCTTGTTTTCCCCTTTTTTTTCTTGGTGACAACAGTTCTCCAACAAAAAAACACCGTTTTTTTGGAAAATTACCGTAAAAAACGGACTGTAAAATACGAAAACCGTAATTTTGAACCTTGCATGCTACAATGCAACCTGCGTACACCACATTCCCCCCCTCACACGCACCTCTCTCCTCCCCACACTCACCTCTCCTCCCCCACACGCACCTCTCGGCCAATGAACACGCGCAAGGGCATGTTGGGGGGAAGGCCGTTGTTGGTGCATTCTGCTGCCTGCTCTATCACCCAGAACTTGTAGTCGGGCGCGCTCAGCTTCACCTTGCCCTGCCAAGTTAAAGGGAGGACGGGCAGGAAACATCGAGGATAAGGAGGATAGGCAGAGAGGGGCGGGTGTTGTTGGTGCATTCTGCTGCCTGCTTTATCACCCAGAACTTGTAATCGGGCGCGCTCAGCTTCACCTTGCCCTGCCAAGTTAAGAGCAAGGGCGAATATCAGAAACGGAGCCGGAGGGGGTGGGGAGACGGAGGGGGTTGCTGTTGGTGTCGTGTGCAGCTGCCTGCTCTTATCACCCAATACTTGTAGTCGGGCGAGCTCAGCTTCACCCGGCCCTGCCATGGCAAGAGCAATGGGGAAACAGAAGGTAATGAGGGCAGGGCGAGAGGGGGGAAAGGTTGAGGGGCGGAAAGGTTGAGGGGCGGAAAGGTTGAGGGGCGGAAAGGTTGAGGGGCGGAAAGGTTGAGGGGCGGAGGTGCGTCGGGTGCATGGGTAAAGGCCGTTGTTGGTGCAGCCTGCTGCCTGCTCTATCACCATAGCTTGTAGCCGGGCGAGCTCAGCTTCACTCGGCCCTGCCATGGCAAAGCGAAACAGGGCAGGCGAAACAGAGGGTAAGGAGGGGAGGTCTCGCTGCTGCCTGCTGCTGCCTGCTGCCAGCTGTATCACCCAATGCTGACCCCGGCGAAGAGGATGGTGTCCGTCGGCACAAGGAGAGAGAATATCCTCTTAGATCCCCAGCAGGCCATAGCCAGCTGGGCAGACGAGGTCAGGGCGACGCCGCGCAAGAGCCTCTGAAATACCCACCCACCCACTGACTCACCTGAAAGGGGATATGATCATATAAGCGAATCGTTCCATTCCATGCGTTCCCGCTGCTCGTCCAAGGAGAAAATCTTGCGAAAGCCAAGCAAGCCAGGGCGAACCCACCTCACCCACCCGCCTGGAAGGGGATGTAAGCAAACCGCTCCATCCTCTCCCGCTGCTCGTCCATGGAGAATATCTTGCGAAAGCCGTGCTCCGCTATACCATCTTGGCATACGAGCCAGGGGCAAAAAATGGCAAGGGCCTGAGAAAGAAGGTCCAAGCCAAGGGCAGCATCAGAATGTGGAACGCACTCACCTGGAAGGGGATGTATGTGAATCGTTCCATCCTCTCCCTCTGCTCGTCCATTGAGAAGATCTTGCCAAAGCCGTCCACCACCATTTTGAACGTGGAGCCCGGGCCCACAAACGGCACCACCTTGCTCTCCAGGTTCGCCTCCACCTGTGGCTTCAATGCCTCGTAGGTGGGCGCCTCTGCCCATATGTCGAATATCCCCTTTATAAGCAAACCTGGGAGGGTGGCAGGGGTGTGGGGGGGTGGAGAACGAGGGGAAGATCTTGCCAAAGCCATCAACAACCGTCTTGAATGTGGACCCGGGGCTGTGAAGGGCGTGACTTTGGATGTCAGGCTCGCGTCAACCTGCGGCTTCAGTGCCTCGTAGGTTGGCGCCTCTGCCCATATGTCGACTATCCCCTTTATAAGCAGGCCTGGGGGGGTGGGGGTTTGGAGAGGGAGGGAAAAAGGAGGAAGAGGAGGGTAGGTTGGGGAATCTTGCCAAGGCCGTCCACCACCATCTTGAACGTGGAGCCCGGGCCCACAAACGGCCGCACCTCGGCTGTCAGGTTCGCCTGCACCTGCGGCTTTAGGGCCTCGTAGGTTGGCGCCTCTGCCCATATGTCGAATATCCCCTTTATAAGCAGACCTGATGGGATGGAAGGTGGAGGAGGTGGAGAACAGAACAAGGTTAAGATCTTGCCAAAGCCATCCACCACCATTTTGAACGTGGAGCCCGGGCCCGCTAATGGCACCGCCTTGCCTGTCAGGTTCGCCTCAACCTGCGGCTCTAGGGCCTCGTATAGGCGCCTCTTCTGCCCATATGTCGAACATCCCCTTAATGAGCAGACCTGGGGGGTAGGGTAGGAGTGTGGAGAAAGAGAGGAAACGGAGAGAGAAAGAGAGGAAACGGAGAGAGAAAGAGAGGAAACGGAGAGAGAAAGAGGGTAGGGAGAGAGAAAGAGAGGAAACGGAGAGAGAAAGAGAGGAAACGGAGAGAGAAAGAGAGGAAACGGAGAGAGAAAGAGGGTAGGGAGAGAGAAAGAGAGGAAACGGAGAGAGAAAGAGAGGAAACGGAGAGAGAAAGAGAGGAAACGGAGAGAGAAAGAGAGGAAGCGGAGAGAGAAAGAGAGGAAACGGAGAGAGAAAGAGAGGAAGCGGAGAGAGAAAGAGAGGAAACGGAGAGAGAAAGAGGGTAGGGAGAGAGAAAGAGAGGAAACGGAGAGAGAAAGAGAGGAAACGGAGAGAGAAAGAGAGGAAACGGAGAGAGAAAGAGAGGAAACGGAGAGAGAAAGAGAGGAAACGGAGAGAGAAAGAGAGGAAACGGAGAGAGAAAGAGAGGAAACGGAGAGAGAAAGAGAGGAAACAGAGAGAGAAAGAGAGGAAACGGAGAGAGAAAGAGAGGAAACGGAGAGAGAAAGAGAGGAAACGGAGAGAGAAAGAGAGGAAACGGAGAGAGAAAGAGAGGAAACGGAGAGAGAAAGAGAGAAACGGAGAGAGAAAGAGAGGAAACGGAGAGAGAAAGAGAGGAAACGGAGAGAGAAAGAGAGGAAACGGAGAGAGAAAGAGAGGAAACGGAGAGAGAAAGAGAGGAAACGGAGAGAGAAAGAGAGGAAACGGAGAGAGAAAGAGAGGAAACGGAGAGAGAAAGAGAGGAAACGGAGAGAGAAAGAGAGGAAACGGAGAGAGAAAGAGAGGAAACGGAGAGAGAAAGAGAGGAAACGGAGAGAGAAAGAGAGGAAACGGAGAGAGAAAGAGAGGAAACGGAGAGAGAAAGAGAGGAAACGGAGAGAGAAAGAGAGGAAACGGAGAGAGAAAGAGAGGAAACGGAGAGAGAAAGAGGGTAGGGAGAGAGAAAGAGGGTAGGGAGAGAGAAAGAGGGTAGGCGTGGGGATCACATCAACAACGATCTCGAACATGGAGCCGAGGGCTGTGAAGGGCGAAATCTTGGTCGCGATGTTCGCCTCGACCTGCGGCTTTAACTCTTCGTAGGTTGGCGCCTCCGCCATATGACGAATATCCCCTTTATAAGCAGGCCAGGGGGGTGGGAGGGTGGAGAAGGAAGGGGAGAGGACAGGAGGATGATGGGAGTGGGAGTTGAGGTGGGGGGGGAAGTAGAGAGGGTGGGAGAAGGGAGGGAGTGCCACGGGCTGAGAAAACGGTGGGTGTGGTGTGAAGGTAGGAAGGGAGGAGTGGGAAGCGTGTAAAGAACGCGTTTAGCAGGAAAAGGCAAAGAGTGCTTGTGATGTTGGGGGGCTAAGTGCCCTTCATGGATTGGCCAAGATGGGAACAGGAACGAGGAACCATGGCACGAGGGAAGGCGTATGGAAGTTGATTCAGCGTCAGCCAATCCAAAGTTTCCATCCGACCTCCGAAACCCCAACCCCAATAGACAAATAAAAAACCCTGAACCCTGCAAGCTGGAAACCCCGCCGTTCAACCACAGTTCTCGTCCCTCGTCCGCGCCACTAGAGGTTCGCCTTCTGTTCGCCTAAACCCTGAACCTCGACGTGCTAGTCGCTAAACCCTAGTAGCGGAAAAGCCTCCTCGCGGCTGGAGGGTTTTATAGGTCGACCTCTCAACTGGCCTGGGTTCCGGACGCCGGGAGTCGGGACCTTGAAGCTTCGGAATAACAGGCATCCGTGCACATAAGGAAGCCATTGTATCATCAATAGAAGGCCATGCGTTCCCAAAGCTGTGGCTGTTGACATGAGCCTAATCTATTCGGCACCTAGCGGCTATTTTCGACTTCGCCAACTCACTTCTAGCGGCCATTTGCCTCGCCACGTCATCAGACGGCAGATCCACGTAGAAAAACGGCGAGTCCATGTGATCGCCATGTGGCTTCCTCCATCTTACAGGCTCCCACTGGCTTCCCCCTCCTCCTGATATCTCGTCCTCCTCTTCTCCTTTCATCTCACTACCCCCTTCTCCCCTCCTCGTCTCCTCACTGCCTTCGTCTCCACTCACTTCCTCAACCAACTCCTCCCCTTCGTTTCCCTTCTCTCCGCCCCGCTCTCCCTCAGATAAAGCCGAGCTGGCAGGCGGGCGCAATTCCACGTCATCGTGCTGAGCCGGCTGCACGCCAGCGAGGACGGCGAGCGACTGCAGCTCGTCGAGGCGGAAGTCGAGGTGGCGGTGCATGAAATACGCCAGGTACCACATCGTGCCTGCTCCTTTCAGTGGCGTTACTACCAGGTAGGTGAGATGACAAGGTAGGTGAGATAATGGAATGCTGTTGCTTCCTTTGAGGCGCCTCAGAGGTCGAGGTGGCGGTGCATGAAGTACGCCAAGTACCGCATGATGCCTGCTCCTGTCGGTGCCGTTACGAGGTCGGAACGATAATTAAATGCTGCTGCTGCTGAGCTGGGGCTGCACTGGCTGCTGCTGCTAATGCTGTCTCGCTGCTTATGCTGAACTTCACACCGTTACCAGGTACGGAACTAACACTAAAATCCTTACTGAGGCGACGACGGTTGCTGCTGTGGAGGTAGTGGCACGTCACGGCTTGCGACAGCGCTTGAGTCGGTTGGTCATGAACTGAACGCGCGGGAGGGGAGGCAGCGAGGGAAGTGAGGTTGTGGGGAAAGGAAGGATCCGCCATAAAGACTGATTTCCGGAAAGGGACATGTACAAGAAATAACGGTTAACAAATCGGCAATAAAAGCGAGAAGCCTGCTAGAATATTCGTCTACCAAAATAGAAAAACATGCAATCAGTAAGCCCTGGTGATACAATCTGAACCGTCTTATAGGATCGTCTCAGGTTGATCGCACGGAAGTGTAGCAGCGGAAGATTGCTAGGTAATGTCGGGTACGGACTCTGTAGAAGAGGGAGATTTGAATCTCGACAGAAGTGACTAATACAATGCGGTACAAGGGTTTATATAGGAATACAGTGGAATACGAAAGGTCCTAGCTAGCCATGTACTCTGAGGGGGTACATTCCCCTTAGGGCTAATCTAGTTGCAGGTTTACAACCGTGCGATTCGAGGACCGTATGTGGTCCGGTAACCGTTTGAAGTTTTCCCGCTCTTTTCATTCCGAGTTCTTCCTGCTTGTAACTGTCTTCGATAACTGTCTTGTCGCTTGGTCTTTCATCCTCGCTGCAGTCATCTTCCCGTTAAGAATTCGTTACTTAGGAATGTTTGCTCAACTATTCCACATCGTAACACTCCACTTCATTCCTGGAGTGGCGAAGACTTGACGCGCTTGGTTATGCCGCAGATGTTTCCGCAGTGGTGATACTGCTGACGTGGTAGCTTCTTGGTGAGGAAATCGGCTGCCATGTCACCAGTGGGGCAGTAAGTCAAGATGACTTTGCCTTTGTCAACTTCGTCTTTGACGAAGAAGTAGCGGAGTGCGATGTGCTTGGTGCGGTTGACGAAGCCAGGCTTGTTCGCGATTTTGATTGCGCTTTGGTTGTCGCAGTGAAGTTTGAAGCTCGCGGACGTCGCAATTTTCGCCTCCTGGAGTAGCTCCTGGAGGTAGAGACCTTCGCGAACGGCTGATATGGCAGCGATGAATTCGGCTTTGGCAGAGGAGAGCGCTACCATTTCTTACTTCTGGGAGTTCCAGGAAATGGGACCGGTGGGCTCGAGGCGGAAGAGGAAGCCGGTTCGGGACCGTCGATTTGCAGGGTCGGCGGCGTGATCTGCGTCCACGTATCCAACGAGGCTGAATGAGCGAGTCGTGAGGGTGGAGTAGGTGAGGCCAATGTGCAGTGTGGAGATGAAGCATTGCAGGGCACGCTGTAGATCCAGCATATGCTCTCCTTCAGGCCTGGCATACTGAGTGAGTTGGCTTGAGGTGTAGGACAAGTCAGGCCTGCACGTGACGGCAGCAAAGAGAAGGCAGCCGAGTTGCTGCTGGTACAGCTGGTGTGCGGAGGGGTTGAGCGGGTTGGTGAGGATGGTGGTATGGTTGCTTAGGTGCGATCAGAAGTGGAGAAGTTGGCTGGCTTGATGTTGAACTTGGCGGAGAGAGTTTCGGCGTACTTTGCTGCGGAGAGATGGATGGCGTCGGTAGCGTAGGAGATGTTGAGACCCAGGAATTGGGACACCGTGTGGTTGCTGGTGATTTCGACGCGATTGCTGAGGTTTTTCTCGAACTTTGTGAGGAGGTCGTTGCTGGTGCCTGTGTAGAGCAGATCATCCACATATGCCGTGAGAAGAACGTAATCGCCGCGATAGTGGATGCGGTACATGCCGGGGTCGTGAGGCAGCTGGATGAAGCCAATGTCGAGGAGAATTTGATGAAGGTGTTGCTGCCAGAGTCGTGGTGCTTGCTTGATGCCGTAAAGGGATTTTCGGAGCTGACACACGCGATTGTCGCCGTCGCCGTACGTGTGAGGTTGCTCGACGAAGATGAGGGCATCCACGGGTGCGTAGAGGAAGGCGTTTTTAATGTCAATCTGACGGAGGGGGAGATTCTTGGCGGCGGCGATGGCGAGGAGGATGCGGACGGAAGTGTGACGGCTAACAAGTGTGAAGGTCTGGTCGAAATCGACGCCATGGCGCTGATCGAAGCCACGTACGACCCAACGCGCTTTGAAGCGTTCGATGGTGCCGTCAGCAGCGGTTTTGACGCGGAAGACCCATTTGCCCGAGAGGACGCGTCTCCCCTTCAGTGCTGCGCGGTCGGCGAGAACCCATGTGTCGCGGGCCTCGAGTGCGGCAACTTCGGCATCCATTGCGACGCGCCACTCCTTAGCGTGGGGTCAAGTGAGGGCTTGGCGCGGGGTTTTGGGTTCAACGGCCTTCGGCGGGCGAGAAAGGAGAGTGAGGAGGCCGAGGATGTGGAGGCCAGAGAGGCCTGGGCTGTGCCGCTGATCGCTGGTGACTTCCACTACGTCATCGTCAGAGTTGTGGCCGCTGGTGTGGGTCGGGCTGAGGAGAGAGTCACGCGAGGAGTCGGGGGGAGCGCTGTCCTCGTCTTCGTCATCATCACTCCATGGGCGGGGACCGGGATGGGGATCCGTTGGGTCTTGTTCTGCGAGCGCTGCTTCCGCTTCGTCGTCAGGTGTGGCAAAGCTGCGCGGTGGTCGATCGTAATTCGCGATGTTGTGTTCTCCTCTGGTGCGGTCAGCATGGCGGTCGCACTGGAATTTGCGAACAGTGAGTTCTTCGTAGAAGATGACTTCGCGCGTCGCGACCACCCGTGAGGTATCGTGGTCGAGGATGTTCCAGGCATTGTGTTCGAGGCTGATGCCAAGGTGTACGCCCCAGCGAGCGCGACGTTCAAACTTTCCTGTGGTCGCCACTGCTGGCCGATACTGAACCATGCACCCTAGACGCGGAGCATGGAGACATCGCCCTGTTTGATGGTCAACGTGAGGTGTGGGGAGAGGTTGTCGGTGTTGGCGGTGGTGCTGAGCTGGTTGTGGAGACGGATGGCGTGGTGCGTGGCGTAGGGCCAGTATTTCATGTCAATGTCGCTTTGCTGTAGTAGGGCGCGAACCTTGGTCATGAGCATGCGGTTGGTGCGTTCCGCGACGCCTTGCTGGGGATGTGCGTATAGGAGGGATAGCGTGTGGACGATCCCCTTTTCTTGGATGTACGTCACGAGCTTGTCGCTTTTGAATTCCGCGGCGCAGTCGGTTTGCCAGAGTTTGAGGGTGCAGTCGGACTGAGTCTCTGCGTTGGCGTGCTAAACTTTTGAAGATGTCAAATGCCTTGCTCCTGTGAGAGACGTTGGCCGCCCAAACGAAGCGAGAGTGAGCGTCGACGAAGGTGAGGGTGTATTCTTCGCCGTTGATGTAAGTCTGGGTGAGAACGAGGAAGTCACTGTAGACTTTTTGAAGTTTCTCGTAGCGGTTTGTGCCGAGCTCAAGGAGCTTGAAGGGCTGTTGAGTTCGTGCGGCTTCAGGGCAGATGGTGCAGTCGGTGCGACGAGTGGTGGTGACGGGAACAGGTGTTCCGTCAGGGCGAAGCAGGGTCCCGGGAAGGAAGACTTGCGCGCGAATGCAGTTGCTAAGAACTTCTTGGGAGGGATGACCGAGGCGTTTGTGCCAGAGGTCAGGTTGGGCGCGAATGGCGGGTGAACAAGCATAAAAGGCTATGAGTTCGGCGGTGCTTGTGGATGTCGGTTCTAGGATGGGCTGTGATGAGATAGAGAGTCCAAGTGCGATAATGATGTCACGAGCAGTGGGTACAGTTGTGGCTGTGGTGGTGCCAGTGAGCGGTGTGTCGTCTGTATCTGCTGTTTCTTCCGGGAGGTTGGGTTGTGGCATGTGATGTGGCGGTAAGGTGTGTGTGGCTATGAGACTGGGTTGGGGTGAGTCGGTTGGGCCGATGGGCGTGGACTCAGTAGGAAGCGGGCTTCGGGGGTAGGTGTGGTAAGGTAAGATAGTCGGTGGAAGAGGCCCAGGAGTCACTAGCGGGTGAAGTACATGTGGGAGGAATGCCGAGAGGGCGTGGGGGGGCGTAAGGGCCAGCAGCTTCCGCGGTTGCTGCTGCTATGGCGTGCGTTATTTCTGCGTCAATCAGGTCGTCCTCCTCCTGTGGAAGTGTTCCCCATGTAGGTGTTGTGCCTCCCCATCCAGTTACCCCAGTTCCGCTTCCCCAACCCCCAGCTGCGGCTGCTGTTGTTGTAACTTCTTCGTCTGCGCGGCGGCGGCTCTCTTCTACTTCGTGACGTTGGAATTCCTCGGTGGTCATGGTGCGTTGGGACCAAGGGTGAGTGACGTGATATGTCTCCCAGGTTAGAGGAAGGGGGTTATTATCTGCATCAAATGCGCCAGGGCCGTTGTAGAGTGTGAGGAGACCGAAGCGATTGTGGACTGTGGGGTCAGTCCGAGTCTTGCAGGGTTGGAAGATGGTGAGTGCTGTAGCTAGCTCTCCATCCCTCATGCCAGTTGGGTGAGGGGTTTGCCATATGGCTTCTTCAACTGTGTCCAAGCTAGCTGGCTGAACGACTGGTGCGAGTGCCTCGGGCTCTGCAGGGGGTCCTCTGTGGCGGCGGCTGCGTAGGCTGCTGTGGGTGAGAGTCGTCGTGCTGCTGCAGCGGATGATTCGCTTTCGTCCGCCGGTGCTTTCCCTCCGTTGGATGGCGGGGGGTTTTCCCGCGCAAGTGATTGTGGCTTGTGCGATCTGTCTTCTGTTGTTGAGGCAGTCTGTCAGTCTGTGTGCAGCAATTTCGGCAGAAGCCGTCAGGCCCAGGAGCGTGGAGGTCAATTTCCCGTGGGTGAGCGTGATTTTTGACCCAGGGGCGGCCGTCAGGGTGAGTTGGGTTGCGTGACCGTACAACGTCTTGAGGTATGAGATCGATGAGATCTCCTGAGTCGGCGCTGCAATCTGGGATGTCGAAGTCGAGGATGTAGACGCCGTCTTCGGAGTGGGCCTTGCCGATGTATCGCGGTGAGCTGTTTGGTGTGCTGAAGTCTTTCCAGTGCATGAGGATGTCGCGTGTCTCTGGGTTAGTTGGTCGTAGGAGAGAAGACTGTATTGCAGGTCCCGCACGATGAGGACATCATTGAGTGTGCTGTGGATGTTGATGTCGTGCGCTTTGAGGACGACGATGCCGCACGTTCGAGCTTGGAGCTGCTGGTTATTGGCTACTGTGACGATGGTAGGTTGCGGAATGGGGTATGCGTTAGAGATGTAGTGCTTGGATCCGACCATGTGTTGTCCGCAGCAGCTGTCGAGGAACCATGTGTTGTGGCGGTTTCCGCGACGTTGAGCCGAGAGCGCAAGATTCGGGGTGTTGCGAAACGGGATTCGTCTATCACCAGCGGTGCAATAGTTGTCGAGGGGACGAGTGTCGATGTTGTGGCCGAATAGTGTCTGATTGACGGTAAGTTGAGAAAATCCTCGTCGTGGGGCGGCGACTCGAGCAGCGGTGTCGGCAGATTCCAGTCTTGCTCGTGCTCGTCAGAGACGAACTCTCTGTCCCATATGAATGGGTTGTTGTCGCCGGTGAATTGGACTTCTTGTCCAGGCGGAGGAGGAGAGACGTATCGGGGGTGTTTCCTATTTGTGTTTCCTTTTTTTTTTCTGTGTTGATTGCCGCGGGGCGGACCGATGGTCTGGGGACGGTCGGTTAACCTGGCGGGAGTGGTCAGAACCATACGAAGCGTTGTTGCGCAGCGCAGAGTCGTGGCGTGGCCCGGATCGGCAGCGTTCGGTGGAGTGACCGAAGATTTTGCAGTTCTTGCAGTAGTATTGTCGTGGTCGTGTATCGCGAGTCTTTCGTTGGTCGCAATTGGAGTAGAAGGGGATCTGCTCGCGGCGCGTCTGTTTTTCTTGATTAAAATCCATATCTCGCTGTTCGTGCAGCAGAGTGGCGCAGAGGTGCCCCTCGGAGATTATGCCATGTTGGCGAAGCAGGGCCTTGTAGGGATTCCAATGTGGGCCCGGCCCTCGAAGTACGATGGTGACAAACATGTCTTCGGACATGGTGTTTCCGAGCTTCAGGAGTCGATCGGACAAACATGCTGCAGCAGCGATTGATGTAAGTGTTTCCCTTTTCGCCGGGTGCCATTTTAACCTCCATAAGTTCCTGGAGCAGGCGGCTGGACGATATGGAGTCCTTAGGTTGGTAGGTTTTGGTAAGATAGCTCCAGGCGGCCATGGCGGGAGCTGGGTATGTTTTGTAGGGACGTATGCCTAGTTGTTCGGCTGGCGCCATGTTGCGAAGAAGGACGCTATGTGCCATGAGCGACTTGTTGTAATACTGGGCTTTCGCGTCGTCGGTATCGCTAGTAAGTCAAGCGTAGCTTCCGTCAAAGTAGCAGAAGATTTGCGCGTTTTGGAGAAGGAGTTCGAGCTCGAAACTCCAGGTGTAGAAATCTCGCCCGCTAAACACGGTGCTGGTGCGAATCTTGGAGATAGTCAGAAACTTGTTCTCAGCTGCGAGCACGGCTTCATCACTTGGGCGAGGAGCGGTTGGTGCAGATGAGTTTGACCTGAGGTCGAAGGTGGTTGGGCTCGGTTCCTTGGTTGGAGCGGCCGGTTGCTCGGGTTGTTGCGTGGTTCCCGGGTTGTCATTCTCTAGTTGTTGAATTCCAGATTCCAGCGCAGTGATTCGCTGGATGAGTTGCTCCAAAAGTGCGTTGCTGACGGTGGTGGTTCCCGCGGAGTTTGCGGCAGGTTGGCGGGAGGTTCAGCAGTGTTAGCCGCTTGTCCCCCAGATCCTCCGGCCAGGTTTCGGCGGGAGCGCGCACCGGACGGCACCTTGAATTCGAATTTAGATCAGAGGTGGAGGTGCGAAGAATCCTGAGTGGCTCTCATACCATGATACAATCTGAACCGTCTTATAGGATCGTCTCAGGTTGATCGCACGGAAGTGTAGCAGCGGAAGATTGCTAGGTAATGTCAGGTACGGATACTGCAGAAGAGGGAGATTTGAATCTCGACAGAAGTGACTAATACAATGCGGTACAAGGGTTTATATAGGAATACGAGTTCCGAGTTCTTCCTGCTTGTAACTGTCTACGATAATTGTCTTGTCGCTTGGTCTTCCATCCTCGCTGCAGTCATCTTCGCGTTAAGGATTCGTTACTTAGGAATGTTTGTTCAACTAGTCCATATCGTAACACATGGCTCTAGTTAAATATCACCAGTTACGAATACTGATGTATGTAAAATTTTAGCATTTCATAGTACATTTTTCATTGCCAAACCAAAAAATATTGTCAAACATTTCATTATCTTTCTGTTCTCGCTGTCACTATCCAGATGTGCCCTACTAAAAATCAACTGGATGATACTGAGGAGTCCACAAAAAAATCATTGCTGTAGATTCTAACATATTTGACAAGCTTATTATTATCGGTCAAATCATTCGTGCTGTATGTTGCTAAGGATGTTCCAATGAATTTGTTTTATTAATATGGAATGAAAGTAATTCACCCAAATCTGAGCATGGATTTTTTTTTTTTTTTCACTCCAAATGCTATCTGAGCATGTAAAGTGTTTGGTTCAAGGTATACTGTAGGTGAGCATATGCTTGTTGGATTGAAATGGTTGGATTGAAACAGAGTTGGGTACATATCCTAACCCTAACATTGGGTTGTACCCTTTATGGGCTACCCCACTACAGCCTACACAAGTATATAACATATACAGTTTGACACACCCCCATAGGCAAAGTGGGGGAGAACAAGGGGTCACAAGACCAGTCAAGAAACACAAAACAAGCTCAGGGTGGATCACAACGTCACCACACAAACTGAGCACAAGCAAAGGGCCACAAGGCCAGTCCACATGCAGAGATATATATAAGCAACAAGAGCAGTACAGTGATCAATACCTAGCAAGAGCAAGCATGCAGGTATAAATATAGAGCACAGTACACACAAAAGACTACAGCAAGTGTGGAAACGTAGGCACAAGGCCTAACAAAGTACAAAAGCGCTGATGATCACCAGACGGAAGTGCCTTGGTGAATATATCAGCAGTGTTGGCCCGAGTGGCCACGTGTGCAAGACGAAGCTGACCACGCTGCTGCAACTCTCGAGCCAGGAAGTAACGCAGAGCGATGTGCTTCGTTCTGTGCTCCAGTCTGTGCTCCTCACACAAGGCAATGGCAGCCTTGTTGTCGACGTACAGAACTGGAGGAGAACGAGGCCGCTCTCCGAGGTCGGTCAGCAGGTAGGTGAGCCAGCATAACTCCTGAGCAGCCATGGCGGTGGCGTAGATCTCAGCCTCACAACTGGAGCTGAGAACAGAAGACGAGCGAGTAGAACGCCAAGAAACAGAACCAGAGCCAAGGCTGAAGGTGTAGCCCTGTGACGACCGCTGCGTAGCCTGGTCATCAACCCAAGAAGCGTCTGAGTGCCCAGTGAGGACCACCTCTCGCCGTCCTCCAAGCACGAGCCCCATGCCCGATGTACTGCACAAGTAGCGCAGTACCCTCTTCGCAGCATCCCAGTGCACCTTTCGGTGCCGACCAGGAGCCACGTAGCGAGCCAGAAGGCCAAGAGGGTACGCAAGGTCAGGACGAGTGCAAGTCATCAGGTACATGAGGCAGCCCACTAGCTCTGGGTAAGGACCACTCGGCTCTACGGACTCATCCGAAGGCAGAGCTGAGAGCGAGTGACCTATAGCCAGAGGAGTGGCCTGTGCTGAGGACCAGGTGAAGCCGAAGCGCTGAAGGACCTGCTGCACCATGTGTGACTGAGTCAGTGTGATGGTGCGGCGTGCTCGGTCCCGGGTGATCTGCAAGCCAAGGTAGCTGCGCAGCTCACCCAGGTCTGTGCACGTGTGTCTCTTCTGCAGCTCGGACTTCACCAGGGCGAGGGCCTCAGTGTCAGCAGTAGCAAAGACCAAGTCGTCGACGTACACGAGGATATAGAACGGCGGCAGCGAAGTGTCGGTGCGCAGAAACAGTGAAGGGTCAGCAGTCGAAGGCGCAAACCCAAGAGCCGCAAGGGTAGTCCTCAGTGTGTCGTGCCACTCACGGGGTGCCTGGCGGAGACCGTAGACTGGCCGGCGGAGGCTCCACTGGGTACCAGGAGGGAACGACCCAGTGAAGCCAGGTGGGCGGCGCAGCCAGATCTCCTCGTGCAGGCTGCCCTGTAGGAAAGCTGTGCTGAAGTCAAGGGAGTGAAGCTCGTAGTCACGCTGAGCGGCAACGTGCAGCAGCACCCGAAGAGTAGTCATCTTCGGGGTGGGGGAGAAGGTCTGGAAGAAGTCAACTCCCTCTCGCTGACTGAAGCCTCGAGCAACGTAACGCGCCTTGAAGACAGGCGGAGAACCTGGCGGCCGCTTTACCCTGAAAATCCGCATGCCATCGACGATGTTCGCCCCGGGAGGGGGAACCTCATCGACGTAAGTGCCTGTGGACTTCCAGGATGCCATCTCTGCGTCCATGGCTGCTTGCCACTGAGAGGAGTAGGGACCCGCGATCGCCTCAGCGTAAGAGCGCGGTGTGGGGATGTCTATAGCATCTGGGTCTCCCTCAGGGGCAAGCAGCATGGCCACGAGATGAGGCGCAGCGGCTGCAAGACACTCAAGGTCCTTGTGCCTGTCCTCAAGGACGTCCGTGCCAAGAGCACACTCACCCCTGACGGACGAGACTCAGACTCAGCAACAAGACTAGCAGCGTAGTCTAGACGACAGGCAGCAGCAAAGTCAACAAGCTCAGCGACCAGGGCAGACGCAGCAGCAGACTCAAACGACGGGTCAGTGACAACAGTGGCTAGCAGACGCGTGACAGTAGGGTGCTGAGCACGAAACCGGTCAGACTCAGGGTCCGCAACGTCAGGCAAAGAGGACGCAGGGGGAGACGGAAGAGGAGAACGCTTCGGAGTAGGGGACCGACGCAGGGCTACAAGGCGTGTGCCGGGGACAGCCGGCTGACGCGGATGAGGAACACGACGACCGGTACGACCAGGACGAACAGGCGAGACAGGACGCGACGCAGGCTCACGACGCTCAGCAGGACCCCCTGTCTGCTCGGTGTAAGGAGAAGGAGCAGGCAGCGGTGAGCCAGGCTGTAACGGAAGACCAGTAGACGAAGGGAGACTAAGAACCTGGCGAAGCACAGAGTCAGGCGGCGGCAGAGACGACGGAGACGGTGGAGCAAAGAACAGGCGCGGCTGGGCAGTGCCACCAGCACCAGCAGCTCCAGCACCCCCAGCAGCTCCAGCACCTCCAGAAGCTCCAAAAACCTCAGCACGAGCTCCTCAAGGATCAGCTCCACCAGCAGCAGCACCCCCAGAACCGGCACCCCCAGTCCCAGGGTCTCCAACCGCAGTGTCTCCAGCAGCAGCACCCGCAGGCTCAGCACCTCCAGCCCCAGCAGCTCCAGTACCCCCAGTACGAGTACTGCCGGGACCAGCACCACTCCCAGCTCCAGTGACAGCAGCAGAAGGACCTCCAGGAGCAGAGCCCCTAGCTCCAGAAGTGCGACCCTTACGGCGACCGTACCAGTCGGTGAGAGGCACACGCGGACGAAGGCGGCTACTCCAAGGAGACCGCGCAACAGCAGACTCAGAACCCTCAGCGCCAGCACCCTCAGCAGCTCCAGCGCCACCAGCACCAGGACCTCCAGCAGCTCCAGAACCTCCAGCGCTCGCACCCTCAGCAGCCCCAGAACCACCAGCTCCAGCGCCACTAGCACCAGGACCTGCAGCAGCTCCAGAACCTCCAGCGCCCGCACCCTCAGCAGCCCCAGAACCACCAGCTCCAGCACCTCCAGACCCCTCACACGCAGGCTCAGCACCTCCAGGCTCCACACTCTCAAGCTCCGCACCCCTAGGCTCACTACCTCCAAGTCCAGTACCCCCAGGCGCCGCACCCCCAGGCTCAGCACCCCCAGAAGTAGCACCCCGAGCAGGACCACCCCTAGTAGGACCTGAGTCACCAGTGACCTCGACCGGCGCAGGGAAGGGAGGAGGGTCTACCTGAGACACACCTGAAGGAGCAGGACCAGGAGCGGGGAGGGGGTCTACCTGGGGAGCACCTGGAGCGAGGAAGAGCGGCGGGGGAGGGAGAGGGGCAGTGCGGTATTGGAAGAGACGGTAAAAGGGAACCGACTCATCGAACGTGACGTCCTGAGATGCAAAGACACGGCGCGAGGTGGGGTGGTAAAACTGCCAACCAGGCGCGTCAGGGACAAAGCCAAGGAAGACACAGGGAACAGCGCGGGCGGAGAGCTTGTCCGCGGTGGTATCGCGGACAAAGGCACGAGCACCCCAGACCCGGAAACGCGACGCATTGCCAACCTTCCCCGTCCACAGCAGCGTGGGCGAGGTCTCCGGCAAGGAGACACGGGGCCAGAGGTTGAGCTGATGCGCGGCGTACCGGACCGCAAACGGCCACAAAAAATGGGGGGCAACCGCATGGATCATGGAGGTACGAGCGACCTCCATGACTAAGCCAATGCGGCGCTCAGCAACCCCATTCTGCTGCGGAGAGGCCGGAAGCGTGAATGACTGGGTGATGCCGTGCTCCGCACAGAAGGCTGCCAAGAGGTCTGAGGAGAACCCACCACCTCTGTCAGAGTGCAGACGCAGGACGGGAAACTCCGTCCCGAACCGCTCGCGGAGCTGGAGACGGGCAGCGCGGATCCAAGGGATCAAAACAGCAGGGACCTCCCCCAGACCGTGGTGTAAGGAGACCGCGCAACAGCAGACTCTGAACCCTCAGCGCCAGCACCCTCAGCAGCTCCAGCGCCACCAGCACCAGGACCTCCAGCAGCTCCAGAACCTCCAGCGCTAGCACCCTCAGCAGCCCCAGAACCACCAGCTCCAGCACCTCCAGACCCCTCACACGCAGGCTCAGCACCTCCAGGCTCTACACCCTCAAGCTCCGCACCCCCAGGCTCCGCACCCCCAGGCTCAGCACCCCCAGACTCAGCACCCCCAGAAGTAGCACCCCGAGCAGGACCACCCCCAGCAGGACCTGAGTCACCAGTGACCTCAACCGGCGCAGGGAAGGGAGGAGGGTCTACCTGAGACACACCTGAGGGAGCAGGACCTGGAGCGGGGAGAGGGTCGACCTGGGGAGCACCTGGAGCGAGGAAGAGCGGCGGGGGAGGGAGAGGGGCAGTGCGGTAGGGGAAGAGACGGTAAAAGGGAACCGACTCGTCGAACGTGACGTCCTGAGACGCAAAGACACGGCGCGAGGTGGGGTGGTAAAACTGCCAACCAGGCGCGTCAGGGACAAAGCCAAGGAAGACACAGGGAACTGCACGGGCGGAGAGCTTGTCCGCGGTGGTATCGCGGACAAAGGCACGAGCACCCCAGACCCGGAAACGCGACGCATCGCCAACCTTCCCCGTCCACAGCAGTGTGGGCGAGGTCTCCGGCAAGGAGACACGGGGCCAGAGGTTGAGCTGATGCGTGGCGTACCGGACCGCAAACGGCCACAGAAAATGGGGGGCAGCCGCATGGATCATGGAGGTACGAGCGACCTCCATGACTAAGCCAATGCGGCGCTCAGCAACCCCATTCTGCTGCGGAGAGTCCGGAAGCGTGAACGACTGGGTGATGCCGTGCTCCGCACAGAAGGCTGCCAAGAGGTCGGAGGAGAACTCACCACCCCTGTCAGAGTGCAGACGCAGGACGGGAAACTCCGTCCCGAACCGCTCGCGGAGCTGGAGACGGGCAGCGCGGATCCAAGGGATCAAAACAGCAGGGACCTCCCCCTTGCTGCGCAGGGGAAAGACCGTGGTGTAACGCGTGTAGTCGTCAACAACCAGCAGGAAGTACCGCTCGTGGCCCTGTCCACGGACGCGGGCTGGGCCCCACACGTCCAGGTGGAGAGTCTGCAGGGGAGCCTCTGTGGGAGGGAACGAGGAGTGAGGAGCGGCGCGCTGCCGCCCCTCGACGCAAGGAATGCAGGGCGGCGCAAGCGAGGGAGGCAGGGCAGGCAAAGACCTGGGAAGACCAGAAACCAGGAAGCGAGAGTGCATGCCACGAAGGCGCTGCACCGAGGGGTGACCAAGGCGGTGGTGCCAAAGGAGGGTCTGGTGCGACAAAGCGCGACACTCGCAGGGGGCCGCCAGCTGACCTGACGCAGACGCAGACGCAGCTACCTGAGGAGACTCAGTGGTCAGGGTGTACAGACTCGAGCCAGGCGCACGGGAAAACGTGGCCAGGTGTCGGCCGGTCCGAGCACACGTACAGTGAGTCACTCGCTGACTCGCAGGAGTGAACTGGTGCACCCCCCTATCCTGGAGGTCAGCTCCACTCACCAAGTTCGTAGAGAATGAGGGGAGGTAAAGACCTGACAGCGAGCCAGACGGGGCGGCCGGACACGGCAGAACCGTGGAATAGTGGGCAAGGACTGGACCCCCGGAGGGGTCCGCCAGGGAGACTGGAACCGGCCGACTAAGCGGCGTGAGTGTGGTGCAGTCACGAAAGAAGGAGCGGGAAGCTCCTGAGTCAAGGGTGAAGGTGTGCAAGACCGCAGCAGGCGCAGTACCAGAGAGAGCAGACTCACCAGCACCTGGAGCAGGAGACGTACTGGCACCTAAGCAGCAGCCTCACCAGCACCTAGAGTAGGAGACGCACGAGCACCTAGAGCAGCAGCCTCACCAGTACCGGGAGCAGCAGGCGCTATACCAGGGTCAGGCGGTACGCACAGGTAACAGGCACGGTCAACACTAGTAGGCAATGCATACATGGCAGTGAGAATAGCATAATTGTCAAGAGCAAAGATATCGACCCTCTGTCCAAGCAGCTCCAGCCAGGCGGGGAGCTCAGCCTCGTCGCCAAACACGGTACGCCAGGCATCGCTCAGACGGGCGAAGCAGTGGGACTCTGTGTGACTAAGCGTCCCGCAAGGCTGACCAGTCCTATCACCGGTGCGAATGACGTACGAGCAGCGAACCGTACTCAAAGACCCCCGACTCTGAGCGTACCACTCATGGAGCTGCTGGGACGTAAGTGTCTCGCGTGGACGCCGCTGCAGCTGCAGCTGGCTCCAGACGCTCCCAACTGACCAGCTCCAGGGCGACAGCTACGACGGCTACCGCGACAGCCCCAACTAGTATACCACTCACTAAGCTGCTGGGGCGTGAGAGACTCGCGGGAACGTCGCTGGAGCTGCATCGGGCCACCTGCTAAGAGCAGGAGTAGTAGTAGCAGCTCGGGCAGGGCAGGCGAGCGGGCAGGCAGGCAGGCCGGCAGGCAGGCAGGCAGGCCGGCAGGCAGGCAGGCAGGCAGGCCGGCAGGCAGGCCGGCAGGTAGGCAGGCAGGCAGGCCGGCAGGCAGGTAGGCAGGCAGGCCGGCAGGCAGGCAGGCCGGCAGGCAGGCAGGCAGGCAGGCAGGCCGGCAGGCAGGCAGGCCGGCAGGCAGGCAGGCAGGCCGGCAGGCAGGCAGGCAGGCCGGTAGGCAGGCAGGCAGGCTGGCAGGCAGGCAGGCAGGCAGGCCGGCAGGCAGGCAGGTGTTCACCAAAGGCTGGAAGGTCAGGCGCTCGTCGGGCGACGGCCGGGCAGGCTCACGACGGCGGCGACGGCGGGGCCGCAACAGCGGCTGCAGAGTAGGGCCGCGGCAGCTGCAGGGCGGGGCCGCTTCAGCGGCAGTCGCAGGGTGGTGTCACGTCAGCGGCAGGTCGGGGCCGCGGCAGCGGCAGGGTGAGGCCACATCAGCGGCAGGTCGGGGCCGTGGCAGCTGCAGGGCGGGGCCGTGGCAGCGGCAGGTCGGGGCCGAGGCAGCGGCAGGGCCGGGCCGCGGCAATAGCAGGTTGGGGCCGCTTCCGCGGCCAGGAGGGTCTGTGTGAACGGGCGCGGGGCAGCAGCTGGCCGCGCACAGGCAGCGCGGGCTCGGGGTGGGCTGCGGGAGGCAGCGCGCGGGGCTGCTGTGGGCCACGTAAGGCAGCAGAGGGCTGCGCGCGGCTCGGGGCGGACTGCGCGGGCCCGGCGCAGGCTGCGCGCGGCTCGGCGCGGGCTGCGCGGGCTCGGCGCGGGCTGCGCGCGGCTCGGCGCGGGCTGCGCGCGGCAGCAGCGGGCTGCGCGCGGCTCGAGACGGGCTGTGCGGGCTCGGCGCGGGCTGCGCGTGGCAGCAGCGGGCTGCGCGCGGCAGCAGCGGGCTGCGCGCGGCTCGGAGCGTGCTGTGCGGGCTCGGCGCGGGCTGCGCGCGGCAGCAGCGGGCTGCGCGCGGCTCGGCGCGGGCTGCGTGGGCTCGGTGCGGGCTGCGCGCGGCTCGGTGCGGGCTGCGCGGGCTCGGTGCGGGCTATGTGGGCTCTTTGCGGTCTGCGCAGGGCGACGCGCGTGCAGGAAGGTGCGCGCGGGCTACCAGCAAACAGTAGGCAGCAGGCAGCAGACAGTGTGCTGTTAGAAACAATAGGAGTGGGGCCTAGGCTTAGTAGCCTAGGCCCACACTAGGAGGTAGTAGGTTGTGCCCTAGGACTAGGGTTTGTGGTATACGAAGGAGAATTGGAGAAGTGAGAATGGGAATGATGATGAACTAGCAAGCAGCAGGATACATATAGGAAACCCTAAGGGGTTGTACTCACTATTGAGCACCCCACTGCAGGCTAGACAAATAACATAATCTGACACACCCCCATAGTCAAAGTGGGGTGTAATCAGCACAATCAGCAGTCACATCAAAAGTTCACAATTATCAGCAAAGCTAGAGGCTATCACAGAGGGCAAGTGAGGAGGAGGAGGAACTGTGAAGGGAGAGAAGATTGGAGACGACGACTGAAGCTGCAGACACACAGGCGCAGCAGGCTCTCTGAGCTACCAGGACAGTGCGCCCCGGACTACAGGTGCTGCAGCCTCCTCCAACTGTCCCACACCCCCCTACACACATCCCCTGTTTCACCTCTAGCTCCACTCCCACATCACCCCCCTAGCGCCACTCCCTTCGGCTCCCACACCTCCACCCCCCTCAGCGGTAGCTGCAGCAGTGGGAGACGAAGGAGGAGGAAGGGACGACGCACACGGAGCACCCCCATACCTGTCACCCCCACACCCTCCTGTCCAGGGGACCCAAGGGGGGGGGGGGGGAGGGCCGGGGCGGGAGAGCGCACGAGGGCGCAGGCAACCGCGCGTGCAGAGCAACAGCGCGGAGCAGGTAGGGTAGAGCGCACGAGGGCGCGGGCAACCGCGCGTGCAGAGCAACAGCGCGGAGCAGGTAGGGTAGAGCGCACGAGGGCGCGGGCAACCGCGCGTGCAGAGCAACAGCGCGGAGCAGGTAGGGTAGAGCGCACGAGGGCGCGGGCAACCGCGCGTGCAGAGCAACAGCGCGGAGCAGGTAGGGTAGAGCGCACGAGGGCGCGGGCAACCGCGCGTGCAGAGCAACAGCGCGGAGCAGGTAGGGTAGAGCGCACGAGGGCGCGGGCAACCGCGCGTGCAGAGCAACAGCGCGGAGCAGGTAGGGTAGAGCGCACGAGGGCGCGGGCAACCGCGCGTGCAGAGCAACAGCGCGGAGCAGGTAGGGTAGGGCGCACAAGGGCGCGGGTGAGACTGAGCGCGACTGCACAGGGTCCAGGAGCGGCGTCGCGGGCAGCTGCTGCAGAGGTCCAGAGGCGGCTGCTCCAGGGGCCAGGGGCGGCTGCTGCAGTGGCGGGTGGCTCCAGGGGCGGCTGCTGCAGTGGCGGGCGACTCCAGGGCGGCTGCTGCAGGGGCGGCTGCTCCAGGGGCGGCTGCTGCTGTGGCGGGCGACTCCAGGGGCGGCTGCTGCAGTGGCGGGCGGCTCCAGGGGCGGCTGCTGCAGTGGCGGGCGACTCCAGGGGCGGCTGCTGCAGTGGCGGGCGGCTCCAGGGGCGGCTGCTGCAGAGGCGGCTGCTCCAGGGGCGGCTGCTGCTGTGGCGGGCGACTCCAGGGGCGGCTGCTGCAGTGGCGGGCGACTCCAGGGGCGGCTGCTGCAGTGGCGGGCGGCTCCAGGGGCGGCTGCTGCAGTGGCGGGCGACTCCAGGGGCGGCTGCTGCAGTGGCGGGCGGCTCCAGGGGCGGCTGCTGCAGGGGCGGCTGCTCCAAGGGTGGCTGCTGCTGTGGCGGGCGACTCCAGGGGCGGCTGCTGCAGTGGCGGGCGACTCCAGGGGCGGCTGCTGCAGTGGCGGGCGGCTCCAGGGGCGGCTGCTGCAGTGGCGGGCGACTCCAGGGGCGGCTGCTGCAGTGGCGGGCGACTCCAGGGGCGGCTGCTGCAGTGGCGGGCGGCTCGAGGCGCGGTCTGGCCTGGCGCAGTCCGTACGGGCCGCGCGCGGGCCTGGCGCAGCCCGTACGGGCCGCGCGCGGGCCTGGCGCAGCCCGTACGGGCCGCGCGCGGGCCCGACGTAGGTCGCGGGGGCCACGACGGGCGACGGGGGGCGACGCGCGGGTCCCCGTCGCCCGTCGCAGCGCCTCCCGGGGGCGACGAAACGGGGGCCGCGGGCGACGGGAACGGGGGGCCGCGGGCGACGGGAACGGGGGGCCGCGGGCGACGGGAACGGGGGGCCGCGGGCGACGGGAACGGGGGGGCCGCGGGCGACGGGAACGGGGGGCCGCGGGCGACGGGAACGGGGGGCCGCGGGCGACGGGAACGGGGGGCCGCGGGCGACGGGAACGGGGGGGCCGCGGGCGACGGGAACGGGGGTCCGCAGGCGACGGGAACGACGCGGGGCGACGCGGGGGCGACGGGGCAGAAAGCCGCCGCGCGCCTCGGGGCGCACGGCGGGCAGAAAACCGCCGCGCGCCTCGGGGCGCACGGCGGGCAGAAAACCGCCGCACGCTTCGAGGGCGCGGCGGGATGAAAAATTAGGGTTTCGCCGCCGCGCACCACGGGGCGCGCGGCGGACACTACGGCAGCGGAAGCAGGTGGTGGGCCCATAGAGGTAAGCGGCAGGAACGTGCTCGCTCTGATACCATGTTAGAAACAATAGGAGTGGGGCCTAGGCTTAGTAGCCTAGGCCCACACTAGGAGGTAGTAGGTTGTGCCCTAGGACTAGGGTTTGTGGTATACGAAGGAGAATTGGAGAAGTGAGAATGGGAATGATGATGAACTAGCAAGCAGCAGGATACATATAGGAAACCCTAAGGGGTTGTACTCACTATTGAGTACCCCACTGCAGGCTAGACAAATAACATAATCTGACATGTGCGTGGCAGTCACAGTCACAGGCTCATTCGTGGGGTAGCGGTAGGTGGGCCCGAAAAAAAAACGGTCCTACGGACCTACTGCTCTGAAACCATGTTAGAGAGTAGAGACAGGAATGAGTTGGATTGAAACAGAGTTGGGTACATATCCTAACCCTAACATTGGGTTGTACCCTTTATGGGCTACCCCACTACAGCCTACACAAGCATATAACATATACAGTTTGACACTTCCTGCTTGTAACTGTCTTCAATAATTGTCTTGTCGCTTGGTCTTCCATCCTCGCTGCAGTCATCTTCGCGTCAAGGATTCGTTACCTAGGAATGTTTGTTCAACTAGTCCATATCGTAACACCTGGCTCTAGTTAAAACGAGACTGCAAAATTGTGACCCCCGGCCCAGCTTGAAATGGCCGCATGGGTCACTCACGGGAATGGGGGGAAACTTACTGTTAGGTCTGACATATCTGACGGGAGAAACAAGCTTGTTTAGCAACATGATTGGCCAGCGATTGAGGAAGTCAGAGCAGAGGTTTGCAATTGGTTGCGGCAACTGACAAACGTCGCTCGCAAACTGGCTATACAGTCACTCACGGAACGCTGGAAACCAATCTACGTGTGAACAGGGTCACAATCCCGGGCACGAGCGTCAATGGACTGCGCGGTCTTTCAAGTTGGGTCCACTCGAATTTCAAGCTGGACTTGGGTTACACGACCCTTTCCGGGCCCGCTAGTTCCCATCGTTAGCTGAATGAACAAAGAAGCTCCGTGGCCGGCTTTAGCGTGAACGTAGCCCCAGGTCCGAGCCTGGATAGATTCTGCCTATTCCAGACACACTTTAGACATTCCGTAGGACACTCTGTAGTTCGACCTTGAGTGCACATCACCTCTATTGAGAAACCCTGCAGGGCGTATATCCGCGTTTCTCACCTGTCTCGTCCCCTTCGATCCACACTCCTCTCGCGTTTCGCAATCGCGACGATCGCCGCCGTTGTGGGCGTCCCGCGCTGCGTGTCTCGGTGCGATCGCCCTGGCCGTAACGCTTCATGCGCGAAACGTACGCTCTTGAATACAAGCGCTTAGAAACCAGTCAGGGAGATCGCCAAACACGCCTGCCCACGCACCTCGGAGTCTCGCAAGTCGTCGCGCTTCCCTCCGACCCTCGCGCACCGACATCGAAACCTCCGAGTAAGCAGGTAGCGATCCCGCGGAACGCAGGTAACCGCGAAACACGCCATGGTGATGACTAGGGTTCAGACGGCCTGCACGCCCATGAGTTTCAGGCCGTATCGTTCTTAGTGAAACCGCGAGGTAGCGTGCTGAGGGTGTGGACGATGTCGCACATTCCTCCTTCCCCCATGGCCTGCTGCCCCATTCCGTGATCCCCCATTCCGTAACGTCTTTAGCTGTGGACGGCACCGTGCGAGAGGAATGCGGCTGGGTGTTGGCAATATGAGGGTGAGTGTGCTTGGCGTGTCGAGTTTGCGTAGTATTTTGGTAGGGCGTATCCAGTGTGTGTTGTGTTGCTCTAGGAAACGTTGGGTGGGTGGTCAGTTTGTTGATTGGGAGCGGCGGAACACAGTCGCACTACTGTGCGAAAACCATATGGGCCCGTGTGTGTCTCTGCACATTGGGGCGATGCTCTTGATTGGTCGTGATTCCTGCCCAAACGTTTGGGTACACCAGCCCTGCTAGGTTGCTGTGAAGCTCGATATATTTCTATCTTATGCAAAAAAGAAGATTCAAGTTGGACCCAACTAGAAGGGGGGGGGTCACTATTTTGCCTACTGGCTTTAAATATCACCAGTTACGAATTCTGATGTATGTAATTTTTTAGCATTTCATAGTACATTTTTCATTGCCAAACCAAATAATATTGTCAAACATATCATTGTCTTTCTGTTCTCGCTGTCGCAATCCAGATGTGCCCTACTAAATATCAACTGGATGATACTGAGGAGTCCACTAAAAAATCATTGCTGTAGATTGTAACATATTTGACAAGCTTATTATTATCGGTCAAATCATTCGTGCTGTATGTTGCTAAGGATGTTCCAATGAATTTGTTTTGTTAATATTGAATGAAAGTAATTCACCCAAATCTGAGCATGGTAATTTTTTTTTTTTCACTCCAAATGCTATCTGAGCATGTAAAGTGTTTGGTTCAAGGTATTTTGTAGGTGAGCATATGCTTGTTATTGAAAATATCATGTTTATGTGTAACAGGTGTAGAGTTTTTGTTGTAAAGCGATTCGCGAACCGCGCGAGTCTATCGGGAAGTGTTTTGGTCTTCCCGCCAAACCTGACTTGTGGACAACGGAGTCAACGGGTGAGTCCTAGGTTCGGAAATCCCGTGACCGAGGTTCGGCGAGAAGTCTGGAACCAATCAGGCTTGAGGCATGAACTTGGCAATCGGCTCTCGCCCTGACCAGCCTCGCGATATGGTAGGCAAAACTCTGGCGAAACACACCCCGTGGTCAGGCTTGGGTTCGTGACGAGCCTTGACAGGTTCGGGCATAAGCGGTATATTTCCTTAGTTTTTGCTGGGGTGACTTCTGCTCCTGCAGCGATATCATCGCCAGCAGTCGAGCCGCTCTCCCATCCTCGTCCTCCTCCTCACTCCCCCAGGTCCATTTTCTATGCCCTCTTGTGCAGTCTATTTGCCTGTGGTACAAGTCTAGCCATTTGATGCCACTTGTTTGCTCAGTATACAGCACACAACACGACTTCCTCGAAATATTGAGCTTCTGCTTCCTTGTTGTGACCACCTCACAGTCTCAGCTAGACTTTGAGAGCCTTACAAGTATCATTCTCTGAAACAGTGCGAGATTCGTTACCAGTAGCTATCAATCGCTTACGTACGCTCCTCGCCATGGACATCTGGATGGCCCAGCCGTCGGTTTGCAGCACCGCCTTCTCATGCAAGTCGTTGGCGAAATCAATCAGCGGAGGCCGAACCGAAGCGCAGGAGCACGATATTAAGTTGGAAGGTAAGCAACCGATCTTTTCATGAGAGGAAGCTTAGTCTCACTCGTCTTCTCAACCGCCCTTCTCTACCTAACATCGTCGAAAATAACGCGAGCCTTGGTCCTCGACCCCCCTTTTCTACCTCTCTCCTCCCTCTTTCCAGGAAACCCCTCTGTGTTTTCAGGTAGACGCGAGAGAGAGTTAGGTTAGCACGCAAGTGCCAACCGTTTCTCCTCCGCGTTTGTGCTGGCAGGTCTCGTCACGGCATCGTGGTACGCTCCGTCCGAGGCGTTGACCTCGTCAATGGGACCCACGCCAGTCAACGTTGACCTCGTCGCCTCGTCGGACCGCTCGGCTTCGTCCGTCGCTTCGTCGCTTTCCAGCTCCGGCGACTCTGCCGCTGCTGTCGCTAAATCCGCGAAACCGGTGCCGGCTGCAGTCCATGCACCGCCCGCTCCCCGCGCCGCTGCTACACCCATTGCCCCGCGCGCCTGCCCCCGGCCGCTTGTGCTGAGCGCGTACGACGGCGTGCTCGACCCGGACCTGTTCGAGGCGACCGGCGAGTTGGGGCGCGGCGGGTTCGGCACGGTGATGGCGATGCGGCGCGTGGAGAGCGACGAGGTGGTGGCGGTAAAGCGCGTGGCGCGCAAGCAGCTGGTGGCGGCGTCGAACGAGGCGATGCTCTCGGCGTCGCTGAGCGAGTGCCCGGGCGTGCTGGGCGTGCGCGAGGTGCATCTGGCCGAGCAGCACGCGTACATGCTCTCCGATGTGTGCCATGGCGGCGACCTCCGCGCCCTGCTGCAGCGACGCAAGGCTGCCGCAAGCAACAACACGGGGGACGCGGGGAGAGGCAAGGGGAGGCGGTGGTGGGGGAAGGCAAGCGGGGAAGGCGGGCGGGGAGGGGGGATGGCGGAGGCGGAGGCGCTGGAAGTGGTGAAACACGTGGGCGACGCCGTGGCGTTCTGCCACGAGCGAGGCGTGGTGCACTGCGACATCAAGCCTGATAACATCCTCTTCGCCTCGCCCACGCCCCTCTCCGCGCCCCTGCCTTTCTCCGCCGCCGCTGCTCCTGCTGCTCCTGCTGCGCCAGCGCGCGCCTCTCCTGCTGCCCTCAGCCTGTCTGCGCCCGTCTCCTCAGCGCGCACCTCCCCCCGCCTGGCCGCCGGGGCAGTGCGGCTGGCGGACTTTGGGGTGGCGCAGGTGGTGGCGGAGGGGCAGCGCGGGTGCAGCACTCCCGCAGGCACGCCCGGGTACATGGCGCCAGAGGTGGAGGCTCTCTGCCGCCCTCGCTGCCCGCCCGCCAAACACGCCAGAAAAGCAGCGGGGAGAGCAGAGGCAGGAAGCGCGGAGGCAGCGGGGTATGGGCGCGCAGCTGACGTGTGGTCGCTGGGGGTGACGCTGTACGAGATGATTGCGGGCGAGCGACCGTACTCAGGGGAGGCGCCTCAGCAGGGCGAGTGGCGGGCGCGTGTGGAGGGGGCTGCGTGGGAGGGCGTGTCTGAGGAGTGCCTTGCGCTGGTAAGTGGCATGCTGAGAGTGCGCGTGGAGGAGAGGCTCACCATGGCGCACGTGTGCAACCACCCCGCCATGATCCGCGCCTTTGGGGGCAGCGGCGGGAGCAGCGCGGGGAAGAGCAAGAGTGGGAGGTGGTGGTGAGCGTGATGGGTGGAGGAGAGGGAGACGAGGGTTATTGTTGAGGGGAGGGGGCAGCAGCAGGGGGAAATGCAGCTTGTGTGGCGTGGCGGTGGGGTGAGGCAAGGAGAGTGGGACGGAACGGAGGAGCACCACTTTTTGCACCCTGCCTGTCAGGGTGTTTGGGATGCTGGTTGGATTTGGTGGTTGGAAGGAGACGGGTGCACGCCGCCTTGCTGCATTGCTTCTTGTTTGCTTGTTTGTTCAAGGATTGAGCCTGGTGTGTGGCTGGAGGGGGGGATGATGCTTGCATAGGCTAGAGATAGTCCTAGATATGGTAATGATCTTATTGTGAAATGTTTATTTCTGAGATTGATGCAGTTTTTCTTCTTAAAGCTCCGGTATACATTTGACAGAAGGGGTTCAAGTTCCTTAGGAACTTGAAAAGTTGCCCCAGAACTGGGAGGCTCAGTTATAAACCCTAAACCCCCACTGACAAATGTATACTGCCGCTTTAAACTGGTACAAGATTAACTTCCACCACACCAAACTTAGGATACATATTCAACTTGGATGATGTTTTCCAAGATTCTGGTCACGATAGATACGGTATGTGCCTAACTAATTAAAATTTGCACCTGTGTACCAGTATTAATAGCTCCACCAACTCAGGCCACCGCAACGATAACAGTACATAGGTATGTGTTCAATAGTACAACAACAACCAAAGCGCTTTGGTCTTATAATACACATCCGCATCTGGCCAGTCATTCCGCCTTTGCACCATTCCCCTCTGCTGTGACCAACACAAGCACGGCCTCATGAATAAATACCAGCAGGCACATGATCCGATCTCTCACACAAGCATTCCCGGGGAAACGAATAGAAGCTTCCTCTCACTGCAGCCTTCCCGCTGCTGTCATCTCCCCTGAGAGTCTGGTTGCGTAGCTTGTGAGCGCTCTTGGCATCGCCTTGCTGGATGGCTGTGAGGAGGCGGAGGATGGAGGAGCCAAACAGCTGCACTGTGTTTCCCACACCGTCGTATCTGGAGGGTGGGAATTGGAAGATGGGTATAGGACTAAATATTAGAATGACACGGATATAAGAGAGCTCTTCACATGGCCTTGTGTTGGAAACAAATGAATCCTAAGCGCCTCTGTGGTGTCGAAACACTATGACACAAGCGAAACAAGCATATCGAAACACCGGCGAGTCAACCCTCGGAGGTTGAAAGTAACTGTTGGAGGTTACGCGAAAGTCAAAGGTCAGCGACCTTTGACCTGACAAATACAGCGCGACAGCAAGGACACACAACTGACTCGCTACAGAGCGGTTGCCCGAGTCGTCACTGTATCGAATCGCAACAGCAAACAGTAAAGTAGTTATAACTATATCTCTTCATATTCCTTGTACTCTTATATAAATGCTTGTATCTCTTTGCTTTAATCAACTTACTTTGCCCTCACATACTAGCGCAAGGTGGTTCAAATTACACCATTAAACGCTTCCGCTATTACATCATCTCTACCCAGAGTTAACCCTTGCAAAAGATCCTAAGGGTTGCCTCAACGCAAGCGAATCCCACGACCCAGGCTCAAGCCTCAACAACACCAACAAGACAACCTGCACAAGGAGCAAGGAACATCGTCAGTTGCATGGCAAGATTGACCGACTCCTGCATCACTGAATCACCGCCACATTACTCACCGGAAGAACAGCTCGACAACAGCACGCCCCGCCGCGAGTCACTTCAACCGAACCCAACGTACGCAGCCATCGCCCAAAGCGAGCCATCCGGAAAAGATACCTGGTTCTTGGTTAGCTGCTGCGGACAACACATGTGTTCCTCAGGACGCTTCGTGCAGCGAGAGTATCAACTTCAACACGAAGTAGTCATCACTGTCGCCAACAATCAGAACCTGCGCACACGACGACAAGGCGTGGTACAACTTCAGTCACGAGAAACAAGTGTCATTCTACAAATGACCAAGGTTTTAATCGCAGAAGGCCTCGGCTACAACTTACTGAGCGTCAGTCAGTTGATGGCGAAAGGCATTCACCTCGAAGCAGACAGCACCGCTCAAGAGTTCAAGCTGTACCACGGGAAGGGCGGTCTCTACATCGGAAAAGCAGTCCTGAAAAATAATGTCTTCGTTCTCGATTTCGTTCCAGATCTTGGCACCGCCGACAGCGACGGCATCGTCAGCTTTGCTCCTTGGACACATCCTCCAGATCTTGACCCAGACTTCAGCCCCGGTGGTTTCTGGCACTCTCACACGATACCTGAGACAGAACGGACAAGAGCGTTAGCAACAATTCAGCAATCGGCAGCAGCAGCAACAACATCGGCAGCAGCAGCAACAACATCGGCAGCAGCAGCAACAACATCGGCAGCAATAGAGACAACAACAGCAGCAGCGGTAACATCGACACCAATCGCTGGTCCTTCAACGGCACCAATCCTTATCGACGATTCGCCACCGACACCCGCACAGCAGTTAACCCCGGCACCACGAGAAGTCCACCGAAGCACCAACGTCACTGCCGGCTTCTACTCCAACTCCGATCTGTATCGACGATCACCCGGACATCACGCTGACGAAAGCACCTGGCACGCAAGGATGGGACACCCAAGCAACACAGTGTTAAATAATACGATAAGAGCAGGAGTGCTTGATAAAGACTCACTGCTCCTAACCGACGGGAGAGAACTTCAACGAGCACGAGGGACATGCTTCACCTGTCCTGAAGCCGACTTACCGCATCAACCGTTCACACCTCACCACAACCCCAGCGCTCCGGTCTACGCGCCTCTTGAAAAGGTGTACAGCGACATCCTGTACAACCGCGCCCCCGGACAAAACACATACAACTACACCATCACGTTCATCGACGCAGCAACACGCTACGTCTGGCATCTCAACCTTCCGAGCAGGGACATGGCCTTCGAAGCCTTCGTCGCGTGGCTCCCTGTGGCAGAAAGGGAATCGGGCGTCAAGATAAAAAGTTTTCAGTCAGACGGGGGAGGAGAATACACCTCACAGAGGTTCAAGCAGTACTTGGCAGAAAGAGGGATCAAACGGCTCATCTCTCTTCCCTACGCTCACCAACAGCAAGGCGTAGCAGAAAGGATGAACAGGACTCTACAAAACATCATGCGCAAACTGCTACGTGGCATGCGGCTACCCACCCACCAGTGGCCTGAGGCGATGGACCACGCTGTCATGCTGCACAACTTGCTATCTTCGTCGTCACTCCCGAACAACGCATCACCGCACCTGCTGTGGACAGGAAAGTTGGGCAGCACAAAAATGTTAAGAGTTTTCGGCTGCATGGTACAGTACCGACCCCCAACTGCACGAGCCGGCCGATTCTCCCAACGAGCACAGTGGGGACTACACCTGGGCATCGAAAAACACTACAACGCATGGAAGATTTTTGACATCGAGACAAAAGAAACAGTGGCAGCACGTGATGTGATCTTCTACGAGCGACTCACACTTTCGACGCACCTTGCCAACCTGGAAGAAAACCGAGACCCCACAGGTGGATTTCGTGGAGACCGAGCCTTCGCTTCGGCAGAAGACGAAGCTGACTGGGACGAGCAGAACGTGGAGGGAGCCTCGGAGGAAGCCGGACCTCTCCCTTACTGCTCCATTGCTGGATGTCCCAATGGATGACGAAAATCCTCGCGAAAGCGTCAACGCCGACGTCTTCTACGACCTCGCCGACGAGGGTTACGTTACACCTGCACAAGTCAACACCAACGAAGCAGAACGCGTAGGACCAAATTTCAATCCTACACCAGAAGCGGGAGACGAAGCAGTCTATCCCGAGGACACCACACTCCCCCGCTACACACAGAGTGGACTCCAGATACTTGGACTCGTCACCGCAGTCCACGGCGCAGCCATTCCTAAGGAGCCTGCAACAGTTCAGCAGGCTCTGGGGGGGGAGCATAAGGAAAAATGGCGTGAAGCCATGGACAGAGAACTGAAGGCATTAGAGGAGCGCAACACGTGGAAAATTGTCCCTATCGGCGTAGCACGAAACAAGACCATTCTCACCGGGAAATGGGTCTTCCGTGTGAAGACAAAAGCCGACGGAACCATCGACAAATTCAAGGCGCGCTGGGTCGTACGTGGCTTCGACCAAGAGCACGGACGCGACTTCACCGAAACATTCGCCCCGGTCAGCCGACACACGTCGTTGCGGATTCTTCTCGCGATCACCGCCATGAAGAAAAAGAAACTGCGACAAATTGACGTTGCGAACGCCTTTCTCTACGCACCTGTGGATGCAGAAATCTTCGTCGAGCTACCGCACGGCTCCAACGGAGAACCTAACCACGTCTGTCAGCTACTCAAATCGCTCTACGGCATCAAGCAAGCCCTACGGCTATGGCAGCAGTACCTGCACGCTCGCCTCATTCGCATCGGCTTCAAACAACTACCGCACGATCAGGGGATGTACCGACTTACGAAAGGCGACGACTACATTCTGTTAATCGTCTACGTAGACGATCTCCTCTACATCGGCTCAACCAACAACGTCACTACCTGGTTCGAAGGGGAACAGCAGCAGGACCTTACTCTAACGGTCTCATCTACCGTTACACAGTACCTCGGTCTCAACATTCGGGAAGAAGAAGACGCGATCTACCTTAGCGCCGCGAAATATGCCGACACCATCGCCAAACGCTTCGCTCTCACGCCGACCGCCATCTCCACGCCATACCGCTACACGGCAGGAAACATCAAAGAAGGCTCTACTACACTCAAACCCGCCGGCATACGCGACTACCAGAGGAAACTGGGCTGCCTTCTCTTCGCAGCCGTCACCTGCCGTCCGGATCTATCATACTCCGCAAACCAGCTCGCAACCTATCTGAAGAAGCCTGAAGCAGAACACCTGGCAGAGCTCAACCGCGCTCTCCACTACCTCGTCAGCACTCGGACGATCGGCCTAACATACCACAAGAACGGAACTACAACGCCTAAGTTAATCGGCTACGTCGACGCCGATCATTCCAGCGACTCCGACAACAGGCGCTCACGCACCGGCTACATCTACCGCTTCGAGCCTATCGGTCCTATCTCCTGGCAGTCAAGTAAGCAGGAATTAATCGCCCTCTCATCAGCTGAAGCAGAATATATCGCACTCTGCTCAGCCACCAAGGAAGGACTCTATCTTCGCGAATTACTGGAAGAAGCAAAACTGGCTCAGTTACCAAGCTTCACCCTGTTCTGCGACAACCAATCGGCAATTCGCATCGCCAACAAAAACGGCTTCGCGAACAGAACGAAACACATTGCTCTACGCTACTTCTTCGTGAAGGACGAGATCGAGAAGGGGAGACTCGAACTGTCATACTGCCCCACGTCCGAGATGGCAGCTGACTATTTGACCAAGAAGCTCGGAAAGCAGAAATTCGAGTACTGTATGCTGCTGACTGGACAGAGCCACGTCATCAGCAGCGACACTCCAGAAGCGAAGGGGAGTGTTGGAAACAATGAATCCTAAGCGCCTCTGTCGTGTTGAAACACTATGACACAAGCGAAACAAGCATATCGAAACACCGGCGAGTCAACCCTCGGAGGTTGAAAGTAACTGTTGGAGGTTACGCGAAAGTCAAAGGTCAGCGACCTTTGACCTGACAAATACAGCGCGACAGCAAGGACACACAACTGACTCGCTACAGAGCGGTTGCCCGAGTCGTCACTGTATCGAATCGCAACAGCAAACAGTAAAGTAGTTATAACTATATCTCTTCATATTCCTTGTACTCTTATATAAATGCTTGTATCTCTTTGCTTTAATCAACTTACTTTGCCCTCACATACTAGCGCAAGGTGGTTCAAATTACACCATTAAACGCTTCCGCTATTACATCATCTCTACCCAGAGTTTACCTTTGCAAGAGATCCTAAGGGCTGTCTCAGCCCAACACCTTGCTGGATGGCAGCGAGGAGGCGCAGGATTGAGGAGCCAAACAGCTGCACCGTGCTAACCATGCCGTCGTACCTGATGGTAAGGTGGATATTGTTAAACTGTATTATGCTTGTAGGCTGTAGTGGGGTAGCCAATATGGGGTACAACCCCAACTAGGGTTTCATATTTGTACCCAAACTTCTGCTAGTTCAATCATTCTTGCCTAGTTATTCTGAAATGGTATTCAGAGCAGGAGGTCCCTAGGACCTACCGACCGTTTTTTTTTAAGGGCCCACCACCGCTCGCATGCGGTTACCACGCTACCCCGTGCCCTAGCCTCGTAGCGCCCTCGTGCGCCCTCGTTAGCGCCCTCGCGCGCCCCTCGTTAGCGCCCTCGCGCGCCCCTCGTTAGCGCCCTCGCGCGCCCCTTGCTAGCGCCCTCGCGCGCCCCTCACTAGCGCCCTCGCGCGCCCCTCGCAGTGTCGCCCGCCCGCCGAGCCGCCCGCTCGCAGCCCGCTCGTCCTGCTGCCCGCTTCGCAGCCCGCCCGCCCGCTCGCTGCCCGCTTCGCGGCCCGCCCGCCACGCAGCCCGCCCGCCCGCTCGCTGCCCGCTTCGCGGCCCGCCCGCTTCGCAGCCCGCTCGCTCGCTGCCCGCTCCGCGGCCCGCCCGCTTCGCAGCCCGCTCGCCCGCTCGCTGCCCGCTTCGCGGCCCGCCCGCCCGCTCGCTGCCCGCTTCGCGGCCCGCCCGCTTCGCAGCCCGCTCGCTCGCTGCCCGCTTCGCGGCCCGCCCGCTTCGCAGCCCGCCCGCCCGCTCGCTGCCCGCTTCGCGGCCCGCCCGCCTCGCAGCCCGCTCGCCCCGCTGCCCGCTTCGCAGCCCGCCCGCCCGCTCGCTGCCCGCTTCGCGGCCCGCCCGCTTCGCTGCCCGCTCGCAGCGCCGCCCGCCCGCCCGCTACCTGCTTCGCAGCGCCGCCCGCTGCCTCACTGCCCGCTTGCTGCGTCCCCTCTGCTGCTGCCGCTGCTCTGCTGTGCCCTCACGCCTGAGCTATGGCCTCTATTCGCGTTCTTTCCTTCGATGCTGAGGGCCGTCCCGTGCAGTTCACTTCCTGGCTCGACGACCTGCAGTTGTATCTTATGAGCAATAGCACGGACCACATCTCCCTCTATGACTACGCGTCTGGTGCTGCCGCTGCTCCTGCTGCCACAGCCGAGCTTAGTGTTCGTTCCCACTGGCAGACTCGTGACGCAGCTGCTCGCCTAGCCATTCGTAGTCACCTGCCGCTAGCTGAGCTCGAGCATTTTGGCGACTGCAAATCCGCTAAGGCCCTGTACGATGCTGTCGTTGCTCGCTACTCCTCACCTGCCACAGCCGAGCTTAGCCGCCTCATGCTGCCGTACCTGTTCCCCGATCTGTCCACCTTTACTACAGTCGCCGATCTTATCACCCACCTTCGCACTAGTGATGCTCGCCTGCGTGCCGCCCTTCCCACCGAGTTCTGCGCTAAGAACCCCCCTCCACTGTACTGGACACTCCACTTCATAGTCACCCGTCTCCCTGACACCCTCCGCTCAGTTCGAGACCACTTCCTTGCTCGCTGTCCCACTGAGCTCACAGTCGCCCTCCTAGAGGAGCAGCTGCTCGCGGCCGAAAAGAGCATTGTAGCTGTTGGTGCTGCTCGTGGCGCTCCTCGCACCCCCATCTTTGAGGGGTGTTCTCCCTCTCCCCTCGCTCCCTCCTACGCTGCTGCTGCTGCTGTTGACTTCCTTGGTGCTGAGTCTGTTGGCGCTGCTTCTGCTCCTGGTGGGAGGCGCCGCACCGGCAAGGGCAAGGGGGGCAAGGGTGGTGGTGGTGGCGCTGGGGGGGGAGGAGGTGGGGGAGGTGGGGGGGGAGGCGGTGCTGGAGGGAGCGGTGGCGGGAGCGCTGGTGGGAGTGGGGTCGGTGGTGGAGGCGGGGGCGGCGGCGGAAGCAGTGGCAGTAGTGGCGGCGGCGGCGGTGGCGGCGGTGGCGGTGGCGGCGGTGGTGGCGGTGGCGGTCGGAGCGGTGGTAGTGGTGGCGGCGGAGGTCGGAGTGGAGGCACTGGCTCGGGCCAGAGCTCCCAGCAGCAGCAGCGTCCCCAGACGACCCAGCAGCTTCGTGAGTGGCTTGCTCAGCGTGGGACGTCGGGGGGCAGTGGCCGCTGTTCTTATGTCATTCGCACAGGTGACCGCAAGGGACAGACGTGTGGGAGGTTCCACACCCCGTACCGCTGCTTCTCCCGCCTTGACGACGCTTGGCGTGAGGAGATGGGCGCGGATGTTGAGCGCCCCCGCTGGGCTGAGCTCATGAGGGCTGGTGTTGATGTCTTTGCTCTTGACTATGATGCTATTATTGCTGCCATGTATGCATTGACTGTTAGTGCCGAGGGAGACTGTTACTTGTGTGTGCCGCCTGACCCAGGTATAGAGCCCGCTGCCCTGGGTACTAGTGAGTCTGCTCTCTCTGGTATGGTGCCCCCTGTACTTGCTCCCCCCAGTGCTGTCCTGGCTGGTTTCGAGTCTGCTCTCTCAGGTACAGCACCCACAGAGACTGCTCTCTCAGGTACCGCACCGGCTGAGGCCTGTCACACCTTCACCCTTGACTCAGGTGCTTCCCGTTGCTTCTTTCGTGACAGTACTGAGCTCACACCGCTTCCTGCACCGGTCCCAGTCTCCTTGGCTGACCCCTCTGGGGGCCCAGTCCTTGCCCAGTCCACCACTGTCCTCCCTTGTCCGGCGGTTCCGTCTGGCTCGTTGTCGGGTTTCCACCTCCCCTCGTTCTCGACGAACCTGGTGAGCAACGCTGTCCTCCAGGATCAGTGGGTTGACACCTTTACCCCTGGCGGACAGCGTGTGGCGATCTGCACGTGCTCCAGGACCGGCCGTCACCTGGCTACGTTTACCCGTCGGCCGGGGTCGAGTCTCTACACACTGACCACTGCGTCTCCTCAGGTCGCTGCTGTCGGTCAGGTGTCTGCGTCAGGTCTGGTAGCCCACGCCTGTGAGTGTCGTTCCCTGTCGCACCAGACTCTTCTCTGGCACCACCGCCTGGGTCACCCCTCCTTGCCACGCCTTCGTGGCATGCACCGTCGCCACCTTGTGTCTGGTCTTCCCAGGTCCCTCCCTCCCCTCCCTGCCTCGCCTGCGCCGCCTTGCCTTCCTTGCGTCGAGGGGCGGCAGCGCGCCGCTCCTCACTCCTCCTCGTTCCCCCCGACAGAGGCTCCTCTGCAGACCCTCCACCTGGACGTGTGGGGCCCAGCCCGCGTTCGTGGTCAGGGCGGTGAGCGGTACTTTTTGCTGGTTGTCGACGACTACTCGCGTTACACCACGGTCTTCCCCTTGCGCACCAAGGGTGAGGTCCCTACTGTTCTGATCCCTTGGATCCGCACGGTTCGTCTCCAGCTCCGCCGCCGTTTCCGGACGGATCTTCCTGTCCTGCGTCTGCACTCTGACAGAGGTGGTGAGTTTTCCTCCGATCTCTTGAGGACCTTCTGTCAGGCGGAGGGCATCGAGCAGACCTTCACGCTTCCGGACTCCCCACAGCAGAATGGGGTTGCTGAGCGCCGCATTGGCCTGGTCATGGAGGTCGCTCGTACCTCCTTGGTCCACGCGGCGGCTCCCCATTTTCTGTGGCCGTTTGCTGTCCGGTACGCCGCGCATCAGCTCAACCTCTGGCCCTGTGTCTCCTTGCCGGAGACCTCGCCCACACTGCGTTGGACGGGGGAGGTTGGCGATGCGTCGCGCTTCCGGGTGTGGGGTGCTCGTGCCCTTGTCCGCGATACGTCCGCGGACAAGCTCTCCTCCCGCACGCTTCCCTGTGTCTTCCTTGGCTTTGTCCCTGACGCGCCTGGCTGGCAGTTTTACCACCCCACCTCGCGCCGGGTCTTCGCCTCTCAGGATGTCACCTTTGACGAGTCGGTCCCTTTTTACCGTCTCTTCCCCTACCGCACTGCCCCCCTCCCTCCCCCGCCGCTTTTCCTTGCTCCTGGTCCCCCTCCGGTAGACCCCCTTCCCCCTCAGGGTCCTGCTCCTTCAGGTGTCTCTCAGGTAGACCCTCCTCCCGTCGCTGAGCCTGTCGAGGTCACAGGTGACTCAGGTGCTGCTGCGGGTGGTGCTGCTGGGAGTGCTGAGCCTGGGGGTGCTGAGCCTGGGGGTGCTGGGCCTGGGGGTGCTGGGGCTGCGGGTGCTGGGACTGAGGGTGCTGGAGCTGAGGGTACGGTGCCTGAGAGTACGGAGCCTGGGGGTGCTGAGCCTGGGGGTGCTGAGCCTGCGGGTGCGGGGCCTGGGAGTGCTGGGACTACGGGTGCTGGAGCTGAGGGTACTGTGCCTGAGAGTTTGCCGCCTGGGGGTACTGAGCCTGGGGGTGCTGCGACTGGGGGTGCTGAGCCTGCGGGTACTGAGCCTGCGGGTACTGAGCCTGGGGGTGCTGCTACTGAGCCTACGGAGCCTCGGGTTACTGCGTCTGGGGGTGCTCCGGTTCGGGGTGCTGAGCAGTCTCTCACACCGCAGCAGCTTCGTGACTGGTACGTCCGGCGCTTTCGCCGTCCTAGTGGCTCGGCTGGAGTTGGGGGTGCTGGGGCTGCTCGTCCTGGGGGTGCTCGTACTGGGGGTACTGGAGCTGCCGGGACTGGTTGTTCTGGGAGCACTGCGACTGGAGCTGCTGGAGCTGGGGACTCTGGCGCTGGCGGTGCTAGCGGAGTTGGAGCTGCCGACTCTGGGGGTGGCGCTGCTGCTGGTGCTGCGGACCCGCCTGGTGGAGCTGCTGCTGGAGCTGAGGACCCGAGCGGTGGCGCTGCTGCTGGTGCTGGGGACCCGGACGTTGGAGCTCCTGCTGGTCCTGAGGACCCGGCCGCTGGAGTCTCTTCTGCTTCTGGAGACGCTGCGCGGCCGCGACCGTACTTCGTACCGCTCCTTCAGCAGGTTCTTGGGCAGGCTCCTCCTCCTTGTCCTCCTCCCTCCGTAGAGTGTCCTCCGCCTGTCCAGCCGCAGTCACAGTTACCGCCTGCCTCGCCTCTCCCTGCTCCCTCTCCTTACGCTGGTCCCACAGGAGGTCTTACAGAGCGTCGTGAGCCTGAGTCTCGTCCTGTGTCGCCTGTTCGTCCTGCTCGCACTGGTAGTCGTGTCCGTCGTGAGCGTCCTCCTCCTGTCCCAGGCACTCACTACATGACTCTGCGTCCCTCTACTGCTCCTCGGCGTGTCCCTCTACCGTCTCCTCCTGCGTCCTCTTTGCCTGCCGTTCCGGACCCTGAGTCTGACCGGTATCGCGCTGAGCACCCTACAGTCACGCGTCTCCTCGCTACTGTTGTCACTGACCCTACCTTTGAGTCCTCGGCTGCGTCTGCTCTGGTCGCTGAGTTGGTTGACTTTGCAGCTGCCTGTCGTCTAGACTACGCTGCTAGCCTTGTTGCTGAGTCAGAGTCTGCGTCTGTCTGTCCTTCGTCCGTCGGGGGTGAGTGTGCTCTTGGCACGGACGTCCTTGAGGACAGGCAGGAGGACTTTGACTCTCTTGCGGCTGCTGTACCTCATCTCGTGGCCTGGTTGCTTGCCCCTGAGGGAGACCCGGATGCACTAGACATCCCCACTCCGCGCACTTACGCAGAGGCGATCTCGGGTCCCTACTCCTCTCAGTGGCAGACAGCCATGGACGCAGAGATGGCATCCTGGAAGTCCACAGGCACCTACGTCGACGAGGTTCCCCCTCCTGGGGCGAACATCGTCGATGGCATGTGGATTTTCAGGGTGAAGCGGCCGCCAGGTTCTCCGCCTGTCTTCAAGGCTCGTTACGTTGCTAGAGGCTTCAGTCAGCGTCAGGGGGTCGACTTCTTCCAGACCTTCTCCCCCACCCCGAAGATGACCACTCTTCGGGTTCTGCTGCACGTTGCTGCTCAGCGTGACTACGAGCTTCACTCTCTTGACTTCAGCACAGCGTTCCTGCAGGGCAGCCTGCACGAGGAGATCTGGCTGCGCCGCCCACCTGGCTTTACTGGGTCGTTTCCCCCTGGTACCCAGTGGAGTCTCCGCCGGCCAGTCTACAGTCTCCGCCAGGCGCCACGTGAGTGGCACGACACACTGAGGACTACACTTGCGGCTCTTGGGTTCGCGCCGTCTACTGCTGACCCGTCGCTGTTTCTGCGCACAGACACGTCGCTGCCGCCGTTCTACATTCTCGTGTACGTCGACGACTTGGTCTTTGCTACTGCTGACACTGAGGCACTCGCTCGTGTGAAGTCGGAGCTGCAGAAGAGACACACCTGCACTGACCTGGGTGAACTGCGTAGCTACCTTGGCTTGCAGATCACCCGGGACAGAGCTCGCCGCACCATCACCCTGACTCAGTCACACATGGTGCAGCAGGTCCTTCAGCGCTTCGGCTTCCAGTTCTCCTCACCACAGGCCACACCTCTGGCTACCAGCCACTCGCTCTCAGCTCCACCTTCGGACGAGTCCGTAGAGCTGAGTGGCCCGTACCCAGAGCTTGTAGGCTGCCTCATGTACCTGATGACTTGCACGCGACCTGACCTCGCGTACCCTCTTAGCATCCTTGCTCGTTACGTTGCGCCTGGGAGACACAGGCGAGAGCACTGGGAGGCTGCTAAGAGGGTGCTGCGTTACCTGTGCAGTACATCAGGCATGGGGCTGGTGCTTGGAGGACGTGACAGAGTTGTCCTCACTGGTCACTCGGACGCTTCTTGGGTGGACGACCTGGCTACGCAGCGGTCGTCACAGGGTTACACCTTCAGCCTTGGCTCTGGTTCTGTCTCGTGGCGGTCCACCCGCTCTTCCTCTGTTCTCGGCTCTAGTTGTGAGGCTGAGATCTACGCCACAGCCATGGCTGCACAGGAGTTACGCTGGCTCACCTACCTGCTGACTGACTTGGGAGAGCGGCCTAGTTCTCCTCCAGTTCTGTACGGTGACAACAAGGCGGCTCTTGCCTTGTGTCAAGAGCACAGACTGGAGCACAGGACGAAGCACATTGCTCTTCGCTACTTTCTTGCTCGAGAGCTTCAGCAGCGCGGTCAGCTTCGGCTTGTGTACGTGGACTCGAAGGCCAACACTGCTGATATCTTCACCAAGGCGCTCCCGCCTAGTGATCATCAGCGGCACTGTACTTCTTTAGGCCTTGTGTCCACGTTTCCTCACTTGCTCACTGCTTGACATTCTTTGTACTGTACTTTATATATCTTGTTGCTTGCTTGCTAGGTTTTGATCACTGTGTTGCTTGTCTTGTACTATATCTAGCACTGCATGTGAACTGGCCTTGTGGCCTTTACTTGTGCTCGGAGTGTGGTGACGTTGTGATCCACCCTGGGCTTTGCTTTGCTTTGCTGGACTGGTCTTGTGACCCTTTGTTCTCCCCCACTTTGCCTATGGGGGTGTGTTAAACTGTATTATGCTTGTAGGCTGTAGTGGGGTAGCCAATATGGGGTACAACCCCAACTAGGGTTTCATATTTGTACCCAAACTTCTGCTAGTTCAATCATTCTTGCCTAGTTATCCTGAAAGATATATGGGGGTTCAGGAGGGCGATTGAATGGGCGGGGGTGTTTCTGATGAGGCAAACATGTGGTGCTCGCAGCCAGCCAATGGCCTTTCTATTGAGCACCAGCATGTGACGCGCTTCCCTCAACTCACCCATCCCACCCATCCCAACTCGCTACCCCGCGGAATGCAGGTGTGGTGCAACCTTGGAGCTCCACGACTCTCTTCTTGAGCCCATTGACACGCTGGATGATGACCCTCCACCTGCTGCACCCTCACCAACAGATCGTAACCATTTCCTCCCTCCTGCATACATTGTTTACTGTCCTTGTGTTGTGCAACCGTGCATAGTATAAACGCTCTCTGTGCTTTAGTATTGCATCTAGTTCTCTGCCTCTCACACAGCTTGGTGCAAGGTGGGCTCTCTTTTTTAGGCGCCTAAACCAAGCAACTGTTCCCCCCCATCCCGCCCCCTCTCCCGTTCCCTCCCTCTGCCACCCCACCAGCGGATGTGTGTGGCAGCACCCGCAACCCCTGCAAGGCGGGCTGTATTTGTAGACCTGTTTCGTCTCGCCCCAACCACCAACCCCAGCAGCGGATGTTTGTGGCAGCAGTACTCGTAATTTTGTGAGGTGGGTTGTATTCCATCCGCGCCTCTCAAGTAAAACTGTTTCCTCCCCCCACCACCCCCACCACCCCCACCAGCGGATGTTTGCGCCAACAGTACTCGCAATCCCTGCAAGTATGGCTCGTGCATCAGCGATGGCCTTGGCTCCTATTCCTGTGTCTGCCCGCCCAATCGCATCCCATCCAAAAGCAACGGATACCCCACCTGTGATTACGGTATGCTCTCTGCCCCTCTCTATTCACATGCTAGGCACGGTCTGATTTGGCTCTGAAAACTATTCTCACTATATATGAAAGACAATTAACAATCTGGTTTTGCTGTGTATTTACGAAATTGGTGCATGAGAGCAAGTGAGAGTTAGATTCCTTTTCCCAACTGCAGAGTTTCCTTAACGCAAGAGTCTATATGCTCTTTGCCATTTGCTTTGCGTCATTGTCACTAGCCTTGCCCGTGCACATGATATCCCCCTTGTCTGTGCGCACATGATATCCTCCTTGTCTGTGCGCACATTAGATCCTCCTTGTCTGTGCGCACATGATATCCCCCTTGTCTGTGCGCACATGATATCCCCCTTGTCGTTGGTCCGTATCCTCATTGTCAATGGCACAGGAGCTTCTTCTCCCACGCTCAACGTGCAAGGAGACAACTGGATGTGCGATGACGTCTATCCTCTTTATGGACTCACGCTAGAGGAGTTCACTGCACAGAATAATGTGAGGGCTTGTTCAAAAGTGCATCCCAATATATCCTGCGCCTACTAATTTTTTGGCAATCAGAGGTACCCGTGATCTTCCAAACCAACTGTTCATTCTTCCATGTTGATGTGCTGACTGGCAGGGCTTGGACTGGTCTGCTGCCCTCACCCGGGGTCAAACGCTCAAAGTGACTGAGAATAACGACTTGACCTCTTGCTCTGTCTTCTACTACATTCAGAAGGTAGCTCACCTCCCTTGCAAGAGCCTCCCCCCTGCTCTGTCTTCCACTAGGTTCGGAAGGTAACTACCTTGCAAGGGCGTCCCTCTTGCTCTCCCTTGTACTACATTCAACTGGTAACTCGCCTCCCTGTTAGGGAGCACCCTGTTACGTGCTCTGTGCTAGCAGGTGTAGCTGTTGCCTCTGTATCTCGGTTGCTCTGTCATGATGTTGTTTCTTATCCCCACGCAGGGCGGCACATGCGAGTCAGTGGCAGCCTCTCTCGGCATCTTTGGGCTGTCTTGCCGCACCCCTCCCACCTCTCTGCTCCTCCACTCCTCCCCCCAACCACCCAATGCAGGGCGACACATGCGAGTCACTGGCAGCCTCTCTCGCCATCTCCTCTCTCTCCCTGCAGGAGCTTAACCCCGGCTTCAACTGCTCCTCGCCCCTCCCCGCGTCCCGCTCTCTCTGCATTGAGCAGGAAGATGGGGCAGATGACGGAAGGGGGGAGTACTGCAATACAGGTTACTCGGTCAGCGGCACAACCAGCTGCGCGCAGGTGGTGCAAGACTTTGAGTTCTACTCCTTGATTGAGCTCTACCGGCTCAACCCAGGGCTCGTGTGCTACATCTCACAAACTGCCAATCGGGAGGTGAGTTGGAGGAGACTGCAAGCAGCATTGCCGGTTTGTAAAGGAAGAATTCCTTCCTGTTTTGTTGCTGAGCATGCAGTGCCGCCGTCGCCCTCCGCATCTCTATGATAGCCTGGTACATACCTTACAATCCTTCCGTTTGACAACTATCATACATGTGTGTTTGTCCATTTCAAGTGTTCTGGGTGACTCACGCTTCTTTCTGACATGTGTACATTACATCCGCAAATCGCAGGCTCGTTGGCCCAAGATATGTACCGAGGCCCTGTCGGTTGGTCTTTTTGGTCAATGCGACGAGGGAGTAAAGAAGAAGTTCAAAGCAGCGGCACCAAGCAGCGGTATCATCAGCAGGTATTTTAAAGGAAACACGAAGCTGTATGAGAAGTACAACAACCCGTGTGCGGGGACTCTGGGTGGCAGCAGTGGTGAGCCCGTTGAGATTTGCCTGCCCTCGTGATTGAAGTTTGCAGCAAATGCTTGGCTTGGCTTGCATTTGCTTTTGACTCGACTCAGGATCGATCCTGCGCTCGGTTTGAAAAGGTTTAAAAAGTCGAAAAAAAGACAAATCAGGAGTTAGGTGCGGGTAATGATCGATCTACCTCGATTTGCACGATCGATCGAGGGAGGGGACACGCCCTCACTCACTATCGAAGCAGTGCATCCTGCAGAATGCTGCTGCGGACTTCTAGCATAAGGCAAGTGCATCGTCGCCTCGAGTCGAGAAGCCGTCATGCCAAATGTCGAAGCCTCCCACTCTCATCCCTAAAATCCACGTTGCGCATCATGCTGCGTGCCAGAAAACCGCGTCGCCCTGGCAAGGTGGGCGGGTTTTAGCCGCGAAAGTTTTGTGGGTTGCGAAGCAACCTATTACAATCGATTTGACCATTTTTGGAGAAGCAATTTCAAATTTTATTTATTTGAAATAAAATATGAAAATAACAAAAATGGATGCAATATTTGCTAGCTACGCATAAGATTTGCGCGTTTTGGAGAAGGAGTTCGAGCTCGAAACTCCAGGTGTAGAAATCTCGCCCACTAATAACGGTGCTGGTGCGAATCTTGGAGATAGTCAGAAACTTGTTCTCAGCTGCGAGCACGGCTTCATCACTTGGGCGAGGAGCGGTTGGTGCAGATGAGTTTGATCTGAGGTCGAAGGTGGTTGGGCTCGGTTCCTTGGTTGGAGCGGCCGGTTGCTCGGTTTGTTGCGTGGTTCCCGGGTTGTCATTCTCTAGTTGTTGAATTCCAGATTCCAGCGCAGTGATTCGCTGGATGAGTTGCTCCAGAAGTGCAATGCTGACGGTGGTGGTTCCCGCGGAGTTTGCGGTCGGGTTGGCGGGAGGTTCAGCAGTGTTAGCCGCTTGTCCCCCAGATCTTCCGGCCAGGTTTCGGCGGGAGCGCGCACCGGACGCCACCTTGAATTCGAATTTAGATCAGAGGTGGAGGTGCGAAGAATCCTGAGTGGCTCTCATACCATGATACAATCTGAACCGTCTTATAGGATCGTCTCAGGTTGATCGCACGGAAGTGTAGCAGCGGAAGATTGCTAGGTAATGTCGGGTACGGATACTGCAGAAGAGGGAGATTTGAATCTCGACAGAAGTGACTAATACAATGCGGTACAAGGGTTTATATAGGAATACAGTGGAATACGAAAGGTCCTAGCTAGCCATGTACTCTGAGGGGGTACATTCCCCTTAGGGCTAATCTAGATGCAGGTTTACAACCGTGCGATTCGAGCACCGTACGCGGTCCGGTAACCGTTTGAAGTTTTCCCGCTCTTTTCATTCCGAGTTCTTCCTGCTTGTAACTGTCTTCGATAATTGTCTTGTCGCTTGGTCTTCCATCCTCGCTGCAGTCATCTTCGCGTTAAGGATTCGTTACTTAGGAATGTTTGTTCAACTAGTCCATATCGTAACACCTGGCTCTAGTTAAATATCACCAGTTACGAATTCTGATGTATCTAAAATTTTAGCATTTCATAGTACATTTTTCATTGCCAAACCAAATAATATTGTCAAACATATCATTATCTTTCTGTTCTCGCTGTCGCAATCCAGATGTGCCCTACTAAAAATCAACTGGATGATACTGAGGAGTCCACTAAAAAATCAATGCTGTAGATCTTAGTAACTGAGAACAGCGGAATGAATTGCATTGATTGAGTTGGGGTACAAGTACCTAACCCTATCTGTTTGTACCCCATATAGTATGACCCACTAAGGGCTATAACATTTGACACACCCCCATAGCCTAAGTGGGGAATGCCAAGTAACAGAACACAACCTAAGGTCACAAGACCAGTCACAAGCAAGCGAGAAAACAAAGCTCAGGGTGGATCTCAACGTCACCACACATTCTGAGCACAAACAAGGGGCCACAAGGCCAGTTCAAGAGTGTACAAGCTAATATATATATGGTACAAACAAGCAAGAGGCAAGAACTCACTACTGCAGTCTACTAGACCCAGTCTCAACAAGGCCTAACTGCAGACAAAACCGGCGGTGGTCACAAGGCTGAAGAGCCTTGGTGAAGATGTCTGCAGTGTTGGCCTCGGAGGCCACGAAGTCCAGACGTGCCTGTCCACGTCTCTGCAACTCTCAAAGGAGGAAGTACCTGACGTCGATATGCTTCACCCTGCTCTCCAGTCGAGGCTCACGACACAGGAGAATCATCGCCTTGTTGTCAGCAAACAAGGTCGGTGCAGAGCTCGGCCGCTCACCAAGGTCAGTGAGCAAGAAGGTCAACCAGCGTAGCTCCTGTGCAGCGAGGGCTCCAGCGTAGATCTCGGCCTCTGCGGTAGAAGTCGCAACAGAGGAGGACCGAGTAGACCTCCACGAAACAGCTCCAGAGCCCAGGCTGAAACAGTAACCCTGTGTAGACCTCTGTGACTCAACGTCGTCGGCGTAGGAGGAGTCGCAGTGACCGGTGAGTACAACTGGCTGTGTCCCTCCAAGTACAAGCCCCATGTCTGATGTCGCGCCGAGGTACTTCGCCACCCTCTTAGCCGCCGCCCAGTGAACAGGACGGTGTCTCCCTGTCGCAACAAAGCGAGAAAGGATGCTAAGAGGGAAGGCGAGGTCCGGGCGAGTGCATGTCATCAGGTACATGAGGCAGCCCACCAACTCTGCGTAGGGACCACTGGGCTCGAACGGCTCGTCAGGAAAAGGCCCAGTGAGTCTGTGGTCTACAGCAAGAGGGGTGGGAGGAGGAGAGGAGTGCTGAAGCCCGAACCGCTGAAGGACCTGCTGCACCATGTGTGACTGAGTCAGAGTGATGGTGCGAGCGGCTCTGTCCCTGGAGATCTGCAGGCCAAGGTAGCGGCGCAGTTCCCCAAGGTCAGTGCAGGTGTGTCTCTTCTGCAGTTCGGACTTCACCTCCGCCAGTGCGACTGTGTCGGCTGTGGCAAAAACCAGGTCGTCAACGTAGACAAGAACAAAGAAAGGTGTGCGCCCACGACGAACAAACAGCGACGGGTCGGCGGAAGACGGCTCAAACCCAAGGTCGGACAGAGTAGAGCGGAGAGTGTCGTGCCACTCACGGGGTGCCTGGCGGAGACCGTAGACCGGTCGTCTGAGGCTCCACTGGGTCCCAGGCGGGAAAGTGCCAGTGAAGCCCGGAGGACGACGCAGCCAGATCTCCTCGTGTAGGCTGCCCTGCAAGAAGGCAGTGGAGAAGTCGAGAGAGTGTAGCTCGTAGTCTCTCTGCGCTGCTACGTGCAGTAACACCCGAAGAGTGGTCATCTTCGGGGTGGGCGCAAAGGTCTGAAAGAAGTCAACTCCCTCACGCTGACTGAAACCTCTAGCCACGTAGCGTGCCTTGAAGACTGGAGGAGATCCCGGCGGCCGCTTCACCTTGAAGATCCACATGCCGTCAACAATGTTCGCCCCTGGGGGGGGAACCTCGTCAACGTAAGTGCCTGTGGACCTGTAGGAGGCCATCTCTGCGTCCATGGCAGCTCTCCACTGAGAGGCCCAAGGCCCTGACACTGCCTCAGCGTAAGTGCGAGGAGTAGGTATGTCAGGAGCGTCGGGGTCTCCCTCAGGAGCGAGCAGCATGGCACAGAGATGAGGTGAAGCGGCTGCCAGGAACTCTAGCTCAAACTGTCTGTCCTCTAGGACGGCACAGCCAAGGGCAGACTCACCCCCGGCGGACAGAGGACGGACAGGAGGAGCCGCCACAACGCGAGTGGCGTAGTCAAGGCGACGCGTAGCAATAAAGTCTGTGACAGCGATAGTGAGGACCGCGACGGAGGAAGGAGAGGCACGAGGGTCGGTAACAAGAGAGGCGAGAACACGAGAGAGAGTGGGGCGGTACGTGCGGTAGTAGTCAGTGACCGGAGTGGACAGGGAGGCAGTGAGGGACGACTCAGGAGGACGAGGAAGAACAGACGGAGGAGAACGAGGAGGACTAGGACGAAACAACACGGTACGAAGGTCACGGACAGGTGACGAGGGACGAGCACGAGGAGGACGAGAGGCCCAAGTGTGGGAGAGAGGAGTGGGAGACGGAGCGGGAGACGGAGGAGACTGAGAACGAGGGAACACAGCCGGAGCTGAGTCCGGAGGAGGAAACGTCGGACCGAACACAGGAGGAGAGGAGGAGGGGAGACCAAGGGCCCGAAGGCCAGTAACAGAGGCCGGAGGCTGCTCCGGCTGCTGCGGCGGCTGCTGCTGCTGCTGCTGCTCCCGCTGCAACTCCAGCCTCTCACGCTCCACCCGCTGCTGAACCTCCAACCTCTCACGCTCCAAACGCTGCTGCTCCTCACGCTCAAGACGAAGACGGGTCTGGTGTCGAGTCAGGTAGGGGTGAGGAGGAGGAGTGGTGTCAGGAGACGAAGAAGAAGAACCGGCTCCGCCCTCGACAGCACCCGGCTGAGAACCCCCAGAGCGTGTACCCCCTGCGGCAGCACGACTAGCACCTGTAGGAGGTGGACCCGCACCCCCAGTCGGGGTGCCTCCAGTGGCACCAGCACCAGCCTCAGACTCTCCAGCTCCAGAAACACCACCAGCTCCAGCACCACCACCAGCTCCAGCACCCTCGGAACGGGCAGCCGCGGCAGGTGCACGCTCAGCGCCAACGCCAACACCCCCAGAACGGGCGGCTCCTGTAGGTGCACGAACAGCTCCAACGCCAGCACCCCCAGAGCGAGCACCGCCAGAGCCCTCACCCCGAGCACCAACACCCTCAGAGTCCGCAGTGGCCGGTAAAGGAAGCGCTGACGGCTGCTGCGGAGGCTGTGAGGACGACTGTGGGGAAGGAGGAGAGACCTGGGGGGGTACCGAGGGGGGGGGAGTAGCGTGGGACACACCAGACGGAGCAGGACCAGGGGGGGGTACCGGAGGAGCAGGGGCGGGAGGAGGAGGAGCTGGAGCCAGGAAGAGGGGAGGGGGGGGAACCGGGAGACCTCGACAGGGGTACCGGACGTAGTAGGGGACAGACTCGTCGAAACGGACGTCACGAGAGTCAAAGAACCGGTGGGAGGGAGGGTGGTAAAAGGTGAAGTCAGAGGAGCCCTCTGGGAAACCAAGGAAGACACAGGGGACGGCACGAGGCGAGATCTTGTCCGCAGAGGTGTCGCGGACAAGAGCCAAGGTGCCCCAAGCGACACCAGGGGACCCTGTCCAAAGACTGGTCGGTGAAGCCCCTGGCCGAGAGACGCGAGGCCAGAGGTTCAGCTGGTGAGCGGCGTACCGAGCCGCGTAGGGCCACAGAAAATGGGGCGCGCGGGCGTGGATCATGGAGGTGCGGGCGATCTCCATGACCAGGCCTAAGCGGCGCTCAGCAACCCCATTCTGCTGTGGAGAGTCTGGGAGAGTCCAGGACTGGGTGATGCCCTGCTCAGCACAGAATCTGGCGAGAATGCCGGAGCGAAACTCACCCCCACGGTCGGAGTGGAGACAACTGACACGACGACCACGAGTGCCCTCGGTGGCGAGCAGCCACCGGATCAGCGTAGAAGTCACGTCGGACTTCTTCGCCAAGGGGAACACGGTGGTGTACCGAGAGTAATCGTCAACGACCACCAGAAAGAAACTCTCCCGCTCAGGGCCAAGGCGGGAGGCGGGGCCCCAGACGTCTAAGTGGAGTGTCTCAAAGGGCTCGGTGGCCGGACGAAGGGAGGAGGAGTGGGGGGTGGCGCGAAGCCGACCCTGGACACAAGGACCGCACGGAGGAGCTGGGGACGGCGGGAGTGGTGGGAGGACTCGGGGGAGGCCTAAGACAAGACGCTGACTGGACATGGCGCGCAGACGAGGAAGGGACGGGTGCCCCATCCGGTGGTGCCACAGAACGGTGGGGTGGGCAAGCGACCGACACGAGCACGACGCAGCAACTACACCTGACACAGCAACCTGACTGGACCCGACTACCTAGTGAGACGGGGGAACCTGACGGGGGTCGGTGCGGAGGGTGTACAGACCAGAGCCCGGCTCCTGGCGGAAAGTGGCCAAGGGGGCGTACGTGTCACCGTCGACGCAGACTGCGGTGTCACCAGAAGGCTCAACCCAGACCCCGACGTGCTGTCTCGCCAGGGTGCCCACACCAACCAGGTTCCTAGAGAACGTAGGAACGTGGAGGCCGGTCAGGGAACCAGAAGGAGCAGCTGGGCACGGGAGTGTAGTGGCGTGAGTCGCAATGACCGGTCCCGAGGAGGGATCGGCCAGTGCTACAGGGACAGGTGCCGGTAGCGGAGAGAGAGTCGTGCGGTCGCGGAAGAAGCAGTGCGACGCTCCTGAGTCCAGTGTGAAGGAGAGAGACGCGTCCGCCGAGGGAGTACCTGTACTAGTAGCTAAACAAGATCCTACACTGGCACCTACTCTAGCAACAGGCAAGTACACAGATCCAGGAGCACTATAGTCAACATCAGCATACATGGCATAAGACCTAGCATCATCCATAGTCATATCAAAAACAGCAATGCCACGAGCAAGAAGCGTCCCCCAGCGTGGCGGCGGGGGAGCAGAGGGGCCGTGGTGCAAACGGTAGAGGTCGTCGAGACGACTGAAGCAGCGTGCAGCAGAGTGGTCGGGGCGGCCACAGTACGAGTCCCGTCGAGGACCCGTAAGGATCCAGTACTCACAGGGACCAACGTCGCGGCCGGCCGAGCGAGGTCCCCGACTGGGGGGGGGGGGGCACTGCGCCCAGTGCTCGGGGGACCCACAGACCTCCACTGCTGCTGAGGGCCCCACTGCTGCGGAGGCCCCCACTGCTGAGGCTGCTGCTGCGGTGGGCGCTGCTGCTGGCCCTGTCGCTGCTGCTGCGGTCCCTGCTGCTGCTGCTGTCCAAGCTGTGGCAGCTGCTGAGAAGTCGGCTGCTGCTGCTGCTGGAACCCCCCACCACCAGTGATAACTCCACCGTCGAGAGGAGGACCGTCAGGGCCCGAGCCACCCCCACTACCACTCCCACCACCCGCCCCACCGCCGCCACCACTACCCACACCACCCCCAGTACCCCCGCCCTTCCCTCCCTTCTTGCTAGCCTTGCCACGTTTCTGTCCGCCAGAGACAGAAACAGCCGCCGTCTCCTCAGAGGCAGAAGACGCGGGGATGGCAAGGGAGGCAGTGAAGGTGGGAAGCTGTGGTACCGCACACCCCTCAAAAAGACGAGGAGGAGGTGCTGAGGAGGCAGAGGCAACTGCGAGGAGGTTACTCTCGATCTTCGAGAGAGCGGTCTCAAGAAGATCGATGGTAAGCTCAGTGGGATGCTTCAGAAGAAGCACGTCCTGGGCTGTGGCTAGGCGGTCAGGGAGGCGAGTGACTAGCCAGTGAATGGTGAGCCACATAGGGGGCGGGGCAAGGGCAAGCTGGTCCTCAGTGCAAGCAGCACGAAAGCGAGTGTCAAGGGAGCGCAGGTGGGCAGTGAGGTCAGAGACAGTCTCAAAGGAGGCGAGGTCAGGGTAGATAAAGGGGACGAGGAGGCGACTGAGTGAGGCAGAGGAGGGAGTGGAGTAGCGAGCAACAATAGCCTTATACAGATCTGCAGCGGACTCGACCTGAGTGAAGTGGACTGCCTCGGTCGGTGGGAGAAGGTCGGTCAGGGCGAGGCAGGCAGCGGCGTCACGAGACTCCCACACGTCGCGAGCAAGAAACTGGCGCTGGTACTCGGCCTCCTGCTCAGGAGTAGGCGACGGGGTGGTGGGCAGCGGCCTAGGCTGAGGAGGGGCGGTCTGAGTACCGGATGCGTGTGCGAACAGGTGCACGCCATCCTGCCGCTGGCTCTTAAGGTGGCGCTGCGCCTGCGGGTGCGTACTAAAATCAATCGGTCTCCCCTCAGGGTCAAATCGAAGTACTCGAGTGGTCGCCATAAGGGGCGAAAAACGAGAGAGCGCGGCTACCAGCCGCAGGAGGGTGAGACAGTCAGTGGCACGTGGGCAGGCGCGCAGGCAAGGAGGCGAGGAGGCAGTGTAAGAGGCGCACAGGGGGGCAGTACGGCGCGCTGGCTGGTGGGCGGCGCGGCGACGCGGCGCGCTGGCGGACGGGCTGGCGTGGCGCGCTGGCGTGCGCGCTGGCGGGGCGCGCTGGCGTGCGCGCTGGCGTGGCGCGCTGGCGTGGCGCGCTGGCGTGCGCGCTGGCGTGGCGCGCTGGCGTGCGTGCAGGTGTGGCGCGCTGGCGTGCGCGCTGGCGTGGCGCGCTGGCGTGCGCGCTGGCGTGCGCGCTGGCGTGGCGCGCTGGCGTGCGCGCTGGCGTGGCGCGCTGGCGTGCGCGCTGGCGTGGCGCGCTGGCGTGCGCGCTGGCGTGCGCGCTGGCGTGGCGCGCTGGCGTGCGCGCTGGCGTGGCGCGCTGGCGGGCCTGCTGGCTAAGGCGCTAGCGGGCCAGCTGGCTAAGGCGCTGGCGGGCCTGCTGGAAAGGGGGGGGGGGAGGGGGGGAAGCCTAGAGCGCTGGCTAGGGCGTTGTCCAGGGCGGTAGCTAGGTCGTGGGCGAGGGCGCTGGCTAGGGACGGCATAGGACTAGGAACGGAGGTGACTAAGGCCTAGGAACAACGAACCTACTGCTGATACCATCTTAGTAACTGAGAACAGCGGAATGAATTGCATTGATTGAGTTGGGGTACAAGTACCTAACCCTATTTTTTAGCATTTCATAGTACATTTTTCATTGCCAAACCAAATAATATTGTCAAACATATCATTGTCTTTCTGTTCTCGCTGTCGCAATCCAGATGTGCCCTACTAAATATCAACTGGATGATACTGAGGAGTCCACTAAAAAATCATTGCTGTAGATTGTAACATATTTGACAAGCTTATTATTATCGGTCAAATCATTCGTGCTGTATGTTGCTAAGGATGTTCCAATGAATTTGTTTTGTTAATATTGAATGAAAGTAATTCACCCAAATCTGAGCATGGTAAAATTTTTTTTTTTCACTCCAAATGCTATCTGAGCATGTAAAGTGTTTGGTTCAAGGTATTTTGTAGGTGAGCATATGCTTGTTATTGAAAATATCATGTTTATGTGTAACAGGTGTAGAGTTTTTGTTGTAAAGCGATTCGCGAACCGCGCGAGTCTATCGGGAAGTGTTTTGGTCTTCCCGCCAAACCTGACTTGTGGACAACGGAGTCAACGGGTGAGTTCTAGGTTCGGAAATCCCGTGACCGAGGTTCGGCGAGAAGTCTGGAACCAATCAGGCTTGAGGCATGAACTTGGCAATCGGCTCTCGCCCTGACCAGCCTAGCGATATGGTAGGCAAAACTCTGGCGAAACACACCCCGTGGTCAGGCTTGGGTTCGTGACGAGCCTTGACAGGTTCGGGCATAAGTGGTATATTTCCTTAGTTTTTGCTGGGGTGACTTCTGCTCCTGCAGCGATATCATCGCCAGCAGTCGAGCCGCTCTCCCATCCTCGTCCTCCTCCTCACTCCCCCAGGTCCATTTTCTATGCCCTCTTGTGCAGTCTATTTGCCTGTGGTACAAGTCTAGCCATTTGATGCCACTTGTTTGCTCAGTATACAGCACACAACACGACTTCCTCGAAATATTGAGCTTCTGCTTCCTTGTTGTGACCATCTCACAGTCTCAGCTAGACTTTGAGAGCCTTACAAGTATCATTCTCTGAAACAGTGCGAGATTCGTTACCAGTAGCTATCAATCGCTTACGTACGTTCCTCGCCATGGACATCTGGATGGCCCAGCCGTCGGTTTGCAGCACCGCCTTCTCATGCAAGTCGTTGGCGAAATCAATCAGCGGAGGCCGAACCGAAGCGCAGGAGCACGATATTAAGTTGGAAGGTAAGCAACCGATCTTTTCATGAGAGGAAGCTTAGTCTCACTCGTCTTCTCAACCGCCCTTCTCTACCTAACATCGTCGAAAATAACGCGAGCCTTGGTCCTCGACCCCCCTTTTCTACCTCTCTCCTCCCTCTTTCCAGGAAACCCCTCTGTGTTTTCAGGTAGACGCGAGAGAGAGTTAGGTTAGCACGCAAGTGCCAACCGTTTCTCCTCCGCGTTTGTGCTGGCAGGTCTCGTCACGGCATCGTGGTACGCTCCGTCCGAGGCGTTGACCTCGTCAATGGGACCCACGCCAGTCAACGTTGACCTCGTCGCCTCGTCGGACCGCTCGGCTTCGTCCGTCGCTTCGTCGCTTTCCAGCTCCGGCGACTCTGCCGCTGCTGTCGCTAAATCCGCGAAACCGGTGCCGGCTGCAGTCCATGCACCGCCCGCTCCCCGCGCCGCTGCTACACCCATTGCCCCGCGCGCCTGCTCCCGGCCGCTTGTGCTGAGCGCGTACGACGGCGTGCTCGACCCGGACCTGTTCGAGGCGACCGGCGAGTTGGGGCGCGGCGGGTTCGGCACGGTGATGGCGATGCGGCGCGTGGAGAGCGACGAGGTGGTGGCGGTAAAGCGCGTGGCGCGCAAGCAGCTGGTGGCGGCGTCGAACGAGGCGATGCTCTCGGCGTCGCTGAGCGAGTGCCCGGGCGTGCTGGGCGTGCGCGAGGTGCATCTGGCCGAGCAGCACGCGTACATGCTCTCCGATGTGTGCCATGGCGGCGACCTCCGCGCCCTGCTGCAGCGACGCAAGGCTGCCGCAAGCAACAACACGGGGGACGCGGGGAGAGGCAAGGGGAGGCGGTGGTGGGGGAAGGCAAGCGGGGAAGGCGGGCGGGGAGGGGGGATGGCGGAGGCGGAGGCGCTGGAAGTGGTGAAACACGTGGGCGACGCCGTGGCGTTCTGCCACGAGCGAGGCGTGGTGCACTGCGACATCAAGCCTGATAACATCCTCTTCGCCTCGCCCACGCCCCTCTCCGCGCCCCTGCCTTTCTCCGCCGCCGCTGCTCCTGCTGCTCCTGCTGCGGCTGCGCGCGCCTCTCCTGCTGCCCTCAGCCTGTCTGCGCCCGTCTCCTCAGCGCGCACCTCCCCCCGCCTGGCCGCCGGGGCAGTGCGGCTGGCGGACTTTGGGGTGGCGCAGGTGGTGGCGGAGGGGCAGCGCGGGTGCAGCACTCCCGCAGGCACGCCTGGGTACATGGCGCCAGAGGTGGAGGCTCTCTGCCGCCCTCGCTGCCCGCCCGCCAAACACGCCAGAAAAGCAGCGGGGAGAGCAGAGGCAGGAAGCGCGGAGGCAGCGGGGTATGGGCGCGCAGCTGACGTGTGGTCGCTGGGGGTGACGCTGTACGAGATGATTGCGGGCGAGCGACCGTACTCAGGGGAGGCGCCTCAGCAGGGCGAGTGGCGGGCGCGTGTGGAGGGGGCTGCGTGGGAGGGCGTGTCTGAGGAGTGCCTTGCGCTGGTAAGTGGCATGCTGAGAGTGCGCGTGGAGGAGAGGCTCACCATGGCGCACGTGTGCAACCACCCCGCCATGATCCGCGCCTTCGGGGGCAGCGGCGGGAGCAGCGCGGGGAAGAGCAAGAGTGGGAGGTGGTGGTGAGCGTGATGGGTGGAGGAGAGGGAGACGAGGGTTATTGTTGAGGGGAGGGGGCAGCAGCAGGGGGAAATGCAGCTTGTGTGGCGTGGCGGTGGGGTGAGGCAAGGAGAGTGGGACGGAACGGAGGAGCACCACTTTTTGCACCCTGCCTGTCAGGGTGTTTGGGATGCTGGTTGGATTTGGTGGTTGGAAGGAGACGGGTGCACGCCGCCTTGCTGCATTGCTTCTTGTTTGCTTGTTTGTTCAAGGATTGAGCCTGGTGTGTGGCTGGAGGGGGGGATGATGCTTGCATAGGCTAGAGATAGTCCTAGATATGGTAATGATCTTATTGTGAAATGTTTATTTCTGAGATTGATGCAGTCTTTCTTCTTAAACTGGTACAAGATTAACTTCCACCACACCAAACTTAGGATACATATTCAACTTGGATGATGTTTTCCAAGATTCTGGTCACGATAGATACGGTATGTGCCTAACTAATTAAAATATGCACCTGTGTACCAGTATTAATAGCTCCACCAACTCAGGCCACCGCAACGATAACAGTACATAGGTATGTGTTCAATAGTACAACAACAACCAAAGCGCTTTGGTCTTATAATACACATCCGCATCTGGCCAGTCATTCCGCCTTTGCACCATTCCCCTCTGCTGTGACCAACACAAGCACGGCCTCATGAATAAATACCAGCAGGCACATGATCCGATCTCTCACACAAGCATTCCCGGGGAAACGAATAGAAGCTTCCTCTCACTGCAGCCTTCCCGCTGCTGTCATCTCCCCTGAGAGTCTGGTTGCGTAGCTTGTGAGCGCTCTTGGCATCGCCTTGCTGGATGGCTGTGAGGAGGCGGAGGATGGAGGAGCCAAACAGCTGCACTGTGTTTCCCACACCGTCGTATCTGGAGGGTGGGAATTGGAAGATGGGTATAGGACTGGATATTAGAATGACACGGATATAAGAGAGCTCTTCACATGGCCTTGCTGGATGGCAGCGAGGAGGCGCAGGATTGAGGAGCCAAACAGCTGCACCGTGCTAACCATGCCGTCGTGCCTGATGGTAAGGTGGATATATGGGGGTTGAGGAGGGCGATTGAATGGGCGGGGGTGTTTCCGATGAGGCAAACATGTGGTGCTCGCAGCCAGCCAATGGCCTTTCTGTTGAGCACCAGCATGTGACGCGCTTCCCTCAACTCACCCATCCCACCCATCCCAACTCCTCAACACCATTGCCCACCGTTCCAAACCGTGCCTTTTGTGCCCGGCAAGCAGGTGAGCCATGTTGCCGTTGTTGTTCAGCACCAGCATGTGCCCACAATCTCCCACCCCCCTCACTGCCCACCTGTCCCAAGCCGTCAGCACCCATACGAATTTGCACCTTCTGTGCCCCGAAAGCAGGTGGGCCATGTTGCCATTGTTGCTCAGCACCGACATATCTAACCACCTTCCTCAACACCATTCCCACCACTCTAAACCGCACCTTCTGTGCCCGGAGAGTAGGTGGGCCATGTTCCCATTGTTGTTCAGCACCGGCATCTCCCCTCGTCCGCTCATCGCATGGTCCACAGCTGCAAGTACACATCCTCTACCCCCCATCACCTCAACACCATTGCCTACCTTTCTGCACCCCACCTTCTATGCCCAGCAAGCATGTGAGCCATGTTGCCATTGTTGTTCAACACCAGCATCTTCCCTCGCCGGCACATCTCATAGTCCTCCGCTGCCAACAGCGTCTTCCTCCCCTCCCATCACCTCAACAACCATTGCTCCCACCTATCGTCCCAATCCCTCAACACCATAGCCACCAGCGAGCAGGTGAGCCATGGTGCCATTGTTGTTGAGCACCAGCATGTGCGTGGCCCCGCCGCGCACCCCCTCAACACTCAGTGCCCCCCACCTCCCCCATACCAAGCCTTACCTTCTCTGCCCCAAAAGCACGTGAGCCATGTTGCCATTGTTGTTCAGCACCAACATGTGCCCCCGCCGGCACATCTCATAGTCCACCGCTGCCAGCAGCGTCTTCCTCCCTTGCAGCCCCTCCAGTACCCCTCGCCCCACTACCTCATCTCCCCCACCTCTCCACTCTGCTGCTGCACCCTCTGCTGCCCCACCCTCTCCGCCTTCCCTTCGTGACCCATCCCTGTCAACCACCCCGCCCTCCTTCCCCCCAGGAGGAGCGAGGGAGCGAGCAAGGGAATATTTGTCAGTGGCGAAGGGGAAGGCCTGCAGCAGAGGACGCAGGGCGGAAGGTCCCCCGTGCAGCTCAACCGATGCGATGTAGAGACGCGTGGAGGGGGTGAAGCCTAGTGCCTTTAAGGCCACTGCCACCTGGGGAACAATGGGAACAAGGGGGGCCAGAAAAGGGAGATGGGGGAGAAAGGGCCGTGTGCAGCTCACCCGATGCGATGTAGAGACGCGTGGAGGGGGTGAAGCCTAACGCTTGTAGGGCCAGTGCCACCTGATGAACGAGGTGTGGCAGGGGAGGGAGAAGGAAGGAATAAGGGGGACGGAGAGGGGTATAGGGGGGAGTTTGAAGCTCCTGAAAGGATTTAGAAGCACGTGGAGGGGGGAAAGTTCAACGGCTGTAGGGCAACTGCCACCTGGGAGACGAGGAAAGGGAGGGTGGCGGGAAAAAAAGGGGTGGGGTGTGGTGGGATGGGGTGGGCGGTGGGGGCGTATTGTGGGGGGGTGTGAGGCATCTAAAAAGAGGCGGTTTGAGAGGGGAATATATGCATACAAGCGGGTGGGAAGGTAAATAGTAGGAGGAGCAGGGTGGGGGCGATAGGATTTTGACACTGCCTGGCCTGGATGGTCCATACACTTGCCTGCGAGGGAGTGGCAAGGCACTTTCCCTTGGCCCTCTGTTGCTTGGGGTTCAGGCGGGGCAGCTCGGGCCACGGAGTGACTTTTGAGTCGACTTGAAATTCTCCGGCCATCTCTTCCTGATCCCCTCAAACAAACAGCCTCCTCTCCCTCATCCTTTAAATCGACCAGAAACACACCTGCAAGGGAGTGACGAGGCACTTGCCCTTGGCCCTCTGCTGCTTGGGGTTCTGGTCGGGTAGTTCTGGCCACCGCTTTCTGATTCTCTCGAACAGTTTCCTCTCTTTTCTCCCTCCGCCATAGTCACACCCGGTGAATGCGAGCATGTCAGGCTCGTACCTGCAAGGCAGGGATGCGACGAGCGGATGGTGGGTAGTGCATGGGATGGGATGGGTGGGAGGGAGGGATGGGATGGGATGGGATGAGCATGGGGTGAATGCCAGCATGTCAGGCTCGTACCTGCCCTCGCATGGCACGTGGCGGTTGCATCGCAGGGGGGCCGAGCATGGTATGGCATGAGAAAAGAGGGTGGCACGTGGTATGGCATGAGAAAAGAGGGTGGCACGTGGTATGGAAAGAGAGAGGATAGTGCAAGGGATGCCATACAGATAGATGATTGCATGGAAAGGGAATCGTGGTGTATATGTGAATCAAGGAAGGTGGCACGGCATCTACAAACTACAGTGGTAACAAGCACTGGATTGCATGGTATCAATACAGTGGTAACATCAATAATTGTGATGTACGTGGATGGCAAGAATCACAAACCTTAGCATCCTTATCTCACCTCCATTCCCATCTCACCTTAAATGCAGCGCCACATACTTGACTGCCACCCCTCTCCCCTCCGCCTGCACCCCCACCTCCCTCTGATCTCTCTGCTCTTTCTTCTCTTGTGGCCCATGCCCTGCCCCTTCACCTCCGCAACTTGCCACAGCAGCAGCAGTACCAGCAGAAGCAGCAGAACCAGCAGCAGAGGCAGGAGAGGAAGCACTAGCAGGAGTAGCAGCAGGAGAGCCCGGGTTGATGGAAGCGGAGGCGGCAAGGGAGGAGGGGTGCGTGAGGGCGAGGGTGAGACGGGCCACGGCTTGAGTGACTGCTGGTACAAAGCGAAGTGCCTCGTAGTTGGCTTTACAGCGCAGCTGATGGTGAGGGGGGAGAGGGTGGGAGAAGGAGAAGGGAGGATAGCAAGGGCCCAAGGGGGGAGAGGAAAAGGGGGATGGCCTGAGTGACTGCTGGTACAAAGCGCAGCGCCTCGTACTTGGCTTTGCAGCGTAACTGGTTGGAGGGAGAAGGGGGGAAGAAGAGAGGGGGAAGGGATAAAGGGAAATAATGCCAGGGGGGAAGAGAAGAGCGATGGCTCGAGTGACTGTCGTTACGAAGCGCAGCGCCTCGTAGTTGGCTTTACAGCGCAGCTGATGGGGGACAAGGAGGGACGGCAGAGATGGGGAGGTAGAAGGGTAGGAGAAGGAGCACGGCATGCCATGGGGGAGGAGAAACAAGTATGCTCCCTTCCATGCCTGTGAGTGAGTGGTGGCTTGCGGGTTGTGCATGCCTGTGAGTGAGTGGTGGCTTGCGGGTTGTGCATGCCTGTGAGTGAGTGGTGGCTTGCGGGTTGTGCATGCCTGTGAGTGAGTGGTGGCTTGCGGGTTGTGCATGCCTGTGAGTGAGTGGTGGCTTGCGGGTTGTGCATGCCTGTGAGTGAGTGGTGGCTTGTGGGTTGTGCATGCCCGTGAGTGAGTGGTGGCTTGTGGGTTGTGCATGCCTGTGAGTGAGTGGTGGCTTGTGGGTTGTGCATGCCTGTGAGTGAGTGGTGGCTTGTGGGTTGTGCATGCCTGTGAGTGAGTGGTGGCTTGTGGGTTGTGCATGCCTGTGAGTGAGCCAGCGGTTACCTTCCATGCTCCTCTTACCTTCTGCAGGGGTGCAGGGAGGCTGTAATTTAGCTTGAACTTGAAGTGATTTAGCTTCAATACCTGCGCTCTCCTGTGGTGTGATGGTGGGGGGGGGAGAAGGTGGGGAGGGAAGGCGGGATGTCGGGTAAGGACGAGTAATGAAAAGTAAACTGGTGCAGGAAGGTTGTATTTGATCTTGAACTTGAAATGATTCAGCTTCAACTCCTGCGCGGGTGAGGGGTGACATTAGGCGACGTTGAGTGGGTGAGGGAGGAAGGGCAGGGCAAGGAGAGAAGGGAGGGGTGAGGCCGGGAGGCAAGGGTGGTAGTGGGGCATGGATGAGCCTATTCATCCAAATGCTTAAAAGAGTAAAAGAAGGAAATGGGATGCAGGGATATTTCAAGGCTATGAAAGGACACGGTGCGCACGACAGCGGGCAGGTCTGTGAGCGTGGCAGGCAGGCGTGGCACCACCACACGCACAGAAGAGGTTTAAGGCAACCTGACTGCCACTCACCCACCTGATAAGGGGGCGCACGTGCTGCCTGTAATAGTCCGGAGAAGAGGCTTTGGGCACTGTGCGCACGACAGGAGGCAGGCCTCTGAGCGTGGCAGGTAGGTGCGGCACCACGCGCACTGAGGGGGCGAGTGACCGGATGAAGTGAGGCGCGTCAAAGACATCGGAGAATGTGCTGATTGGGGGGGAAGAGGGGGGATGTGAGGGGGTGGAAAGGTGAGCTTTGAGTGCAGTGGGTAGCGTGGTGATGAAGTGAGGCGCGTCAAACACGTCAGAGAAGGTGCTGATAGGAGGGGGTGTTGGGGGGATGGAAGGGCGGGCAGATGAAATATGCGTGCTGAACCCGTGGGACCTCATATGCGTGCGGATGAAGTGAGGCGCGTCAAAGACGTCGGAGAATGTGCTGCTGGTGGAGGGCAGTTTGGTAGGGCGGGTGCATGAAAGATGAGGGGGGTGTAAAGGTGTTCGCGCTTTGCGTTGACTCACAACATGCCTGGGCATGGACGAGCGAGTGGATAAAGTGGGGCACAATCCAGACATTGGAGAATGTGCTGCTTGGAGAGGTGGGAGGGGATGGGGGGGGGGGGGGAAAGAGGGGATGGAAGGGTGTTCTTTGAGTGCACTCATAACACAGATGGAAGCAATAGAGTGTGGCGATGAAGGATGGGATGGATGATTGGAGAGGGATCGTCCCACGCTCCATCAGCCCACACTGCCTTCACCCTTTCTCATCTCCCATCTGCCCCTAAGAGTGCCTCACCTGCCGTCGGCCCACCAGGAGGAGTTGTCAAGCAGCCATCATGCCTTCTCTCCCCAGTGAATGATACACTGCCATCATTCCATCAACCCACAGTGCATGCTTTCTTTCCCCAATAAGTGCCTCACCTGCCGTCGGCCCACCAGGAGGAGTTGTCAAGCAGCGGCAGCACCAGGGTGGCCCCTAGCATCTTCGCCACCACCACTGCATCGCATATCTGCTTGGGGATGAGGGAAGGCGGAGGGACGAGGAGAAGTGAAGGGGAGGGGAGAGGGGGAGGATGGGTGGAGGGATACAATAGGGCGCCCCTAGCATCTTTGCCACCACCACCGTGTCACAGATCTGAATGGGGACCAAAGAAGGAGGGAGGAGGTGGGGGAAGAGAGGGGGGAGGACAGGGAGGTGGACGGGGAGGGGAGATGAACAATGGCCATTGGAAGCAGTAGGGGATAAGCAGAGAGGGCAGTGGGGGGAAGCAGAGAGGGCAGTGGGGGGAAGCAGAGAGGGCAGTGGGGGGAAGCAGAGAGGGCAGTGGGGGGAAGCAGAGAGGGCAGTGGGGGGAAGCAGAGAGGGCAGTGGGGGGAAGCAGAGAGGGCAGTGGGGGGAAGCAGAGAGGGCAGTGGGGGGAAGCAGAGAGGGCAGTGGGGGGAAGCAGAGAGGGCAGTGAGGGGAAGCAGAGAGGGCAGTGAGGGGGAGAAGAACAGTGGGGAGCCCTAGATCGACTCAGCATAGTGAGGCGGTCGCCTGAGTGGAGTAACTACGAGAGCATACATACCATGTCAGTCAGTGTGGTTCTGCTTTCAGCCCCCCTCCCATGAATTGAAAATGAAACATTCACCACTCCTTGCTTTTAGCAGCCGATTCAAACATCATTGCTTGGGTTTGTAACAGCCCGTGCATGCAGTCACCCCCCCCTGCACTCAAACCACCCGTCCATGCCCCACTTGCAGGTAACGCGCCCCTGCACCCACTCACCCCTGCACCCACTCACCCCTGCGCGCATCTGGTTGAGTCCCCCTCGGAGCTGCACCATAAGATACTCCCCTTCCCCCTTCCCCTGGCCCTCCGTGCCTGCTGGAGTTGCTGGATGTATGCAGGGGGAATCACAGTTGGACAGGACGGGGTGGGGAAGGGAGGGGTGGGGATGCGAGAGTGGATTGACGCAGCTCGGATGGACAGCTCGGATGGACAGCTCGGATGGACAGCTCGGATGGACAGCTCGGATGGACAGCTCGGATGGACAGCTCGGATGGACAGCTCGGATGGACAGCTCGGATGGACAGCTCGGATGGACAGCTCGGATGGACAGGCTGGGGAAGAGGGGACTCAAAGGGGTGTGATGTGAGGAGGATAGGATGGATGCACACACGCAGTGGTTGGGCTTAGAGGTGTGGTGTGTGATGTGCGAGAGTGGTCTTCACTCTCAGGGGTGTGATGTGCGAGAGTGGTCTTCACTCTCAGGGGTGTGATGTGCGAGAGTGGTCTTCACTCTCAGGGGTGTGATGTGCGAGAGTGGTCTTCACTCTCAGTAACCAAGGAGTGTGCTGTGCTGTGCTCGTGTTGTGACACGTGGGTCGACTCAATAGTCACCTCGCCAATCGTGTGCAGTCATCCACCCAGCACCCAGCACCCACGCACCACAGGGAACCCACCCGAGGCAGTGGGGCATGCGTCCCCGTCCCCCACACAACCCCTCCACCGCACTCCTCCCATCACCGGCCACCCTTGCTCCCCCACGCCCTCCGCCTGGCCGCCCCTTTTGCCCTGCCAGCGGGGGAGAGGCGCTCAACGGGGGCGAGTAGAGTAGGGGGAGCAGCGAAGAGTGCAGGAAGGAGGACGCACAGGGAAGCTGGGAGTGAGCGCGAAAAGGGAAAAGAAGAGGATGATCTGCGAAAGGAACGAAACATGACGTAGCAAGTAACAGACCCTTGGAATGGCAAGTGACACGCCATCCCTCTCAAGTCAAGTCGTCAAACAGAAAAATAGATATGCGCTCAGCTGTATGAAACAGAGCAAGTTCTCACAATCGCATGCCGTGTGTGTGTGGCGCTGCTGTTGCTGCCCTTGGTGCTACCGCTGCTGTCTCCCCTCCTGCTGCTGACACTCCTGAAACTCTGCATTGCTGCTCCGTGGATGGCAGTTGCCTGCAGAAAACCCGCCCGAATGTCGCCCGCCATGGCAGCACTTGTCAGGGCAGCGCTTGTGAGGGCAGCAGCCCCCCCTTGAATGTCTCCTGTGAGTGCAGCTCCTGCCAGGGAGGCACCTGCCAGCCCAAATGGCTGCAGGGCTTGCAATTGTTGATGCACAGGTGGGGAGGGATAAGGGGATGGGAGCACATGGTGCCAGTCACTGTAACTCTGCCTGAACAAAGAAAGGAGAGAAGGAAGGAACCGGTTCGGGTTTATGCATACACATGCGGTCTGCTGTCGGGGTTTATGCATGCATGTGTGCTCTGCTGGGGTTTATGCATGCATGTGTGGTCAGTTGGGGTTCATGCATGCATGTGTGCTCTGCAGTTGGGGTTTCTGCGTGCATGTGTGCTCTGCTGTGAGGGTTTATGCGTGCATGTGTGCTCTGCAGTTGGGGTTTATGCGTGCATGTGTGCTCTGCAGCTGGGGTTTAATGCATGTGGCTGAGCTCTGCAGAAGGGAGGTGGAAGGAGAGGGTGGGGGGCAATACTAGCACCAGGGTGGTGCGAGGTCGCAATGCTAGGCGCCTTATCTGCAGCAGCGGGTCACCCGGCAGTGCGAGGCGAGGTGGAGAAAGGCCACCGTGGCGTGAGAGGAGCATGAGTGAGGGGAGGAGCGATTCAGGCAATGCAAGGCGCATTACCTGCAGCAGCGCGTCACGCGCCGGAGTGAGGCGAGGTGGAGAAGTGAGTGTGCGGAGGGCAGCGATCCATCCATGCACTCAGACATCAATCACAACGCACCCCAGCACAGCACAGCGTCATACTACGACCATACCTCGAGGGTGCTGGAGAGGGGCCATACCAGTGCAGCAGGAGAGGTGCGAGGGAGGGGCAGCGCGCCCATGCGGCGGCGATGCGAGGCGAGGTGGAGAAGAGTGCAAGGAGGTGCGAAGGCGTACCCGCGAGGCGCCGTACCTGCAGCAGCGCGTCCATGCGGCGGTGCGAGGCGAGGTGCAGGAAGGCCACGCAGCCCGCCACAGCCACCGCCGCCAGCAGCGCCGCCGTCAGAGCGCCCTGCTGCCCGCACCGCCATGCTGCCGCGCGCATGGGGAAAGACAGGCAGGCAGAAGAATCATGGGATGGTGGGTGAAGGCGCATGGGGGAACCAGGCAGGCAGGCAGAGGGATTATGCGATGGTGAGTGGGGGCGCTTGGAGGAACCAGACAGGCAGGCAGAGGGATTATGGGATTGTGGGTGGGGGCGCATGCGGGAACCAGAGAGGCACGCAGATGGGATGGCGGGGAATGTGGGGTGGACGGGGTGAAATCAGGGTCGTGCGGGTGAAATGGGAGGCGTTTGGGCGGAATGAGGGGGGTTGTAAGAATGTGAAGGTTCTAGGGTTAGTCAGTTGGGACCTTAGCATCGTCTGTAATATCATAACAGCTTTCAGCAGGTTTATCCCGTCATGGCGAATTTATCATGGAATTCATTGCCATTCTGCACCACAGCGATCACCACACAGGTCACCACCAGAATCCAGCATGTACCACACCACTCGTCACCATAGCATGGCGGAAGCAACCAGCAGTACCGGCGGTAGCCGAAGGAGACGACGAAGCGCTCGCCGTCCCGCGTCGCCGCCTCGCCACCGTCGTCGCGATCGCAGGCATAGGCATTTGGCGGTGCGGCCTTAGAGGCGCCTCGTGCATAGTAGTAGCTGCTAGTCCTGGCGGCATTGACATCTGGCGCTGCGCTACGATGATGCCGTGAAAGGAGTGTACTGGAATCAACGGCGGAGCGCGTCGGCATCAACGGCTCTCCGCCTCGATCAAGAATGGTCCGCAGGGGTCGTTCTCTAATTCGAGAAGAGCGTTGGGCCTGGTCGTGACCGCTGATTTCTTTTGCAATGTCAAAGTTTGCCGTCTCGTTAATCCACGCAGGAGGACGGGGCGAATGGCTCGCGTGTTATTGGTGCTTGGAGGACTCGAGAAATGCGAGTTTTTTTCGATGCGGGGAAAGCTTGGCGATTGGAGTAAGCCATTTTTTCTATTCGAGTGGCTAAAATATAGACTAATTACGGTAGGAGACAACGTGGTCGTTTCCGCAGGATGACCTGCCAACAACGAGATCTCGTCATGACTTTCCGCAACAAACTTAGGGCGAGCTAGATTTGTACCACCGAAATTGCGAAGGGCCGAATGTATCCAGAGTTTTCATTTGCGAACATCATTTGAACTTTCATGGTGTTCGCAACAAAGAGACCGCAGATTCAGGCGGGTAAGCAAAAGGCTCGCGAACAATGGCGACTCTTTTTGTCGACAATAATGCAGCCAAACGCTTGGCCATGACAAAGGGATTCTATTGACGCCATTGTGGAACGCGTTCTTCGAATCGCGAAAATTGCTAAACTGGCTCGTTTTCCAAAACTCTATCGCTGGTAACCATTTCCGAGAGGCGGGTCAGCTTCAATACAGTAAACGAATTCGCGAAACCCGTGGAACGCGGAGAAGCGAAGCCCAAACAGCACACAAGCTTCCCACCCCAACCTTTGTCATGACCGCTAGTTCCTAAATGCCGCTTTACCGTACTCCATTGCACTTGACCATGATAGGAGATGAAGTTGTTCTGGGGACCCCCTGCCCGAGCTGGGATCTGACAACCACTTCTGATTCTTCTGGTACAGTGACCCGTGGCGAAGTTGGCGAGGCAGGCGAAAAGAAAGTGCTGGCACAAAAATAAGAGAATATGCTGATTAGTAACGTTGGCTTTATAGAATCATCCTTTCTTTCACCTGACTCTACGCATGAACGAGGTCGTTCTTTGTGAGTATCCACATGTTTCTCCTCCATTGCCTAGAACGCGTTCGGCGTGACGGACTCCTCCGTGGCCAACTCCCACCATTGAACAAAGCGGCCTGATTGGTTGTTTACGGCATAACGCGACGCGATCGAAAGCACCAGCCCATCGTTTTTCAGTTTCACAGCAAAACCATTCCGCGGCTGCCAGTCATCCCCTTTTACCCTCCTCCGTTTGACTCCGCTTCTTGCGGTTCTGCCACATATAATCTAGTACTAGTACTACTAACCCAGAATACTAACCCAGTAGGACTTGATGGAATTTGGCAAGCTCAGAACGCGTTCCCATCGCCCGCCTCGCTCAGCGCCGAGGCCGTCGCTCGTCGCAATTCGCAAGAACGCACACTCGCCGCTCCTTGCGGCGACGATGGCGACGCTGCTGACCGCAATCCCGCTTGTGCTTGAACTAGCAGTAGTCGTGGTAACACTAACCATTTCGCCTCTGGTCGGGTTGGACGCGCGTGTCAGGGAAGGCGAGTTGATCAATCGCGGATATCCATGGCAGGAGCCGAGCCATCATTCTCGCAAATCGGAGTTGCAATGCTGTTGAACTGAAAATCGACGGACTCTGGTCGCCAGGAAACTGGTAGCAGCAGGCCGTCACATTCGTTTACTAGTGATGTCGATCTAACGTGTTGTAGTCTAATCCACGCTCAGCTCCTTACTCCCTAACTTGCCGACACCACTACTACGGCGCCACGAGTACTATGTCTCATCCTCTTTCCCCTACCACATATGATTATATCCCCCGTGCTCTCTCTTCAAAAGCGGCTTTTGAAACCGTCCGCTATTCCACATATGCTAAGCATACCATCGTAGACTGCTCTGCAACCCTCTCTGCTCCGCAACCATCTCTACTCCTCAAAACCGCAAATCACCTGCGCGAGTATCGCCACCCATAACATCGCCCACCGTATTTTCTTTCCCTACGCGCGTGGCGGCCAGCTGCAAGGCACAATGCGGTGCGGCGCGAGGGTAAATGGCGTGATTACGCTGATTGCGCTGCTTCTCATCCTCGTCGTCGTTGCTGGTGCGCCTGTGCTCCCTGCTCCCGTTCTCACATACACCCCCATGCTCCTTGCTCCCATGCTCCCTTTCTCTCGTGCTCTCATGCTCATCTCTCACATGGCTCCTTTCTCTTACATGCTCCCCCATGCTCACATGCGCCCATGATCTCATTCTCCCATGCTCTCATGCTCTCTTGCTCCCGTTCTCCTATTCCCCCATGCTCTCATGCTCTCATGCTCTCATGCTCCCATAATTCTTGCCTACATGAACCGATGCTCGTACATGCTCCCATGATGTCACCCCCATGTGCTCCAGGATCCGATTCTTGCATGCACCCATGCGCATTCCCATGCTCCAATGCTACCATGCTCCCACTCTCCCAAACTCCCCCATACGCTTAACTAATACAGGAGCAGCCAGTGGCGCGGCACTCAACACCGTGGGCACGCGGGTGAGCATCAACGGCCGCTCATTCACCTTCGACTCGCTGCGCTGCGTCGACATTCCCCCTGCCAAGGCGGCCAAGAGGGTGCAGGTGGCGTGGACGCAGGCGGGCGCAGCTGCTGCGTGTAGCGAGATTCGGTTCTTCTCCAAGCCCGGGTGCAAGGGAACGGCCGTGGAGACTCTGATGCAGGGCAGATAGCGGTGAGCTTGCCGCGCCTGCACTTCACAGCCCTGCATCTCTGCCTCCCTGCTTCGCTGCCTTCCTGCTTCGCTGCCTATCCGTGGATTGCTGCTTCTGTTTTCTGCATCTCTGCACCGCAGTTTGCTGTCCTCGATATTGCTCCCTTGGAATTTCACCCATGCTTTGGGGCCGGTCTGGTGCTTGGGTGCGCGAAAAACAGGGCGAGGAATATGGCCAAACCACTGAAGTCCGTCCGATGCATCATTGGTGCGTCCACTGCTGCTCTCACTCTCGCTATGTATCCATTCCTCCATCTCGTGTCTTCTCGTCTCTTCTCCTCTCCTCTCCTCTCCTCTCCTCTCCTCTCCTCTCCTCTCCTCTCCTCTCCTCTCCTCTCCTCTCCTCTCCTGTCCTCTCCTCTCCACTCCTCTCTTCTCACCTTACAGTTCCTGACTTGCAACCAACCCTTGTATCCAACTCCATTTCTTTGCTTCTCTACCCCTTCACAACCCCCCCCTGCCGGTGATCCACAGGGCATCTGCCAACACCCGTTGACCCACCTGCTACATCCACACCCGTTGAACCACCTGCTACATCCACACCATCCCCAACAGACTGTAAGCATGTGCAAGTGCAAGAGCATTCACGTTGAGTAGTACTCATAAGAAATTAGGTGGTCCTTCTGGCGTTGAGCAAGCCTTACTAGTCCATTCATGGTACACTGCATTGCATCTACTGCATTGCCTGCTTTCCTGCTCCACTGCTCCCCTGCTCCCCTGCTCCCCTGCTTCCCTGCTTGTCTGATCCCCTGCTTGTCTGCTCCCCTGCTTGTCCGCTTCCCTGTTTGTCTGCTCCCCTGCTTGTCTGCTTCCCTGCTTGTCTGCTTCCCTGCTTGTCTGCTTCCCTGCTTGTCTGCTCCCCTGCTTGTCTGCTTCCCTGCTTGTCTGCTTCCCTGCTTGTCTGCTCCCCTGCTTGTCTGCTTCCCTGCTTGTCTGCTCCCCTGCTTGTCTGCTTCCCTGCTTGTCTGCTTCCCTGCTTGTCTGCTCCCCTGCTTGTCTGCTTCCCTGCTTGTCTGCTCCCCTGCTTGTCTGCTTCCCTGCTTGTCTGCTTCCCTGCTTGTCTGCTCCCCTGCTTGTCTGCTTCCCTGCTTGTCTGCTCCCCTGCTTGTCTGCTTCCCTGCTTGTCTGCTTCCCTGCTTGTCTGCTCCCCTGCTTGTCTGCTTCCCTCCTTGTCTGCTTCCCTGCTTGTCTGCTCCCCTGCTTGTCTGCTTCCCTGCTTGTCTGCTTCCCTGCTTGTCTGCTCCCCTGCTTGTCTGCTTCCCTGCTTGTCTGCTCCCCTGCTTGTCTGCTTCCCTGCTTGTCTGCTTCCCTGCTTGTCTGCTCCCCTGCTTGTCTGCTTCCCTGCTTGTCTGCTCCCCTGCTTGTCTGCTTCCCTGCTTGTCTGCTTCCCTGCTTGTCTGCTCCCCTGCTTGTCTGCTTCCCTGCTTGTCTGCTCCCCTGCTTGTCTGCTTCCCTGCTTGTCTGCTCCCCTGCTTGTCTGCTCCCCTGCTTGTCTGCTTCCCTGCTTGTCTGCTTCCCTGCTTGTCTGCTCCCCTGCTTGTCTGCTTCCCTGCTTGTCTGCTTCCCTGCTTGTCTGCTCCCCTGCTTGTCTGCTTCCCTGCTTGTCTGCTCCCCTGCTTGTCTGCTCCCCTGCTTGTCTGCTTCCCTGCTTGTCTGCTCCCCTGCTTGTCTGCTTCCCTGCTTGTCTGCTTCCCTGCTTGTCTGCTCCCCTGCTTGTCTGCTTCCCTGCTTGTCTGCTTCCCTGCTTGTCTGCTTCCCTGCTTGTCTGCTTCCCTGCTTGTCTGCTTCCCTGCTTGTCTGCTTCCCTGCTTGTCTGCTCCCCTGCTTGTCTGCTTCTCTGCTTGTCTGCTTCCCTGCTTGTCTGCTCCCCTGCTTGTCTGCTTCCCTGCTTGTCTGCTTCCCTGCTTGTCTGCTTCCCTGCTTGTCTGCTTCCCTGCTTGTCTGCTTCCCTCCTTCCCTGCTCCCCTCCTCCCCTGACTCCCTGCCTCCTCTCCTCTCTTCCACACCACTCCTCAGCTCTCTTCTCCCCAGCGTGCAGTGTGCCTCACTCCTCCCCTCCCTCTCCCCCCTCCCCCTCCCAACCCCTCACTCCCGGTGCTCCAGAGGGCATCTGCGGGCATGCAGTGTGCCTCATTTCCCCCTCCCTCTCCCCTCCCCCCCCCCATTCCCCCCACCCCTTTCCCCCCACCCCTCACTGCCGGTGCTCCAGAGGACATCTGCCAGGTGTGCCCCGGGGAATGCAGGTGCGACACAACCTCGCAAGGCAACGAGACTCCACCTGAATCCATGGATTCACTGGGTGGCTCATTGGATTTTATGGACGACGACCTCCCATTTGAACCCTTGCCAGCAGACGGTAAGCATGCGCAAGTGCAAGAGCCTGCTGCCTGCATATTGCATGCGAGACTCTGGATGGTCCTCCTTGTGTTTTGCAAGCCTTGGTAGTCCATGGTATATCACTGCAAAGCAGGGAGCGCCAGTGTACACTCTGATGCAGAGCAGTCAGCAATGAGGTGCCATCCCTGCTTCCCTGCTTTCCTGCTTCCCTGCTTCCCTGCATCATTGGTGCGTGCCGTGCTGGTCTCTCTCCCTTCTGCCTCCAGCACTCCTTTCGTCCCCCTGCTCTCTTCTCATCTTCTCATCTTCTCATCTTCTCATCTTCCCTTCTCTTTGCCATCTGCTACCCTCCTCTCCTCTGTGCTCCTCTGCTCAATTCCCATCTTCCCATCTCTCCTCTCTTCCACTCCACTCCTCAGCTCTCCTCTCCCCAGCGTGCTGTGTGCCTCACTCCTCCCTCCCTCTCCCCCCTCCCCCTCCCAACCCCTCACTGCCGCTGCGCCAGAGGACACCTGCCAGACGTGCCCCGCGGAATGCAGGTGTGGTGCAACCTCGGAACTCGACGACTCCCTTCTTGAGCCCATTGACACGCTGGATGATGACTCTCCATCTGCTGCACCCTCACCAACAGATCGTAACCATTTCGTCCCTCCTGCATACATTGTTTACTGCCCTTGTGTTGTGCAACCCTGCATAGTATAAACGCTCTCTGTGCTTTTGAGAAATTTCAAAAGTGACTCCCTATTGCATCTAGTCCTCTGCCTCTCACACAGCTTGGTGCAAGGTGGGCTCTCTTTTTGAGGCGCCTAAAGCAAGGAACTGTTCCCCCCCATCCCGCCCCCCCTCCCGTTCCCTCCCTCTGCCACCCCCACCAGCGGATGTGTTTGGCAGCAGCACTCGCAACCCCTGCAAGGCGGGCTGTATTCGTAAACCTGTTTCGTCTCGCCCCAACCACCAACCCCACCAGCGGATGTGTGTGGCAGCAGTACTCGTAATTGTGTGAGGTGGGTTGTATTCCATCCGCGCCTCTCAAGTGAAACTGTTTCCTCCCCCCACCACCCCCACCAACCCCACCAGCGGATGTTTGCGCCAACAGTACTCGCAATCCCTGCAAGTATGGCTCGTGCATCAGCGATGGCCTTGGCTCCTACTCCTGTGTCTGCCCGCCCAATCGCATCCCATCCAAAAGCAACGGATATCCCACCTGTGATTACGGTATGCTCTCTGCCCCTCTCTATTCACATGCTAGGCACGGTCTGATTTGGCTCTGAAAACTATTCTCACTATATATGAAATACAGTTAACAATCTGGTTTTGCTGTGTATTTACCAAAATGGTGCAGGAGAGCAAGTGAGAGTTAGATTCCTTCTCCAAACTGCCGAGTTTCCTTAACGCAAGAGTCTATGTGCTCTTTGCCATTTGCTTTGCGTCATTGTCACAAGCCTTGTCCGTGCACATGATATCCCCCTTGTCTGTGCGCACATGATATCCTCCTTGTCTGTGCGCACATTAGATCCTCCTTGTCTGTGCGCACATGATATCCCCCTTGTCTGTGCGCACATGATATCCCCCTTGTCGTTGGTCCGTATCCTCATTGTCAATAGCACAGGAGCTTCTTCTCCCACGCTCAACGTGCAAGGAGACAACTGGAGGTGCGAGGACGTCTATCCTCTTTATGGACTCACGCTAGAGGAGTTCACTGCACAGAACAATGTGAGGGCTTGTTCAAAAGTGCATCCCGATATATCCTGCGCCTACTATTTTTTTGGCAATCAGAGGTACTCGTGATCTTCCAAACCAACTGTTCATTCTTCCATGTTGATGTCCTGGCTGGCAGGGCTTGGACTGGTCTGCTGCCCTCACCCGGGGTCAAACGCTCAAAGTGACTGAGAGGAACGACTTGACCTCTTGCTCTGTCTTCTACTACATTCAGAAGGTAGCTCACCTCCCTTGCAAGAGCCTCCCCCCTGCTCTGTCTTCCACTAGGTTCGGAAGGTAACTACCTTGCAAGGGCGTCCCTCTTGCTCTCCCTTGTACTACATTCAACTGGTAACTCGCCTCCCTGTTAGGGAGCACCCTGTTACGTGATCTGTGCTAGCAGGTGTAGCTGCTGCCTCTGTATCTCGGTTGCTCTGTCATGGTGTTGTTGCTTATCCCCACGCAGGGCGGCACATGCGAGTCAGTGGCAGCCTCTCTCGGCATCTTTGGGCTGTCTTGCCGCACCCCTCCCACCTCTCTGCTCCTCCACTCCTCCCCCCAACCACCCAATGCAGGGCGACACATGCGAGTCACTGGCAGCCTCTCTCGCCATCTCCTCTCTCTCCCTGCAGGAGCTTAACCCCGGCTTCAACTGCTCCTCGCCCCTCCCCGCGTCCCGCTCTCTCTGCATTGAGCGGGAAGATGGGGCAGATGACGGAAGGGGGGAGTACTGCAATACAGATTACTCGGTCAGCGGCACAACCAGCTGCGCGCAGGTGGTGCAGGACTTTGAGTTCTACTCCTTGATTGAGCTCTACCGGCTCAACCCAGGGCTCGTGTGCTACATCTCACAAACTGCCAATCGGGAGGTGAGTTGGAGGAGACTGCAAGCAGCATTGCCGGTTTGTAAAGGAAGAATTCCTTCCTGTTTTGTTGCTGAGCATGCAGTGCCGCCGTCGCCCTCCGCATCTCTATGATAGCCTGGTACATACCTTACAATCCTTCCGTTTGACAACTATCATACCTGTGTGTTTGTCCATTTCAAGTGTTCTGAGTGACTCACGCTTCTTTCTGACATGTGTACATTACATCCGCAAATCGCAGGCTCGTTGGCCCAAGATATGTACCGAGGCCCTGTCGGTTGGTCTTTTTGGTCAATGCGACGAGGGAGTAAAGAAGAAGTTCAAAGCAGCGGCACCATGCAGTGGTATCATCAGCAGGTATTTTAAAGGAAACACGAAGCTGTATGAGAAGTACAACAACCCGTGTGCGGGGACTCTGGGTGGCAGCAGTGGTGAGCCCGTTGAGATCTGCCTGCCCTCGTGATTGAAGTTTGCAGCCAATGCCTGGCTTGGCTTGCATTTGCTTTTGACTCGACTCAAGTGTGGGGACTGTTGGGGGCAGCTACGGCGGGCCTGTTGAGATCTGTCTACCCCCGTAAGTGCAACAGCTCCTATGCAGGGACTGTTTGTGGTGGTGATGGTGGGATCGTCTCGTTGGGATTTATTTGCTTTCCGTAGTTGAAGTGTGCAGACAAATCGTGCCTTGCATATATTAGAAAGGCAAAGACGTGTTTCTGTGTTTCATGGGGAAGGCATGCATTGCCTGGTCTGTGTCTGCAATGGGTGTACTCTATATAACATGCATTAGGATGTACCGCATGTTAGTTATCGATATTGTAATTTAAGTTTGTCCACATAGTAGCGTTTGCTTCCATCAAAGCTAGAAAAAATACATACGGTAGTAGCCTCCTTTCCCCCTCCCCCCTCCCTCACATTCCCTTCGAAAGCTGATAGGAAGCTGAGCAAATAATAAAGGATGTAGTACATATATTGCTGAAAACAAAAACTCCTTGTCTAAACAAGCACTCTTAGGGCGCGTTCCCTCCCTCGATCGATCCTGCGCCGGATCGATCCTGCGCTCGGTTTGAAAAGGTTTAAAAGTCGAAAACAAGACAAATCAGGAGTTAGGTACGGTGAACGATCGATTTGCACGATCGATCGAGGGAGGGGACACGCCCTCACTCACTATCGAAGTAGTGCATCCTTGCAGAATGCTGCTGCGGACTTATAGCAAAAGGCAAGTGCATCGTCGCCTCGAGTCGAGAAGCCGTCATGCCAAATGTCGAAGCCTCCCACTCTCATCCCTAAAATCCACGTTGCGCATCATGCTGCGTGCCAGAAAACCGCGTCGCCCTGGCAAGGTGGGCGGGTTTTAGCCGCGAACGCCTTTTTTTTTTTTTTTTGGTAGTGTGTAGGATCAGCACCGCCAGTATTGCCCGCTGCGGGATCGAGCACCGTCATCTTGAACGCCACGTGGCCGACTCGGACGGGAAGATCTGTTCCGAAGATGCGGCTAGGCAATTCGGAGGTGACTCGTGATGGCAGCCTGAGTGCGAGCACGGCGCGGCCCGGGGGGCTAGTGATTCAATACGGCTAATCTGGGAGGGGGGAAGAGACGGGGATGTGTCGTGGCGTTATTTGCGATCAGTACACCACAGACACGCCAACATGCTGCCGTCGTTTGCCGGCGCGTGGGAGAGGATAACCAAAACAACCGAAATCGATGCTGCCGTGAGAGAGGGGCGCGTGCGAGAGATGATCGGTTGGGGCGAGAAACTCGGGCAGGTCGAACGCAGGCATCCGCGCCACTCGGGAAGGTCGAACGCAGGCATCCGCGCCACTCGGGAAGAAATCTTCCGACTATAGTGCCAACATACATAGCAGTAGCCGAGTCGGAGGCGGTTCGAGGCCGCGTGCGAGATAGGAAGCGATGCCGCGGCGGCCGTGCGTGAAGAGATGCGTGGTGCGGCGAGTGCGGTTAGTGCGGCGAGTGAGATATTCATCCCTTCCTGGGGCCCTTGGTGTCTCCCTGCTCGTCTCCTTAAACCCCTGCTGCTTCCAACTGCACGGTAATTCGTCTCCCTCCTCTTCTCTTCCCACCCAATTCGCTTCTGATTCTTGTCGCCTCGCCCCTCCCTCGCCTCCCTCGGTTGCTCGCGACGCGTTCAGCGCCCTCCAGCCGACAAAGCAACTGAAACCTCTTGCGTGTCCTCGCCTCGCCTTCCTCGATTGCGCGCCAGCTGCTAACCCGCCTCTGCCACTCGCCACTTGAAATTGCTCTTGTGTCCTCGCCCCGCTCGCCCCCCTCGCCCCGCTCGCCCCGCTCGCCCCGCTCGCCCCCCTCGCCCCGCTCGCCCCGCTCGCCCCGCTCGCCCCCCTCGCCCCGCTCGCCCCCCTCGCCCCGCTCGCCCCGCTCGCCCTGCTCGCCTGGTCCGCGCCCTCCCACTCGCAGCTGGCAGCTCGCTGCAGCCGCTGGGCACCTTCAGCCTTCAGGTACGATGATGATGCTTCCACTCGCAGCACTGCGAGTGCGAGCAGTGCTGTTCCCCTGACTGGCCTGACTGAGCGCGTTTCCTCGTTGACCGTCCTGCTGTCCCCCCTTGGTGCCATCCGCCGTTCCTCTGTGTGACTCTGTCCTCAGCTCTCGTCAGCTCTCGTCAGAACCTAGACTTGCCTGCCATCATAGGCTCTTGTTACCTTCACATGCTTTTTTGGCTGTTAAACTCCTAATCCTGTCTTTCGCTTCATTCACGCTACCCCGTTGCTTCTGGCGTCATCATAGCCCTGTGCCCTGTTTGCACCGCACATCTCTTTCTATCGTGTCGTGTCCATTCTGCATTCTTCCATCTCCTCTCCCTTCCCCTCCTCTCGCGTCCTGCTCCTTCCCTCTTGCTGCTTCCTCTGTCTCCTGCCCTCTCCCCCACTTCCCGCCCTCCCCCTCCCCTCCCGCCCTCCCCTCCACTCCATCCCGCCTTCCCCCCACTCCTGCCCGCTTCCCCCCCACTTCTTCCCCCCCACTCCCTCATGCCCTTTCCTCAATTCTCCCGCGCTCCCCCCCATTCCCTCCCGTTCATCCCCCCGACTCCGTCCCCACTACTCCCTTCCCCCCACTCCCTCCCGCACCCCCCCTCACTTTCTCCTGCTCTCCCATCTGCTGTGGTTGCTCTCTCCTCCATCCATGTCTGTCCGTTCCGCCTCCCTGCACGCCAGGAGATGGAGAAGACCTTCCATTCGTGTTCACACCACCACGACTGCTTATCCCCTGCCTTCTCCTTCCCCTGCTGCTTATCCCCTCTACGCCCTGCTGCTGCTGCTTCCCTCCTTCCCTGCTGCTACTGCTGTTTCCCTCTGTGCACTCCCTGCATGCAGAACCGCAACAACACCCCTCCGTCTCCAACTTCCCTTAGCCCATGGCTCGTGTGGTAAGGCTGGGTGTGTTGGCTCTGCGGGTTGCCCTTGTTCTTGCTGCTATCGCAGTCTGAAATGATCCGCAACACAACCCCACTAGCATCGCAAAGGATTGAACGGATAAACTGCAATAGTTGTTGAGGTGTCTGTTGTTTGCCTGGTGCTTACTACCATCACAATCCACCACCACATCAGGTATTTCCACTGCCATTGCAATTCTTGCGCGTGTGTGTCTTGCCAACGCCATGCATTCGCCTGTGCTCCCCGTGTGCCCTCTTGCATTGCAGCTGCCAGGTGTTCCCGGGGCAGTGCAAGCTGACCATCCTCTCATGCTGCCTGCGAGTGAATTCCGCACGTATCTGCACACCCTTGGTGTGAGCAACCAATCTTCTCTTAAACAACTGCATGCATGCTGAAAATTGCCTCTGCATTCCTCGTTTCGCGCTGCAACGAGCTGGTTTCAGCTTGTTGATAAGCTGTGCGGATCTGGCGTTGCACGGCCATTCTGCTGAGCATTCCACTCAGTCGCAAATCGCCTCAGCCCAGCTAAGTACAATCGTCAGCTCGCCTTTCCACACTATTGAGTGGAGTTGTCAGTTCAAACTGTTGCTCATGCCTATGCCCCACCATGCTTCACTCTTGTGTTGTGCACACTCTCAGGTGAATGGCACTGCTGGGTGGCATGATGCCACCCGCCTTGCTCAGCGCCCCGCATTCACCTCCTCCTACTCCCAACATGCCCACTCTCTCTCCACGCCCTTCCACCTCCTTTGCACGCTCGTAAGCTCCTGGGAAGATGATTTCTACTTGGAACCATTTGATTTAGGGACTGGTTTCTTTACGATTACTAGAAAGGGCGTTTGTTCTAACAGTAGTTATTTATAAAAAGAAACTAAATAAACGTGTTCTGTCTGCTTCCTCAATGCAGGTCTTTGTTGCGTACATTGCATTGAATGCGCTGGTGACACTACTATGGAGGATGGGAGTCTCGTATCCGCAAGTCAATTCCTGGGTTCACGAGCAGAAAGTTGCTGTGACGACCAAGCTGTGGGCATTGATATTCACATGGGTACGCTCGAGTGCACACAGCATTGCCTGCTGGGTTCTGCTGATGTATGCTGATGTGTCTCGTTTGGGTCCCTAGTCTATATGCACCTCCTCCCCTATTCTTCCAGCCTTCGTTTCTTCTTTCGCTGCTGTGTTTGTCATGACCCTCGCATCCGCTATCCCATGTTCGTTGATCACTCATCCTGGCTTTTCTTCCGCCCCGGTGCCTCCTTGTCATCGCTCCCCCGTCCACGCCACAGGCTCGTGAGATTGTGGACGAGGCAAGGTGAGAGTCTCATTATGTTGCTTTGTTGTTTTCGCCTTATAACATCATATAAGGCGTTTTTCTTTCATAGTTTTTTTTTTATTGCCTGATTACAATTCTGCTGCCATTTTTTAAAATTTCTTAAATTCTCCTGGGATTTTCAGCTGCTTAAACCATTCATGATCTGCGTTTGCTGATTTTCTAGCTTTCTTGCACTCTTCTGCTTTTTTTCGGCTTCTTGAGTTGGCGTGCACGTGACGGCTGTCTTGTGCATTTGACCATGGCAGATTCACACTGCGGAGCGTGTATGAAGCTGTTGGAATCACTCTGCGGGGGCTAGTGGGAGTGAGCGAGTTGGCCATGCAACTGAAGGAGTTAAGGGAGCAGCTGGCAGAAGCTAAGAAGGACTTGGCTGAACACAGGAACCTGATTACAGGGCAAGCGGAGGAGCTGGCAGCATCGAGGGGGCAGGTTGAAGCTGGCCTTGAGGAAGCATTGGTGTCGCTTGTGCGAGGCGAATGGGGAAGCACACGCATGTTGGATGTAAGTTGTACCTGCCGGGATGGGAATCTGCACGTGGTAGATTTAAGTTGCTTCTGGGGTGGGAATATCGTCATGTTGAATGTCAATGACCTTTTTTGATATGGCCAGATGCTCAGCACTTGCAGCTTCAATGCTGCAATTTGTGACATGTTACCATGTTACCTTGTTGAGTCGGGATATATTCCTTGCTTCTTTTGCCTTCACTGTGAATCTTCTCCAGGCCGTTTCTTCAGCCCTCACTGAAAAAAACGACAGGCGAACATCTCTTCAGTTGAAGAATCTCTCCAGCATCTCAGACACGGCCCTCCACGTTGTGTCTGCCATGACCCACCTGAAATCGATTGATTTGGACAAGTCCTCTGGCTTCAGTGCAGAGGGCGTGAAGCACCTCTACAGGCTGCCACAGAAGAAACGGCTCTCACTTATGAAAACGGCCGTTTTTGACAGTCATCTGGAGGGGATTGGGGCAGCGAGCAGCCTTGAGCGTCTCTATCTCAGCTGCACCAAAGTGACAGACTCTGGTCTGCAGCAGTTGACAGGGCTCGCGCTCAAGACTCTGGAGCTTAATGGCTGCCAGGGTGTTACAGCTGCTGGCATGGCGCATGTGGGGAAGCTGAGAGGCCTTGAGAGTCTGTTTCTGGGGAATTTAACCACGAAAGGTGATGGTTTGGAGCACTTGTCGTCCCTCACGAATCTGAAGCTGCTTGTGCTGCCATCTGGGGCTGCAGGTAAGGGCTTGGAGCATGTGAGGCACTTGACTGCTCTGCAGAAGTTGGATATGACGGGAAGCAGAGTGGCTGACGGTGGGGTGCCGTGGTTGAGCAATCTGCCTTCTCTGACGCACATTAGAACAGATTAAAGGAGCTTGCAGCCATGGGTGAATGCTGCTCTTCCTGGTGTGCTGGTGAGCAGTGACTTTCTGCCTGGTACTGGTCCTGTGGGGTGAGCTTTGAAGCCTAGTCATGCTCTTGAGGAAAGCTGCACCTCGCACGGTACCTTGTACGATATCAGTACTACACACTATGACCCTGTAATTCCCTAAATTTACCACCAATTCCCTGTGAAGTGAGAATAAAAAAAAAACTCAGATGGCCAGGGAGGGTGCAGTCTGATATTGACCAATAAAGACGACTTTTTGGTCAAGGCTTACAGTATCGTTTGCCCAACAAGATTGCAACGAAAGGTACGGTATTGGAAAACTGTACGCTTGTGCACCAGCTTGTCAGAATATTGAACGGGAATGGATTGCATTGAGAAGATGGGTACAAGTACTAACCCTAGATTGGGTTGTACCCCTTATGGGCTACCCCACTACAGCCTACACAACATAAGCATAAGAATGTTCTGACACAGCTTGCTCTACTGTACTGTATTAATCAGCACCAGCTTTCTAATCTTTCATAGAGAAGGGTAAAGCCTGCCTGTTGAGATGCCAAACAGGCTTCATTTCATCATACGGGGTAACGGAGATCAATCTAACCATTAGCTAAACAAAACAGATTAGCTAAACCTCATTACATAAGACAACCACGGAAACCTTGCCGGACTAACAAATGCTAGCCAGCCATACTTTACGAAGGCAGACAGACTTCAACGGGACCACCACTGCTGCCCCCAACAGTGCCAGCACACGGGCGGTTGTACTTCTCAAATAGCAGCGTGCTTCCTCCGAATGCCCTGCTGATAACACTGCTGCATGACGCTGATGCCTTGAACAGCCTTGGTCTTCCCTTGCTACAACCACCGTAATTATCATGCTGTGCGGCCTTTGTACATATCTCGGGCCAACGAGCCTGCAGATTGCGGATGATCGCATGTGAATGAGAAGCGCGATCGGACCAAAACACTTGAAAACAGGAAAGAAAAACATATTTGTAATGGATAAAAACTATGCATCACGATATGAAAGAGTTGCCGAGTGATGGCATTGCCTGCTCAACAACCAAAAAAGGACTGGTGTTAATGAAACTGGCAATGCATCATGATGCAGCCTCCTCCCACTCACCTCCCAACCGGCGTTCACTGAGCTGTAGCACACGAGCCCTGGGTTGAGCCGATAGAGCTCCAGCAAGAAAGCCAGACCGGCACCTACTGAGCTGAGCATCTGGCACTCACCTCCTGATTGGTAAATACTGAGCTGTAGCAAACGCACCTGCGGATTGGCATGCAGTGAGCTGTAGCACATGAGCCCTGGGTTGAGCCGGTAGAGCTCCAGCAAGGAACCCAGCTGACGGTCCCCCACCACCGCAGTGCAGCTGCTCGTGCCGCTGACCGAGTAAAGTGAATTGCAACGCTGCTCCCCCATCCCCACCTTGGCATCGTCCCGCTCAATGCAGAGCGAGCGGGATGGGGGGAGGGGCGAGGAGCAGTCGGAGCCGGGGTTGAGGAGCGACAGGGAGGAGGAGGAGAGGCCGAGAGAGGCTGCCACTGACTCGCATGTGTCGCCCTGCATGCTCATTTTAGCTGTTAACGAGTACCAGAAAACATCGCGGAAATCTCTTCCTATTCGAAATGACATGGTAATTTCGAAAGAATCTGCCGAAATCATATCCCTCCCTCTTTTTCGCTGTTGCCACGCTGGTAGATCGTTCACTAACAAGTGGCCAAAGAGATGCCACCTGGCAATTTCAAGGGGGTGAAAATGTGGTCGCCGAAACTCGCATACTCGCCTCTAACTATGATGTTAGACAGATTTTGGAAACTCCCAAGCTGTCCATTTATCACAATCCTTACACTAAAAAATGTCGTAACAATAGATCCGGGTGGTATGTAGCTTTTTCCGATGAGAAGACCTCTCCCCATTTTTTTGATAGTTATAGACCGTAGGGTGGTATGTCCGTGTGATTACGGTAAAAGAAAGTGCGTTACTTAGCGATAAAAGTGGTACTAAGAGTAAGAGTGTTACTTAGTCATATGAGTGGTACTAAGAGTAAGTGTGTTTTTTAGCCAAATGGGTGGTACTAAGAGTAAGTGTGTTACTTAGCGATATGAGTGGTACTAAAAATAAGTGCGTTAAGAAGCCATATGAGTGGTACTAAGAGTAAGTGTGTTACTTAGCGATATGAGTGGTACTAAGGGAAAATGAATTACTGAGCGATATGAGTGGTACTAAGAGTAAGCGCATTACTTAGCGATATGAATGGTACTAAGAGTAAGTGCGTAACTTAGCCATATGAGTGGTACTGAGAGTAAGTGTGTTAATTAGCCGTGTGAGTGGTTCTAAGTGCAAGTGCGTTACTTAGCGATATGAGTGGTACTAAAAATAGGTTCGTTACTTAGCCATATAAGTGGTACAAAGAGTACAGTCATACCCCGGATATAAGCGCCACCCTCGGATAAGCGCCTGGCGCTTTTAATTGGCGTGTGGCGCTTATATCCGCTGCTCGATTATAAGCGCATGTAAATTTTGAAATGTGTTCAAAACGCTGTAACGATTTTTACTTTAGCAGGCGGATGTGTTGCAGATTCGGTTCCCTTCACATTCGGACCCTGCACTGGATGCGGGTCCAGTCAGCAGGAGCTGTCAGGAGCTGGATGTGAGTCAGATTCACTCTCATCCCAGCGCGCGCAAGAATTTTTCACAGACGACCCCATGTAACTTCGACTCGATTGAAAAGGCAAGCACGAGATCTACAGTTTGGTGTTAAGAAACATAAAAAATGTATATGTCATTTTATAAACGCCGGCGCTTATAAATTTACTCGATTATAAGCCCACCCCCCTAAAAAAACCTGTTTTATTATTGCCCCCATGGAAATATATCCGGGGTATGACAGTAGGTGCATCACTTAGCGATATGAGTGGTACTAAAAGAAAGTGCGTTACTTAGCAATTTAAGTGGTACTAGAGCAAGTGCGTTGAATAGAGATATGAGTGGTACTATGAGTAAGTGCGTTGCTTAGCCATATGAGTGGTTGGTATTAAGAGTAAGTGCGTTACTTAGCCATATGAATGGTACTAAGAGTAAGTGCGTTACTTAGCCATATGAGTAGTACTAAGAGTAAGTGCGTTACTTAGCCATATGAGTGGTACTAAGAGTAAGTGCGTTACTTAGCCATGTGAGTGGTACTAAGAGTAAGTGCGTTACTTAGCCATATAAGTGGTACAAAGAGTAAGTGCGTCTCTTAGCGATATAAGTGGTACTTAAAGAAAATCCGTTACTTTGCGATATGAGTGGTACTGAGAGCAAGTGCGTTGAATAGAGATATGAGTGGTACTAAGAGTAAGTGCGTTACTTAGCGATATGAGTGGTTCTAAGAGTAAGTGCGTTATTGAGCGATATGGGTGGTACCAAGATTAAGTGCGTTAATTAGACATATCAGTGGTACTCATTGTAAGTGCATTTCTAAGCGATATGAGTGGTACTAAGAGTAAGTGTTTTCTTTAGCCATATGAGTTTTACTAAAAATAAGTGCATTACTTGGTTATATGATGGGTACTAAGATTAAGTGCGTTAGAGACCCATGGTCTTATTGCTAAGTAACGCACTTACTCTTAGTACCACTCATATTGCTATGTAACGCACTTACTCTTAGTAAGACTAATATCACTAAGTAACGCGCTGCCTCTTTGTACGACTCATATGCACTTGCTCTTGTTACCACTCATATCGCTGTTTAACGCACTTACTCTTAGTACCACTCATACGGCTAAGTAACGCACAGTTTTAGTACCATTTATATGGCCATTTAACACACATTCTCTTAGTACTGCACATATAGCAAAATAACACACTTACTCTTTGCTCCACTCATATGGCTAAGTCATGCACTTTCTCTTAGTACAACTCTTTTGCGGAGATAACTAGTTCAACTGGTGCTAGACTTTGGGCTAGGCACGGGGCTTGAGTGATCTTTGCATTCGTTCCTTAGTCGTTTCCTTGTGCACACACTGCTTGCTAGTTCACAAGGGAATTTGCAAGAGTTTCACTAGGAAAAGTTGACAACAATGGTACATTGAAGTTGCCAGACTACACTACATCAGAGCTAGCATGCAAGCAGGACGACTGCCAGCGCAGTACGCTCGACCGCGTTCCAGCACGGCTTGGTCGACCGCGCTCCAGCAGTGCAAGTGCAAAGTCGTGGCTTGCCAACGCTGCAGCAAGTCGGCTGCATAGCGTTGCACCCGCAAGACAGCAGCACATCTGCTTGCTTCGCAGGTGCTCGCAGATGATTGGCGGGCTATGTCTTGTCACCTGCACAGCGCACATACCAAATCGTCCTCGTGCTGGCGACTGCATCTGATCAACCACGTCGACCTCGGGATACCACCACCAAGGTCGGTCTCGCCTGTCAGAATCCCAGCCACTAACCACTGGGATAAAAGGGCTTGTTTGTGTAGCGGATGAGTGCGCCCATAACCCCCCAGGCCGCCATGCCTGTAACCCTTCCCTAGGATCAATCGGGGATCACAAGTGGACCTCTAACACCCCCCCGCACTGGGATGCCCGAGGTGCACACACCAGGATTCGAACCCGAGACCTTCGCTCTGATGCCATGTCAGAATCCTAGCCACTAACCACTGGGATAAAAGGGCTTGTTTGTGTAGCGGATGAGTGCGCCCATAACCCCCCAGGCCGCCATGCCTGTAACCCTTCCCTAGGATCAATCGGGGATCACCAGTGGACCTCTGACATCGCCAATACCACCTGAGCGACCGTCGCACATCTCCGCGGAACCTCGTCACCCAGGAAAACTGGTCCACAGGGCAACCACGTTGACCAGCTGCTCCTTCACGTGCCCGTCGACCACCCAAGTCGACGACCACCTCTAGTCGACCTTACCAGGTCGACCACACCCTTGGTCGACCAGCTTCATGTCGACGACACTCCTGGTCGACCAGCTCCGGGTCGACCAGCACACCTGTCAGCCGACCACACCCAGTCGGCTTCCCCAGGTCGGCGTCACCAAGTCGACGCCCTCCGCAGGTCGACTTCCCAAGTCGACCACCCGAAGTTGGCGCCCTCCCGAAGTCGGCGCCCTTGCAGTGGCCCCCGTGCAGGTCGACCAGCCCCGTCGACCAGCTCGCCCACTGCTACAGGATGCTAAGAGGGTACGCAAGGTCAGGTCGAGTGCAGGTCATCAGGTACATGAGGCAGCCCACAAGCTCTGGGTACGGGCCACTCGGCTCTACGGACTCGTTCGAAGGTGGAGCTGAGAGCGAGTGACTGGTAGACAGAGGAGTGGTCTGTGGTGAGGAGAACTGGAAGCCGAAGCGCTGAAGGACCTGGTGCACCATGTGTGACTGAGTCAGGGTAATGGTGCGGCGTGCTCTGTCCCGGGTGATCTGCAAGCCAAGGTAGCTGCGCAGCTCACCCAGGTCCGTGCACGTGTGTCTCTTCTACAGCTCCGACTTCACAAGGGCGAGTACCTCAATGTCAGCAGTGGCGAAGACCAAGTCGTCGACGTACACGAGGATGTAGAACGGCGGCAGTGAAGTGTCAGTGCGCAGAAACAGCGACGGGTCAGCAATCGAAGGAGCAAACCCAAGAGCCGCAAGTGTCGTCCTCAGTATGTCGTGCCACTCACGAGGCGCCTGGCAGAGACCGTAGACTGGCCGCCGGAGGCTCCACTGGGTACCAGGAGGGAATGACCCAGTGAAGCCAGGTGGGCGGCGCAGCTAGATCTCCTCGTGCAGGCTGCCCTGCAAGAACGCTGTGCTGAAGTCAAGAGAATGAAGCTCGTAGTCACGCTGAGCGGCAACGTGCAGCAGTACCCGAAGAGTGGTCATCTTCGGGGTAGGGGAGAAGGTCTGGAAAAAGTCAACTCCCTGTCGCTGACTGAAGCCTCGTGCAACATAACGAGCCTTGAAGACAGGCGGAGAACCCGGCGGCCGCTTCACCCTGAAAATCCACATGCCATCGACTATGTTCGCCCCAGGAGGGGAAACCTTGTCGACGTAAGTGCCTGTGGACTTCCAGGATGCCATCTCTGCGTCCATGGCTGTCTGCCACTGAGAGGAGTAGGGACCCGAGATCGCCTCTGTGTAAGAGCGCGGGGTCGGGATGTCCTGTGCATCCGGGTCTCCCTTACGGGCAAGCACCCAGGCCACGAGATGAGGTACAGCAGCCTCAAGACACTCAAACTCCTCCTGCCTGTCCTCAAGGACGTCCGTGCCAAGAGCACACTCACCCCCGACGGATGGAGGACAGACAGACTCAGACTCAGCAACAAGACTGGCTGTGTAGTCTAGACGACACGCAGCAGCAAAGTCGACAAGCTCAGCAACTAAGGCAGACGCAGCAGTGGACTCAAACGACGGGTCAGTGACAACAGTAGCCAGAAGACGCGTGACTGTGGGGCTAGCAGCACGAACAGCGTCAGACTCAGGGTCAGGAAGCTCGGGAAGAGAGGACGCAGGAGGAGACGGCAGAGGGACGCGCTGCGGAGCAGAGGAGGGACGAAGCGCCATAATGTGAGTACCTGGCATAGGAGGAGGACGCGGACGCGGGACACGACGAGCGGTGCGAACAGCGCGAACAGGCGAGGCAGGACAAGACGCAGGCTCACGACGCTCTGTAAGGGAGACCGGCTGCTCAGTGTAGCGGGACGGGACAGGCAGCGGCGAGCCAGGAGGAAGGGCAGTGGACGAAGGAAGACCAAGAACCTGGCGGAGCACCGACTCGGGCGGAAGCTCAGACAGCTGAGGCGGCGGCTCGAAGAACGGTCGCTGCTGCACAGGGCCTCCAACTCCAGTGGCACCAGCTCCAGTGCCACCAGCTCCAGTGCCTCCAGCTCCAGTGTCTCCAGCTCCAGCGTCTCCAGCACCAGTGCCTCCAGGACCACTAGCTCCAGCTCCTCCGGTACCTCCTGCTCCAGTTCCTCCAGCTCCAGCACCACCAGCTCCAGTGTCTCCAGCTCCAGCGTCACTAGCTCCAGCAGCGGCACCCTGAAGGCGACAGCGGCTAGTGTACCACTCGCGCAGCTGCTGAGGGGAGAGAGGCTCCCGGAGGGGAGACGCAGTACCCCTAGGTGCAGCACCCCTAGACGCAGCACCCCCAGGCTCCGCACGCTCAGGCTCAGCACCCCTAGGCTCCGCACTCGAAGGCTCAGCACCCCTAGGCTCCACAGCACGAGCACCTCCAGAACCAGCAGTGCCAGCACCACCAGCACCTCCAGCACCAGCAGCACCACCAGCTCCGGCAGCTCCAGTACCCCCAGGACGAGCACCTCCGGGACTAGCAGTGCCAGCACCACCAGCACCTCCAGCACCAGCAGCACCACCAGCTCCGGCAGCTCCAGTACCTCCAGCACGAGCACCTCCGGGACCAGCACTACTAGCACCACCAGCACCTCCAGCACCAGCAGCACCACCAGCTCCGGCAGCTCCAGTACCTCCAGGACGAGCACCTCCGGGACCAGCAGTGCCAGCACCACCAGCACCTCCAGCACCAGCAGCACCACCAGCCCCGGCAGCTCCAGTACCTCCAGGACGAGCACCTCCGGGACCAGCAGTGCCAGCACCACCAGTACCTCCAGCACCAGCACCACCAGCCCCGGCAGCTCCAGTACCTCCAGGACGAGCACCTCCGGGACCAGCAGTGCCAGCTCCTCCGGGACTAGTAGCTCCAGGGCCTCCAGCTCCAGCAGCTCCACGCGGACGGCAGTAGCACTGAGTGTACCACTCACGCAGCTGCTGTGGTGAGAGAGGCTCCCGCCGGCTAGACTGCTGGGGCGAGGCCCCGGGAGAACCTCCAGGACCAGTAGACGTAGCACCACCAGGCTCAGCACCCCCAGAAGTAGCACCCGTAGGCTCAGCACCCCTAGGCTCCTCCCGCTCTGGCGTAGCACCCCCAGGCTCAGCACCCCCAGGCACAACACTCTCAGGCTCCACACTCCCAGGCTCAACACCCCCAGACGCAGCACCCCGAGCAGCACCACCCTCAGCGGCACCTGAGTCACCAGTGACCTCGACAGGCTCAGGCAAGGGAGGCGGGTCTACCTGAGACACACCTGAAGGAGCAGGACCCTGAGGGGGGAGGGGGTCTACCGGAGGGGAACCTGGAGCGAGGAAGACCGGCGGGGGGGGGGGGAGGAGGGGCAGTGCAGTAGGGAAAGAGGCGATAGAAGGGAACCGACTTGTCAAACGTGACGTCCTGAGAGGCGAACACCCGACGCGACGTGGGGTGGTAAAACTGCCAGCCAGGCGCGTCAGGGGGAAAACCAAGGAAGACGCAGGGAATGGCGTGAGCGGAGAGCTTGTCCGCGGTGGTATCGCAGACAAAGGCACGAGCACCCCAGACCCGGAAGCGCGACGCATCGCCAACCTCCCCCGTCCAAAGCAGTGTGGGCGAGGTTTCCGGCAAGGAGACACGGGGCCAGAGGTTGAGCTGATGCGCAGCGTACCGGACCGCAAACAACCACCGAGAATGGGGAGCCGCCGCATGGATCATGGAGGTACGAGCGACCTCCATGACTAAGCCAATGCGGCGCTCAGCAACCCCATTCTACTGCGGAGAGGCCGAAAGCGTGAACGACTGGAGGATGCCCTCCCCCTGACAAAAGTCCCGCAAGAGGTCAGAGGAGAACTCACCACCTCTGTCAGAGTGCAGATGCAGGACGGGAAGGTCCGTGTCGAACCGCTCGCGGAGCTGGAGACGAACAGCGCAGATCCAAGGGATCAAAACAGCAGGGACTTCACCCTTGCTGCGCAAGGGGAAGACCGTGGTGTAACGCGAGTAGTCGTCGACAACCAGCAGAAAGTACCGCTCGCGGCCCTGTCCCTGGACGCGGGTTGGGCCCCACACGTCCAGGTGGAGAGTCTGCAGGGGAGCATCTGTCGGGGGAAACGAGGAGGAGTGAGGAGCGGCGCGCTGCCGCCCCTCGACGCAAGGAATGCAGGGCGGGGCAGGCGAGGGCGGGAGGGAAGGCAGAGACCTGGGAAGACCAGAGACCAGGTAGCGAGAGTGCATGCCACGCAGGCGTGGCAAGGAGGGGTGACCAAGGCGGTGGTGCCAAAGGAGAGTCTGGTGCGACAGGTGACGACACTCGCAGGGGGGGGCTACCAGACCTGACGCAGCCACCTGACCAGACGCAGCAACCTGGGGAGGCTCAGTAGTCAGTGTGTACAGACTCGACCCAGGCCGACGGGTAAACGTGGCCAGGTGACGGCCCGTCCGTGCACACGTGCAGATCGCCACACGCTGGCCTCCAGGGATAAAGGTATTAACCCACTCATCCTGAAGAGCTGCGTTACTCACCAAGTTCGTCGAGAACGAGGGGAGGTGGAGACCTGACAGCGAGCCGGACGGAACCGCCGGACACGGGAGCACGGTGGAGGAACGTGCAAGAACCGGACCCCCAGAGGGGTCAGCCAGGGAGACCGCAACCGGTCTACGGAGCGGTGTGAGTGTGGTACCGTCGCGAAAGAAATAGCGTGAAGCACCTGAATCAAACGTGAATGTGTGCAAGGGCTCAGCAGACGCAGTACCAGAGAGAGCAGACTCACTAGCACCTAGAGCAGACGCACTAGTACCTAGAGTAGCAGCCTCTATGCCAGGGTCGGGCTCACTAGCACCTAGAGCAGACGCACTAGTACCTAGAGTAGCAGCCTCTATGCCAGGGTCGGGCGGCACACAGAGGTAACAGTCACCCTCAGTACCCACAGTCAGAGTATACATGGCAGTAAGTATAGCGTCCAAGTCGAGAGCAAAGACGTCCACCCTGTGTCGAAGCAGCTCCAGCCAGCTGGGGGGCTCAGCCTCGTCGCCAAACACCTCTCTCCAGGCGTCACTCAAATAGGCGAAGCAGCGGGGCTGTGAATGGCCAGGTGTCCCGCAGGTCTGCCCGGCCCGAGCACCTGTGCGAATGACATACGGGCAGCGACCAGTACTCGGAGACTTCCCACGCTGGAAATACCACTCACGAAGCTGCTGGGGCGGAAGGGTGACGCGCGGACCTCGCTGAAGCTGCAGCTGGCCACCACCAGAACCTCCCCACCGAACAGCTCCACCTCGACTGCCGCTGCGGCCGCCTCCACCACTCTCAACGCTGCCCCCACCGCCGCCAAGACTCCCACCACTTCCACTTAGAGAAGCCATAGTGGGCAGAGGAAGGAGGTAGGGCAGGGCAAGGCAGGAACGGAGACGCACGGGCTGCAGAGGGCGTCGTGTAGGTGGGCAGGAGGCGAGCGCACGGGCTAGGAGAGCGGCGCGCTGGCTGGCAGAGCGGTGCGCAGGATCCTGGACGGCGCTCGGCAGGGTAGGGTGGGTGTAGGGCAAGGCAGGGCCGGGCGCGTGGGCTAGCAGAGCGTTGCGCAGGCAGACAGGGCGGCGCGCAGGCCGGCAGGGGCGGCGCGCGGGCTCTGGGGCGGCGCATGGCAAGGGCAGGGGCCGCGTGCAGGCTCTGGGGCGGCGCGACTGGCAGGGCAGGGCGTCGCGCGGGTCCTAGGGCGACGCGACGGGCAGGACAGGGCATCGCTCGGGTCCCAGGGCAACGCGACGAGCAGGGCAGGGCGTCGCGCGGGTCCTAGGGCGACGCGACGGGCAGGGCAGGGCGTCGCGCGGGTCCTAGGGCGACGCGACGGGCAGGGCAGGGCGTCGCGCGGGTCCTAGGGCGACGCGACGGGCAGGGCAGGGCGTCGCGCGGGTCCTAGGGCGACGCGACGAGCAGGGCAGGGCGCCGGGCGGGTCCTAGGGCGACGCGAAGGGCAGGGCAGGGCGCCGCGCGGGTCCTAGGGCGACGCGACGGGCAGGGCAGGGCGTCGCGCGGGTCCTAGGGCGACGCGACGGTCAGGGCAGGGCGTGCGCGGTAAGGGCAGGGCGTGCGCGGGGCAGCGCGACGCAGGGCAGGGCAGGGCGTGCGCGGGGCGGCGCGACGCAGGGCAGGGCGTGCGCTGGGCAGCGCAACGCAGGGCAGGGCAGGGCGTGCGCGGGGCGGCGCAACGCAGGGCAGGGCAGGGCGTGCGCGGGCAGCGCGACGCAGGGCAGGGCGTGGGGTAGCGCGGTAACCGCAGTCGGTCACTAGCTAATGGTGGGCCCGAAAAAAACGGTCCTACGGACCTACTGCTCTGAAACCATGTCAGAATCAAGGAGCAGGAATGGTTGCATTGAAGGGATTGTGGGTACAAGTACTAACCCTAACATTGGGTTGTACCCCATATGGGCTACCCCACTATAGCCTACACAGAACTAACACATATATAGTTTGACATATGAAAGGACATAACTCCATAACTGCTTTTGCTGTTGCTGTTGCGGTTCGATAAAGCGACGACTCGGGCAACTGCTCTGTAGCGAGTCAGTTGTGTGTCCTTGCTGTCTCGCTGCTTTTCGGCGAGTCAAAGGTCGCTGACCTTTGACCTTCTTAACTTCTTGCTCTTACATTTTGTCAACCTCTTCGGTTGACTCGTTGTTTGCTTCGCTGTAGTCCGCCTCGCTTACGGTTCAGTGTTTCGACACATCAGAAGCGCAAACAAACAAACAACCCTAGCCACATAAGGAGGCACAATCACGGCATACCAATGTGAACATACTACGGTACCGCTGGCAAAGTAGTCTTGCCGTACTAGATGGCGGCAGCACACTAGGTGGCACTCAGGCCACTCATACGGCCTCCCAACGCTTCTCAGTGCCGGCAGTGTGATGCAGTTCAGGGTAGAGGGGAAGAGAGATAGGCACTAGAGCTGCCACGGAGCAGTGTGTGGCCGCGCCACCTTCGCCTCCGAAAACCCATTGAGAGAAGCCATGCGGGGACAGGTAGCATGAGCAACATACATGGATGTTTCCTGCACAGTTAATCTTCTCAGAATGTGAGCGGATCTGTGATAACTAACAAAGATGAGATAGAAATATGCAACCCTAAAAGAGTTGTACACTAGTGCCCTAGATATCAGACTTTAAAGTCTGATTCAGAGTCTGTTCAGACTTTTTTTTTTGTACCTAGTCTGAAATCTAAGAATTTTTTTATATACCTTGTCTTATTTTTCAGAGTTTTTTTTTTTATGAGTTGTCTGAAATTTCAGCCTGATTTTTATGTATAGGCTGAGCCTCAGACTTGAGCCATACGGGTACGTCCCGGCCCCGAGACGGGTGTCTCCCATCCCCTCATAACGACACCCTTCGGCTTCTTAGTTTTCCCTTGTTGCTGCTCTCCTCCCTCGGATCCAGCAGCTCCACTAGTGCTGCCGCCAGTTTCCACACCATTTTCTCCACCAGCAGGTGCCTCCTGTACCTTCTCTGCAATACCATTCCCCGCAGCTGCCTTCTCTCCCTCCTCCCACACACTAGGAGTCAGGTCCAGCTGCATGGTGATCTGCTCCATCTGCTGGGACACCCGGGCCTCCGGCTGTTTCTCCCAGCTCCCATACATCATGCCCTCAATGAATTTCACATCCCTGCTGTCAAACAACACACCCTTGGATGGTTCCCACAGCAGCCATCCCTTGCTCTCAGCAGCCAGCCCCAAATGCACACACCAGATTGCACTCGCCCCCAACTTACTGCGGTAGGTCTTGGGGACGTGGGCGACTGCCATGCAACCGAACACCCTCAGCATGTCCACCGGCGGCTTCCTCCCAAGCCACCTCTCCAACAGCACCCACGAGTCATCCCCAACCTTGGTGAGCACCTTGTTCCTAGCGACGGTAGCGTGACGGACAGCATGAGGCGACATGGAATTTCTCAGCCCAGATTCTATGAGCAGCGCCCTAGCTGTCTCCAGAATTGTCCGGTTCGCCCGTTCTGCTACACCGTTGGACTGTGGGGTGTAAGCCGTGGTCAGCTCCCTCTGGATGCCCTGCTTCTTGAGCCAGGCCGTCATCTCAGCTCCAAGGAACTCACCACCCCGGTCTGTCCTAATCCGCTTCACTATACACTCCGCCTGCTTCTCCACGAATGGCAGCCAATCGTCCCGTATCGTGGAGGCGGCGTGGTCCTTCTGCTTCAGCGGATATGCCCACATCAGCCTGCTCCAGTCATCTACAATTTTAAGGAAATACCGCTCCCCCTTGTGCCCTTGCACCGGCAGCGGCCCCACCAAGTCCATGTGGACCAGCTCCAAAGGCTTCTTGCTCCTGCCAGCCACACTATGGAAAGGGAAACGGGTGAACTTTGAAAGCAGGCAAATTTCACAGTTCTCATCGGGTGGCTGTCCGTTCAGCTTCAAGCCCTTAACAACTCTATCTTTCTCCAGCTGCTTCAGCAAAGGCATTGCCACATGCCCCAAGCGTCGGTGTGCTGTTGCCCAATCCGTCTCCCCAGATCTGGCCGACACTTTCACGCCAACCCCTCCAACGGCGTTGCACTCCCCCTAGGATGCAGACCCCTCTCTAGCCTGCCCCCCACCATGCCACGCCAACGCCGGCAGCTGCCACATAGATCTGTACACGTCCTTGCTCTCGTGCAGATCCCAAAGCATCCGATTGCCCAGCTGCCCCTTGTACGTGCGAGCCCCATCCGTGCTAGTGCTCACCCCAGCCTTGGGAAGCTTACGGAGGGAGATCAGGTTGGCCTTAAGGTCGGGGACGAGAAGAACGTCGTGCAGCACCACCGGCTTGCCATCCGCTCCCTTAAACGCAGCTCGTCCCGCACCAGCCACCTTCAGCGCGTGTCCAGAGGCGGAGCACACCTCGTTGATCGGTGCAGTGCGTACGTCGTCCAGCAGGTCCTTGCGCGGCGTCATCGTCCAAGCAGCGCCCGTGTCCAACACCCAATAGTCGACGGGGTGCAGCTCTGCTCCAACCTTGGCGGAGGCGTCTCCTTTCCCCCCCTGCTCTCCCCATATGGAAGAATTGGCCCACGGTGCGCTCCTTCTTCTTCTCCGCACCACCGTTGCTCTTCGGGTTGTTGTCGGACAAATCAGCGACCATGTTCGCGCCGTTTTTCTGGTTCCTCCGCGCGCCGCCATCCTGTTGACGATTCTGGGGGGTCCATCCATCGGGTTTCTTATAGCACAAAAACCAGGGATGCCCTTCCTTCTCACAATACCAGCAACTCCTTTTCATTTTGCCACCAGCACCCGACTTGCCCCCACGTCCAGAATTCGTTTGCACCGCGACCCCAACCGGTACCTCCTTGTTGGTCGTTGGAGTCGTCGTCCTTCTTTGTACCGCGCCCAGCACCACCGAAGCCACGTCCTCTGCCACGTCGGCTCCCTTGCATCCCGTAGCCACTGCTGCCGTCGTCTCCACCCCTCAGTTGGCGGCGACGGAAATCCTCCTCCAGAATCTTCGTCCGCACCTACTCGAGCGTCCACAAGCTCTGGTTCTGCGGCAGGCTCAATCCGCTCGTGAATTGAAGCCACGATTCCGGCAGCAGCGACAGCATCTTCAAGCACTTGGTCTGCTCCGGATAGGTGATTCCCGCGGTCGCCAACTTCACGTAGAGGTCGCGCATCTTGTCCAGGACTGGTTGCACCGGCTCTCCCTCGCTCAGGCGCAACGTGGACAGCTCCCTCTCCATCATGAGTGTCGCGGCAACGGAGGTAGGAGCGTGCAGCTCCTTCAGCACGGTCCACGCCTTTGGACCGCAATCAACCTCCGGCAAATGGTGCATGATGTGGTGACGCTGGTTCAGCTCCAAACTCTGCGACATCAAGTAGTAGCCAGCCGAGGCGCGCTCGTCCCAATCTTCCTGCAGCGCGGGGTCACTCGGTCTAGGCTCCGTCCCAGTCATTAGTTTCAGCAATCCAATCTGACGGAAATACAGTTGCATTTTCCAGGCCCAATCATCATAGCCCTCACCATTGAACTTCTCGACGGTGAAATTCTTCAGCACCTCTTTGATCAGCGAGCCCTGGTTGGTTCGCGCTCCCCTTGGCGCCGAAACACCAGAATCTTGGCTGCCGCTACGATCTTGGGCTGAAGATTCACCAGCTCCCGCCGAGGTGTTGCCCGCCATAGCTACCTATAACGAGGATCGCTATAACGCAGCTCTGATACCAGCTTGTTGGTGTAAGGGCCTAATTTACTCAGGCTATTGAGACTTAATCAAACTTAAAACCTCTCCTCGGGGTCACCTCCAAGGGTTCCTGGGTGCCTGGTACAAGACCAGCCCCTATCCTCGGGTCCGAGTTTGTAGAGAGAGGAGTGAAGAATGACTTAGCCAAAATAATGAGAGTACCTTGAACGTCGCGCAGCGTGCCGTGCAGATCGTCGATCGGATTAAGCTGAGAATTTGCTAGAACGAAGCTCGCTCCAAGATCTTTAAAATAAGCCAAGTTGCCTCGCGAAAAATTCTGCCATTACTAAGTTATGGCTTAGAAAGCTTTTGCCTAGCGTTGGAGTGCTAGCATACTAGCGTTGACTCGGATAGCATTTTGCCGTCGAATAGCGCAGAAACAAAATTCCAGCGAGGAAGGAATTCGCTTGAATCAATTGACTATATTGAGGAACAAACAGAGAAGGAAGATATAGTTCTAGCTAACAAGGACCTTGGGAATCAACCTGGGAACAACCAGGGATGATCCCAAATAATTCCAAGCAACAGAACCAACCTGGCTGGACAAAATAGCAGGTGGTAGGTTGGTAAACAACCTCTGATTCTGTTTTTCCAACCTGGGAAAACAACAACCAGGTTCAGGTTCTAAAAACAGAACCTGTTTTGTCTTTGCCCAACCAGCCAAATGCTGGTTCTGCTGGTTTTCCCTGGCCCTGTAGCATGCAGATACAGACAAACAACATCCAACCTTTACCTAAATTGTACCCCTATAGTGCCTGCCCTGCTACACTAAAGTTTACCGATCAAAACAGTACAATTTCAAGTTGGATAGAACTGAATCTGCGCAATCAATTCAACCGAACCACAAAGCTTCCATCTTGGGTTCCTTTGCGAGCTCGTCCTTTCTGCTTGCATTGTTCATAGCGCGTACAATGTTGTGCCGAAGCGCACATTGCGCGAGTACCTGCAAATGCATCAAGCGAAATTGCGAAAGCAAACAAACACACGAACATTCCATTCACACCCAAATGCATTCGCACACACATACTCGTACAAACAGACGGCAGGATGTCGTGCAATATGAATTTACACTTTAGGATTTTAGACGACTTGTGTACATGACGCAGCCGCCTGGGTATGAGGATGGTACGGGTAGGGTGTGCAAGCTGAAAAAGTCAATCTACGGCTTGAAGCAGGCGCCACGCTGCTGGTACCAGAGGTTGGCAGCTGTTTTAGAGGAGATAGGGTTCAGGACCAGCAGCTGTGATAAGAACCTCGTTCTCAAGGGGGAGGGGGAGGAGCTGGTGCTGTTTCTGGTCTATGTGGACGGCATTCTTCTCTTTAACAGCGGCATGAAGGAGATCCAGAAGGTGCAGCAGCAGCTACAAGTCCCAGGTTGATTCCGAAGGTCCTTGCTAGCTAGAACTATTTATTCCTTCTCTGTTTGTACCTGGATATAGTCAATTGCTGGAATTTTATGTCTACACGGTTCGACGGCGCAATGCTACCCGAGTCAACGCTTGTACGCTAGCACTCTAACGCTAGACAAACGGTGTCCGAGCCATAATTTCGTAATGGCAGAACTTTTCGCGAAACAACTTGGCTTATCTAAAAGCTCTTGGAGCGAGCTTCAGTATAGCAAATTATCAGCTTAATCCGATCGACGGTCTGCACGACACGCTGCGCGACGTTCAATGTACTCTTGCTGTTTTGACTAAGTCTCTCTTGATCCCTCTCTCTACAAACTCGGACCCGGGGATAGGTGCTGGTCTTGTACCAGGCACCCAGGGACCCTTGGAGGTGACCCCGAGGAGAGGTATTAAGTTTGATTAAGTCTTAATAGCTTGAGTTTATTAGGCCCTTACACCAACAGTACTTCGTTGTCAGCACCCACCGGTTCTTCATGATGTTCACCCCGGGTGGGCATGCTACCAGCTCCCAGGTCCCCTTGCCGATGAGGCTGCGGATCTCCTCCTCCATGGCGGGCTTGACCGCCTTGCCCTTCCAGCTCGCCAGCGCCTCCTTCACCGTCATCGTGGATATGTCCCTGCGGTGTTAGGGGTTGGCGTGCATGTCGGGGTCGAGCTCCGGCAGGTCTTCATCCTCCTCGGCGTCGTCGTACAACAGGTCTTCCTCCTCCTCTTAGTAGCACTCATGTGGCTAAAAAGCGAGCTTACTCTTAGTACCACTCATATGGCTAAGTAACGCACTTATTCTTAGTACTACTCATATCGCGAAGTAACGCAGTTACTCCTAGTACCACTAATATCTCTAAGTAACGCACTTGCTCTTTGTGCCACTCATGTAGCTAAGTAACTCACTCTTAAAACCACACATATGGCTAAATAACGCACTTACTCTTAGTACCACTCATATCACTCTCAAACGCAATTACTCTTTGTTGGGTGCAAATTCATATTGCACGACATCCTGCCATCTGTTTGTACGAGTATGCGTGTGTGAATGCATTTGGGTGTGAATGGAATGTTCGTATGTTTGTTTGCTTTCACAATTTTCGCTTGATGCATTTGCAGGTACTCGCGCAATGTGCGCTTCGGCACAACATTGTACGCGCCATGAACAGTGCAAGCAGAAAGAACGAGCTCGCAAAGGAACCCAAGATGGAAGCTTTGCGGTTCAGTTCAATTGATAATGCAGATTCAGTTCTATCCAACTCAAAATTGTACTGTTTTGTTTGGTTGACTATAGTGTAGCAGGGCAGGCACTATAGGGGTACAATTTAGGTGAAGGTTGGATGTTGTTTGTCTGTATCTGCATGCTACAGGGCCAGGGGAAACCAGCAGAACCAGCGTTTGGCTGGTTGGGCAAAGACAAAACAGGTTCTGTTTTTAGAACCTGAACCTGGTTGTTGTTTTCCCAGGTTGAAAAAACAGAACCAGAGGTTGTTTACCAACCTACCACCTGCTATTTTGTCCAGCCAGGTTGGTTCTGTTGCTTGGAATTATTTGGGATCATTCCTGGTTGTTCCCAGGTTGATTTCCAAGGTCCTTGCTAGCTAGAACTATATCTTCCTTATCTGTTTGTACCTGAATATAGTCAATTGATTCAAGCGAATTCCTTCCTCGCTGGTTGTTTCTGCGCTATTCAACGGCAAAATGCTATCCGAGTCAACGCTAGTATGCTAGCACTCCCACGCTAGGCAAACGCTATCTAAGCCATAACTTAGTAATGGCAGAACTTTTCGCGAGGCAACTTGGCTTAGTTTAAAGCTCTTGGAGCGAGCTTCGTTATAGCAAATTCTCAGCTTAATCCGATCGACGGTCTGCACAGCACGCTGCGCGACGTTCAAGGTACTCTCGTTATTTTGGCTAAGTCATTCTTGACTCCTCTCTCTACAAACTCGGACCCGAGGATAGGTGCTGGTCTTGTACCAGGCACCCAGGAACCCTTGGAGGTGACCCCGAGGAGAGGTTTTAAGTTTGATTAAGTCTTAATAGCCTTAGTTAATTAGGCCCTTATACCAACAAGCTGGTATCAGAACTGCGATATAGAGATCCTCGTTATAGGTAGCTATGGCGGGCAACACCTCGGCGGGAGCTGGTGAATCTTCAGCCCAAGATCGTAGCGGCAGCCAAGATTCTGGTGTTTCGGCGCCAAGGGGAGCGCGAACCAACCAGGGCTCGCTGATCAAAGAGGTGCTGAAGAATTTCACCGTCGAGAAGTTCAATGGTGAGGGCTATGATGATTGGGCCTGGAAAATGCAACTGTATTTCCGTCAGATCGGTTTGCTGAAACTAATGACTGGGGAGGAGCCTAGACCGAGTGACCCCGCGCTGCAGGAAGATTGGGACGAGCGCGCCTCGGCTGGCTACTACTTGATGTCGCAGAGTTTGGAGCTGAACCAGCGTCACCACATCATGCACCATTTGCCGGAGGTTGATTGCGGTCCGAAGGCGTGGACCGTGCTGAAGGAGCTGCACGCTCCTACCTCCGTTGCCGCGACACTCATGATGGAGAGGGAGCTGTCCGCGTTGCGATTGAGCGAGGGAGAGCCGGTGCAACCAGTCCTGGACAAGATGCGCGACCTCTACGTGAAGTTCGCGACCGCGGGAATCACATATCCGGAGCAGACCAAGTGTTTGAAGATGCTGTCGCTGCAGGAATCGTGGCTTCAATTTACGAGCAGATTGAGCCTGCCGCAGAACCAGAGCTTGTGGATGCTCGAGTGGGTGCGGACGAAGATTCTGGAGGAGGATTTCCGTCGCCGCCAACTGAGGGGTGGAGACGACGGCAGCAGCGGCTACGGGATGCAAGGGAGCCGACGTGGCAGAGGACGTGGCTTCGGTGGTGCTGGGCGCAGGTACAAAGAAGGACGACGACTCCAACGACCAACAAGGAGGTACCGGTTGGGGTCGCGGTACGAATTCTGGACGTGGGGGCAAGTCGGGTGCTGGTGGCAAAATAAAAGGGAGATACTGCTATTGTGAGAAGGAGGGGCACCCCTGGTTTTTGTGCTATAAGAAACCCGATGGATGGACCCCCCAGAATCGTCAACAGGATGGCGGCGCGCGGAGGAACCAGAAAAACGGCGCGAACATGGTCGCTGATTTGTCCGACAACAACCCGAAGAGCAACGGTGGTGCGGAGAAGAAGAAGATGGAGCGCACCGTGGGCCACTTCTTCTATATGGGAGAGCAGGGGGAGCAAGGAGACGCCTCTGCCAAGGTTGGAGCAGAGCTGCACCCCCTGGACTATTGGGTGTTGGACACGGGCGCTGCTTGGACGATGACGCCGCGCAAGGACCTGCTGGACGACGTACGCACTGCACCGATCAACGAGGTGTGCTCCGCCTCTGGACACGCGCTGAAGGTGGCTGGTGCGGGACGAGCTGCATTTAAGGGAGCGGATGGCAAACCGGTGTTGCAGCACGACGTTCTCCTCGTCCCCGACCTCAAGGCCAACCTCATCTCCCTCTGTAAGCTTGCCAAGGCTGGGGTGAGCACTAGCACGGATGGGGCTCGCACGTACAAGGGGCAGCTGGGCAATCGGGTGCTTTGGGATCTGCACGAGAGCAAGGACGTGTACAGATCTATGTGGCAGCTGCCGGCGTTGGCGTGGCATGGTGAGGGGCAAGCTAGAGAGGGGTCTGCATCCCAGGGGGAGTGCAACGCCGTTGGAGGGGTTGGCGTGAAAGTGTCGGCCAGATCTGGGGAGACGGATTGGGCAACGGCACACCGACGCTTGGGGCATGTGGCAATGCCTTTGCTGAAGCAACTGGAGAAGGATGGAGCCGTCAAGGGTTTGAAGCTGAATGGACAGCCACCCAATGAGAACTGTGAAATTTTTCTGCTTTCAAAGTTTACCCGTTTCCCTTTCCATAGTGTGGCTGGCAGGAGCAAAAAGCCTTTGGAGCTGGTCCACATGGACTTGGTGGGGCCGCTGCCGGTGCAAGGGGGAGCGGTATTTCCTTACAATTGTGGATGACTGGAGCAGGCTGATGTGGGCATATCCGCTGAAGCAGAAGGACCACGCCGCCTCCACGATACGGGACGATTGGCTGCCATTCGTGGAGAAGCAGGCGGAGTGTATAGTGAAGCGGATTAGGACAGACCGGGGTGGTGAGTTCCTTGGAGCTGAGATGACGGCATGGCTCAAGAAGTAGGGCATCCAGAGGGAGCTGACCACGGCTTACACCCCACAGTCCAACGGTGTAGCAGAACGGGCGAACCGGACATTTTTCGGTGGAGACAGCTAGGGCGCTGCTCATAGAATCTGGGCTCAGAATTTCCATGTGGCCTCATGCTGTCCGTCACGCTACCGTCGCTAGAAACAGGGTGCTCACCAAGGTTGGGGATGATTCGTGGGTGCCGTTGGAGAGGTGGCTTGGGAGGAAGCCGCCGGTGGACATGCTGAGGGTGTTCGGTTGCATGGCAGTCGCCCACGTCCCCAAGACCTACCGCAGTAAGTTGGGGGCAAGTGCAATCTGGTGTGTGCATTTGGGGCTGGCTGCTGAGAGCAAGGGATGGCTGCTGTGGGAACCATCCAAGGGTGTGTTGTTTGACAGCAGGGATGTGAAATTCATTGAGGGCATGATGTATGGGAGCTGGGAGAAACAGCCGGAGGCCCGGGTGTCCCAGCAGATGGAGCAGATCACCATGCAGCTGGACCTGACTCCTAGTGTGTGGGAGGAGGGAGAGGAGGCAGCTGCGGGGAATGGTGATGGAGAGAAGGTACAGGAGGCATCTGCTGGTGGAGAAAATGTTGTGGAGACTGGCGGCAGCACTAGTGGAGCTGCTGGATCCGAGGGAGGAGAGCAGCAGCAGGGGAAAACTAAGAAGCCGAAGGGTATCGTTATGAGGGGATGGGAGACACCCGTCTCCAGGCCAGGACGTACCCGTATGGCTACTAAAAAGCTGACTGCAGGATCAGGTGTAGCGGAGCAGCAGCTTGGGACCGAGGAGGCAATGCTGATTCTACCTCATGGCTATGACCCGGATGAGGAGGACGAGCCTGCGTACTGTTTTTTTGCCCCTGCACCAGAGGAACCAGCTAGCATGGAGGAGGCATTAGCTGGACCAGATAGGGACAAGTGGCTGGCTTCTAGGGATGCTGAATACCAGAGCCTGCTAGAGAATGGGACATGGGATCTGGTGGTGCTGCCTGATGGGAAGAAAGCGATACAATGCAAGTGGGTGCTGAGGATCAAGACCGATGACAAGGGGCAGGTCACCATCTACAAGAGTAGGCTGGTGGCGAAGGGGTTTATGCAGAAGGAGAAACAGGACTTCAACGAGATCTTTGCTCCCACTGCCAAACCCCCTACCCTCCGTGTCTTGTTGGCAGATGCAGCCGTTAGTGGGAAATTCATCATTCAGATGGATATATCAACGGCATTCCTGAATGGGATTTTAGAGGAGGATGTATATATGACGCAGCAGCATAAAGGAGATCCAGAAAGTGCAGCAGCAGCTGATGGAAAACTTCAAGTATAAGAACCTTGGGGAGGTAAAGTACTACCTCGGGATGCACGTGGAGAGGGATCCTGATCACAGGTGGTTGAAGCTGCACCAGGAGAAATTCATCAAGGAGCTGGGGGAGAAGTATGGGATTGAGAATGAGCGCAAGGTTGCAACTCCCCTGTCAGCAGAATTCAAGCTTGTCATAGCCTTGTGGTAAAATCAGCATTGCCTCCTCGATCCCAAGCTGCTGCTCTGCTACATCAGCTCCTGCAATCAGCTTCATTGTTGCCATATGGGTACATCCTGGCCTAGATACGGGTGTCTCCCATCCCTCTTCCCTGCTGCAGGGACATATGGGTACATCCATCTGCTCCCTCAGATCCAGCAGCTTCTCTGGTGCTACCACCAGGCTCGACATAACCTCCTCCACCAGCAGGTGCCTCTTTCACCTTCTTTCCATCACCACCCTCTGGAGTTGCCTCCTCTCCCTCCTCCCACACACTAGGAGTCAGGTCCAGCTGCATGGTGATCTGCTCCATCTGCTGGGACACCCGGGCCTCCGGCTGTTTCTCCCAGCTCCCATACATTATGCCCTTAACAATCTTCACATCCCTGCTGTCAAACAACACACCCTTGGATGGTTCCCACATCAGCCATCCCTTGCTCTCTGCAGCCAGCCCTAAATGCACTGACCAGATTGCACTCGCCCCCAACTTACTGCGGTAGGTCTTGGGGACGTGGGCGACTGCCATGCAACCGAACACCCTCAGCATGTCCACCGGCGGCTTCCTCCCAAGCCACCTCTCTAACGGCACCCACGAATCATGACCAACCTTAGAGAGCAACCCTGCTCCTAGCCACGGTGGCGTGCCGGACAGCATGGGGCCACATCGAGTTGCCCAGCCCAGATTCTATAAGCAGCGCCCTAGCTGTCTCTAGAATGGTCCGGTTTGCCCGTTCTGCTACACCGTTAGACTGTGGGGTGTAAGCCGTGGTCAGCTCCCTCTGGATGCCCTGCTTCTTGAGCCAGGCCGTCATCTCAGCTCCAAGAAACTCACCACCCCGGTCTGTCCTAATCCGCTTCACTACACACTCCGCCTGCTTCTCCACGTATGGCAGCAAATCATCCCGTATCATGGAGGCGGCGTGGTCCTTCTGCTTCAGCGGATACGCCCACATCAGTCTGCTCCAGTCATCCACAATTGTAAGAAAATACCGCTCCCCCTTGTGCCCTTGCACCGGCAGCGGCCCCACCAAGTCCATGTGGACCAGCTCCAACGGCTTCTTGCTCCTGCCAGCCACACTATGAAAAGGGAAACGGGTGAACTTTGAAAGCAGGCAAATTTCACAGTTCTCATCAGGTGGCTGTCCGTTCAGCTTCAAGCCCTTGACGCCTCCAAATTTCTCCAGCTGCTTCTGCAAAGACATTGCAACATGCCCCAAGCGTGGATGCGCCTTTGCCCAATCTGTCTCCCCAGGTCTGTGTTGGGTGCAAATGCACATTGCACGACATCCTGCCGTCTGATTGTACGAGTATGCGTGTGCGAATGCATTTGGGTATGAATGGAATGTTCGTGTGTTTGTTTGCTTTCGCAATTTTCGCTTGATGCATTTGCAGGTACTCGCGCAATGTGCGCTTCGGCACAACATTGTACGCGCTATGAACAGTGCAAGCAAAAAAGGAGGAGCTCGCAAAGGAACCCAAGATGGAAGCTTTGTGGTTCGGTTGAATTGATTGCGCAGATTCAGTTCTATCCAACTCGAAATTGTACTGTTTTGCTTGGTTGACTATAGTGTAGCAGGGCAGGCACTATAGGGGTACAATTTAGGTGAAGGTTGGATGTTCTTTGTCTGTATCTGCATGCTACAGGGCCAGGGGAAACCAGCGGAACCAGCATTTGGCTGGTTGGGCAAAGACAAAACAGGTTCTGTTTTTAGAACCTGAACCTGGTTGTTGTTTTCCCAGGTTGGAAAAACAGAACCAGAGGTTGTTTACCAACCTACCACCTGCTATTTTGTCCAGCCAGGTTGGTTCTGTTGCTTGGAATTATTTGGGATCATCCCTGGTTGTTCCCAGGTTGATTCACAAGGTCCTTGCTAGCTAGAACTGTTTAATCCTTCTCTGTTTGTACCTGAATATAGTCAATTGATTCAAGCGAATTCCTTCCTCGCTGGAGTTTCGTTTCTGCGCTATTCGATGGCGGAATGCTACCCGAGTCAACGCTAGTATGCTAGCACTCCAACGCTAGGCAAACGCTGTCCGAGCCATAACTTTGTAATGGCAGAACTTTTCGCGAGGCAACTTGGCTTATTTTAAAGCTCTTGGAGCGAGCTTCGTTATAGCGAATTCTCAGCTTATTCCGATCGACGGTCTGTACGGCACGCTGCGCGACGTTCAAGGTACTCTTGTTATTTTGGCTAAGTCTTTCTTAGCTCCTCTCTCTACAAACTCGGACCCGAGGATAGGGGCTGGTCTTGTACCAGGCACCCAGGGACCCTTGGAGGTGACCCCGAGGAGAGGTTTTAAGTTTGATTAAGTCTCAATAGCTTGAGTTTATTAGGCCCTTACACCAACAGTATGGCCGATACTTTCACACCAACCCCTCCAACGGCGTTGCACTCCCCCTGGGATGCAGACCCCACTCTAGCCTGCCCTCCCCCGTGCCACGCCAACGCCGGCAGCTGCCACATGGATCTGTACACGTCTTTGCTCTCGTGCAGATCCCAAAGCACCCTATTGCCCAGCTCTGCTCACCAATATGGAAAAACCAGCCCGTGGTGCGCTCCTTATTCTCCGCACTGCCGTTGCTCTTGGGGTTGTTGTCGGATGAATCAGCGACCATGTTGGCGCCGTTTTTCTGGTTCCTCTGCGCGCCGCCATCCTGGTGACGATTCTGGGGGGTCCATCCATCGGGTTTCTTATAGCACAAAATCCAAGGGTGCCCCTCGTTTTTACAATACCAGCAACTCCCTTTCATTTTGCCACCAGCACCCGACTTGCCCCCACGTCCAGATTTCGCACTGCGACCCCAACTAGTACCTCCTTGTTGGTCGTTGTAGTCGTTGTCCTTCTTTGCCCCTCGCCCAGCACCACCAAAGCCACGTCCTATGCCACGTTGGATCCCTTGCATCCCATAGCCGCTGCTGCCGTCGTCTCCACCCCTCAGTTGGTGGCGACGGAAGTCCTCCTCCAGAATCTTCGTCCGCACCCACTCGAGCATCCACGAACTCTGGTTCTGCGGTAGGGTCAACCTGCTCGTGAATTGAAGCCACGATTCTGGCAGCAGCGAAAGCATCTTCAAGCACTTGGTCTGCTCCGGATAGGTGATTCCCGCGGTCGCCAACTTCACGTAGAGGTCGCGCATCTTGTCCAGGACTGGTTGAACTGTCACACCCTGGTCCACGTATTCGGACCGCAATCAACCTCCTGCAGCAGGTGCATGACGTGGTGACGCTGGTTCAGCTCCAAACTCTGCGACATCAGGTAGTACCAGCCGATGCGCGCTCGTCCGAATCTTCCTGCAGAGTAGGGTTACTCGGTCTAGGCTCCTCCCCTATCATTAGTTTCAGCAATCCAATTTGACGGATGTAGAGTTGCATTTCACAGGCCCAGTCATCATAGCCCTCACCATTGAACTTCTCGACGGTGAAGTTCTTCAGCATTTCTTTGATCAGCGAGCCCTGGTCTGTTCGCGCTCTCCTTGGCACCGAAACATCACAATCTTGGCTGCCGCTACGATTTCGGGTTGAAAATTCACCAGCTCCCGCCGAGGTATTTCCGCCATAGCTACCTATAACGAGGATCGCTATAACGCAGCTCTGATACCAGCTTGTTGGTGTAAGGGCCTAATAAACTCAGGCTATTAAGACTTAATCAAACTTAAAACATCTCCTCGGGGTCACCTCCAAGGGTCTCTAGGTGCCTGGTTGTCTCGTATCCTCAGGTCCGAGTTTGTAGAGAGAGGAATCAAGAGTGACTTAGCCAAAATAACAAGAGTACCTTGAACGTCATGCAGCGTGCAGTGCAGATGTCGATCGGATTAAGCTGAGAACTCACTATATCGAAGCTTGTTTCAAGAGCTTTAAAATGAGCCAAGTTGCCTCGCGAAAAGTTCTGCCATTACAAAGTTATGGCTCGGACATCGTTTGCCTAGCGTTGGAGTGCTAGCATACTAGCGTTGACTCAGGTAGCATTCCGCCATCGAACCGCACAGAAACGAAATTCCAGCAAGGAAGGAATTCGTTTTAATCTATTGACTATATCCAGGTACAATAGAGAAAGAATAAATAGTTCTAGCTAGCAAGGACTTTGGGAATCAACCTGGGAACAACCAGGGATGATCCCAAATAATTCCAAGCAACAGAACCAATCTGGCGGGACAAATACCAGGTGGTAGGTTGGTAAACAACCTCTGGTTCTGTTTTTCCAACTTGGGAAAACAACAACCAGGTTCAGGTTCTAAAAACAGAACCTGTTTTGTCTTTGCCCAACCAGCCAAATGCTGGTTCCGCTGGTTTCCCCTAGCCCTGTAGCATGCAGATACAGACAAACAACATCCAACCTTCACCTAAATTGTACCCCTATAGTGCCTACCTTATTACACTATAGTCAACCAAACAAAACAGTACAATTTTCAGTTGGAGAGAACTGATTCTGTGCAATCAACTAAACCGAACTGCAAAGCTTCCATCTTGGGTTCCTTTGCGAGCTCGTCCTTTTCTGCTTGCACTGTTCACATCACGTACAATGTTGTGCCGAAGCGCACACTGCGCAAGTACCTGCAAATGCACCGCGCAAGCAAAAATTGCGAAAGCAAACAAACACACGAACATTCCATTCACACGTAAATGCATTCGCACACGCATACTCGTACAAACAGACAGCAGGATGTCGTGCAATGTGAATCTGCTCCGAACAAGTACTACTCATATGGCTTCGTAACGCACTTAATCTTAGTACCAGTTATATGGCTAAATAACGCAGTTGATTTTTGTACCACTCATATCACTAAGTAACGCACTTACTCTTAGTACCACTCATATCACAAAGTAACGCACTTACTCCTAATACAAATCATATCTCTAAGTAACGCACTTATTCGCTCTATCACTCATATTGCTAAGTAACGCATCTACTCTTACTACCATTCATATCACTATCTAACACTTATGTAGTACTACTTATTTGTAGTACTTATGTATATAAGTGACTAATTTACTCTTTGCACATATTGCTCTTAGTACTTCTCACATCGCTAAGGAACGCACTAACTCTTAGTACCACTCATATGGCTAAATAACGCACTTACTCTTAGTACCACTCATATGACTGAGTCACTAGTATGCATATGGCTAAGTAACGCACTTACTCTTTGTACCACTCATATGGCTAAGTAACGCATTTACTCTTTGTAGCAATCATATGGCTAAGTAACGCACTTACTCTTAGTACTACTCATATGGCTGAGTAACGCACTAACTTTTAGTACTACTAAAATGACAAAGTAATGCACTTACTATTTGTACTACTTATATATAAGTAATGCATTTACTATTAGCTCATATTAACAAGTAACACACCTACGCTTTGTACCACTTATAGCGCTAAGTATGGCACATACTCTAAGTACCACTCCTCTCGCTAAGTAGCGCACTTACTCTTAGTACCACTCATATAGCCAAGTAACGGATTCTCTGTTAGTATCACTCATATCACTATCTAACGCATTAACTATTAGTTCTACTCATATGGCTAAGTAACGCAATTACTCTTAGTACTAGTCATATGGCTAAGTAAAGCATTTGCTACTAGTACCACTTCTATCGTTAAGTAACGCACTTACTCTTTGTACCACTCATATGGCTAAGTAACGCACTAGCTTTGAGTACCACTCATATGGCTAAGTAACGCATATACTCTTAGTACCACTCATTTGCCTGAGTAACGCACTAACTTTTAGTAGTACTCATATGGCTAAGTAACGCACTTACTCTTTGTACAACTTATATGGCTACGTAATGCACCTACTCTTTGTACCACTCATATGTGTAAGTAATCCACTTACTCTTTGTACCACTTATATGGCTATATAACGCACTTTCTAATCGTACCACTTATATCGTTAAGTTACGTACCTACTCTTCGACCACTCATATAGCTGAGCATCACACTAACTATTTGTACCCCTCATACGGCTAAATATTGCACATATTCTTAGTATCACTCATATGGCTAAGTATCGCACTTACTATTAGTTCCACTCATATTGTTATTCAACTCAAGTACTCTAAGTACCACCTATATGGCTGAGTAACGCACTTAATATTTGTACTACTCATATGCTAAGTAACCCACTTACTCTTTGTACCAGTCATATGGCTAAATAACTCAAATACTCTTAGTACCATTATATACGCTAAATAACGCACTTGCTTTTTATACCACCCATATGGCTAAGTAACATACTTACTCCTAGTACCACTGAGATCTCTAAGTAACGCACTTACTCTATGTACCACTCATATGGCTAAGTTAACTCACTTATTCTTAAAAACATTCATATGGCTAAGTAATGCACTTACTCTTTGTACCACTCATATTGCTAAGTAACGCACTTACTCTTAGTACCACTCATATCACTAGCAAATGCACTTACTCTTAGTACTACTCAGAGTGCTAAGTAAGGCACATACTCTAAATACTACTCATATCGCAAAGTAGCACTCTTACTCTTAGTACCACTCATATGGCTAAGTAACGCACTTTCTCTTAGTATTACTTATATCTCTAAGTAACGCACAAACTTTTAGTACTACTCATATGGCGAAGCAAGGCAATTACTCTTTGAACTTTTGATATGGCTAAGTAACGCACTTACTCTTAGTACCACACATATCGCTAAGTAACTCACTTACTCCTAATACCAATCATTTGGCAATGTAATGCACTCACAGATGTTGGGTGCAAATGCACATTGCACGACATCCTGCCGTCTGTTTGTACGAGTATGCGTGTGCAAATGCATTTGCGTGTGAATGGTGTGTTCGTGTGTTTGTTTGCTTTCGCAATTTTCGCTTGAAGCATTTGCAGGTACTCGCGCAATGTGCGTTTCGGCACAACATTGTACGCGCTATGAACAGTGCAAGCAGAAAGGACGAGCTCGCAAAGGAACCCAAGATGGAAGCTTTGCAGTTCAGTTGAGTTGATTGCGCAGATTCAGTTCTATCCAACTCGAAATTGTACTGTTTTGTTTGGTTAACTATAGCGTAGCAGGGAAGGCACTATAGGGGTACAATTTAGGTGAAGGTTGGATGTTGTTTGTCTATATCTGCATGCTACAAGGCCAGGGGAAACCAGCGGAACCAGCATTTGGCTGGTTGGGCAAAGACAAAACAGGTTCTGTTTTTAGAACCTGAACCTGGTTGTTGTTTTCCCAGGTTGGAAAAACAGAACCAGAGGTTGTTTACCAACCTACCACCTGCTATTTTGTCCAGCCAGGTTGGTTCTGTTGCTTGGAATTATTTGGGATCATCCCTGGTTGTTCCCAGGTTGATTCCCAAGGTCCTTGCTAGCTAGAACTATTTAATCCTTCTCTGTTTGTACCTGAATATAGTCAATTGATTCAAGCGAATTCCTTCCTCGCTGGAATTTCGTTTCTGCGCTATTCGATGGCGGAATGCTACCCGAGTCAACGCTAGTATGCTAGCACTCCAACGCTAGGCAAACGCTGTCCGAGCCAGAACTTCGTAATGGCAGAACTTTTCGCGAGGCAACTTGGCTTATTTTAAAGCTCTTGGAGCGAGCTTCGATATAGCACATTCTCAGCTTTATCCGATCGACGGTCTGCACGGCACGCTGCGCGACATTCAAGGTACTCTTGCTGTTTTGACTAAGTCCTTCTTGATCCCTCTCTCTACAAACTCGGACCCGAGGATAGGGGCTGGTCTTGTACCAGGCACCCAGGGACCCTTGGAGGTGACCCCGAGGAGAGGTTTAAGTTTGATTAAGTCCTAATAGCTTGAGTTTATTAGGCCCTTACACCAACAAGCTGGTATCAGAGCTGCGTTATAGTGATCCTCGTTATAGGTAGCTATGGCGGGCAACACCTCGGCGGGAGCTGGTGAATCTTCAGCCCAAGATCGTAGCGGCAGCCAAGATTCTGGTCTTTCAGCGCCAAGGGGAGCGCGAACCAACCAGAGCTCGCTGATCAAGGAGGTGCTGAAGAATTTCACCGTCGAGAAGTTCAATGGTGAGGGCTATGATGACTGGGCCTGGAAAATGCAATTGTATTTCCGTCAGATCGGTTTGTTGAAACTAATGATTGGGGAGGAGCCTAGACCGAGTGACCCCGCCCTTCAGGAAGATTGGGACGAGCGCTCCTCGGCTGGCTACTATTTGATGTCGCAGAGTTTGGAGCTGAACCAGCGTCACCACGTCATGCACTTGCTGCCGGAGGTTGAATGCGGTCTGAAGGCGTGGACCGTGTTGAAGGAGCTGCACGCCCCGACCTCCGTTGTCGCAACGTTGATGCTGGAGAGGGAGCTGTCCGCGTTGCGCCTGAGCGAGGGAGAGCCGGTGCAACCTGTCCTGGACAAGATGCGCGACCTCTACGCGAAGTTGGCGACCGCGGGAATCACCTACCCGGAGCAGACCAAGTGCTTGAAGATGCTGTCGCTGCTGCCTGAATCGTGGCTTCAATTCACGAGCGGATTGAGCCTGCCGCAGAACCAGAGCTCGTGGACACTCGAGTGGGTGCGGACAAAGATTCTGGAGGAGGACTTTCGTCGCCGCCAACTGAGGGGTGGGGACGACGGCAGCAGCGGCTACGGAATGCAAGGGAACCGACGTGGCAGAGGACGTGGCTTCGGTGGTGCTGGGCGCGGTGCAAAGAAGGACGACGACTCCAACGACCAACAAGGAGGTACCGGTTGGGGTCGCGGTGCGAAATCTGGACGTGGGGGCAAATCGGGTGCTGGTGGCAAAATGAAAGGGAGTTGCTGGTATTGTGAGAAGGAAGGGCACCCCTGGTTTTTGTGCTATAAGAAACCCGATGGATGGACCCCCCAGAATCGTCACCAGGATGGCGGCGCGCGGAGGAACCAGAAAAACGGCGCCAACATGGTCGCTGATTCGTCCGACAACAACCCGAAGGGCAACGGTGGTGCGGAGAAGAAGAAGGAGCGCACCGCGGGCCAATTCTTCCATGTGGGAGACAAGGGGGAGCAAGGAGACGCATCTGCCAAGGTTGGAGCAGAGCTGCACCCCCTGGACTATTGGGTGTTGGACACGGGCGCTGCATGGACGATGACGCCGCGCAAGGACCTGCTGGACGACGTACGCGCTGCACCGATCAATGAGGTGTGCTCCGCCTCTGGACACGCGCTGAAGGTGGCTGGTGCGGGACGAGCTGCGTTCAAGGGAGCGGATGGCAAGCCGGTGGTGCTGCACGACGTTCTTCTCGTTCCTGAACTCAAGGCCAACCTCATCTCCCTCCGTAAGCTTGCCAAGGCTGGGGTGAGCACTAGCACGGATGGGGCACGCACGTACAAGGGGCAGCTAGGAAACCGGGTGCTTTGGGATCTGCACGAGAGCAAAGACGTGTACAGATCTATGTGGCAGCTGCCGGCGTTGGCGTGGCACGGCGGGAGGCAGGCTGGAGAGGGGTCTGCATCCCAGGGGGAGTGCAACGCCGTTGGAGGGGTAGGTGTGAAAGTGTCGGCCAGATCTGGGGAGACAGATTGGGCAACGGCACATCGACGCTTGGGGCATGTGGCAATGCCCTTGCTGAAGCAGCTGGAGAAGGATGGAGCCGTTAAGGGTCTGAAGCTGAACGGACAGCCACCCGATGATAACTGTGAAATCTGTTTGCTCTCAAAGTTTACCCGTTTTCCCTTCCATAGTGTGGCTGGCAGGAGCAAAAAGCCGTTGGAGCTAGTCCACATGGACTTGGTGGGGCCGCTGCCGGTGCAAGGGCACAAGGGGGAGCGGTATTTCCTAATTAAAGTGGATGACTGGAGTAGGCTGATGTGGGCGTATCCGCTGAAACAGAAAGATCACGCCGCCTCCACGATTCGGGACGATTGGCTGCCATTTGTGGAGAAGCAAGCGGAATGTGTGGTGAAGCGGATTAGGACAGACCGGGGTGGTGAGTTCCTTGGAGCTGAGATGACGGCCTGGCTCAAGAAGCAGGGCATCCAGAGAGAGCTGACCACGGCTTATACCCCACAGTCGAACGGCGTAGCAGAACGGGCGAACCGGACAATTCTGGAGACAGCTAGGGCGCTGCTCATAGAATCTGGGCTGAGCAACTTGATGTGACCCCATGCTGTCCGGCATGTCACCGTCGCTAGGAACAGGGTGCTCACCAAGGTTGGGGATGACTCGTGGGTGCCGTTGGAGAGGTGGCTTGGGAGGAAGCCGCCGGTGGATATGCTGAGGGTGTTTGGCTGCATGGCAGTCGCCCACGTCCCCAAGATCTACCGCAGTAAGTTGGGAGCAAGTGCAATCTGGTGTGTGCATTTGGGGCTGGCTGCTGAGAGCAAGGGATGGCTGCTGTGGGAACCATCCAAGGGTGTGTTGTTTGACAGCAGGGATGTGAAATTCATTGAGGGCATGATGTATGGGAGCTGGGAGAAACAGCCGGAGGCAAGGGTGTCCCAGCAAATGGAGCAGATCACCATGCAGCTGGACCTGACTCCTAGTGTGTGGGAGGATGGAGAGGAGGCAGCTGCAGGGGGTGGTGATGGAGCGAGGGTACAGGAGGCACCTGCTGGTGGAGAAAATGGTGTGGAAACTGGCGGCAGCACTAGTGGAGCTGCTGGATCCGAGGGAGGAGAGCAGCAGCAGGGAAAAACTAAGAAGCCGAAGGGTGTCGTTATGAAGGGATGGGAGACACCCGTCTCCAGGCCAGGACGTACCCGTATGGCTACTAAGAAGCTGACTGCAGGAACTGATGCAGCAGAGCAGCAGCTAGGGACCGAAGAGGCATTGCTGATTCTACCGCATGGCTATGACCCGGATGAGGAGGATGAGCCTGCGTACTGTTTTCTTGCCCCTGCACCAGAGGAACCAGCTAGCATGGAGGAGGCATTAGCTGGACCAGATAGGGACAAGTGGCTGGCTTCTAGAGATGCTGAGTACCAGAGCCTGCTGGAGAATGGGACATGGGATCTGGTGGTGCTGCCTGATGGGAAGAAAGCGATACAATGCAAGTGGGTGCTGAGGATCAAGACCGATGACAAGGGGCAGGTAACCATCTACAAGAGTAGGCTGGTGGCGAAGGGGTTTATGTAGAAGGAGAAGCAGGACTTCAACGAGATCTTTGCTCCCACTGCCAAACCCCCTACCCTCCGTGTCTTGTTGGCAGATGCAGCTGTTAGTGGGAAATTCATCATTCAGATGGATATTTCAACGGCATTCCTGAATGGAATTTTAGAGGAGGATGTGTACATGATGCAGCCGCCTGGGTATGAGGATGGTACGGGCAGGGTGTGCAAGCTCAACAAGTCCATCTACGGCTTGAAGCAGGCGCCACGCTGCTGGTACCAGAAGTTGGCAGCTGTTTTAGAGGAGATGGGATTCAGGACCAGCAGCTGTGATGAGAGCCTCTTTCTCAAGGGCGAGGGGGAGAAGCTGGTGCTGTTTCTGGTCTATGTGGACGACATTCTTCTCTTCAGCAGCAGCATGAAGGAGATCCAGAAAGTGCAGCAGCAATTGATGGAAAACTTCAAGTGCAAGAACCTTGGGGGGGTAAAGTACCCCTCGGGATGCACGTGGAGAGGGATCCTGATCACAGGTGGTTGAAGCTGCACCAGGAGAAGTTCATCAAGGAGCTGGGGGAGAAGTATGGGATTGAGAATGAGCGCAAGGTTGCAACTCCCTTGCCAGCAGAATTCAAGCTTGTGAAGGCTGCAGAGGATGAAGGGGTTGAAGCCGAGGAGCAGCAGCAATTTCAGTCCTTGGTGGGCAGCCTCTTGTACGCAGCAGTTCACACGAGGCCCGACATCTCTTTCTCGGTTGGGCAGCTGGCTAGGATGGTGCAGAATCCATCAGAGGAGCAGGTGGATGCAGCTGAGCGTGTGGTGAAGTACCTGAACTCTCACCCAAGCATTGGAGTTCAATACTCCGCATCTGCACAGGTGAAGCAGAAAGGGGTGGAGGTGCTGAAAGAGAAGGGAGAGAGGCTTGGAGAAGGCAAGCTATTTCTCACTTGCTTTACCGATGCTACATGGGCTTCTGAGAAGGAGGATTCCTCATCTGTGGGAGGATACATCTGCGTAGTTGGGGGAGGACTTGTTAGTTTTAGGTCCAAGAAGCAGACGGAGACGGCACTCTCCTCTGTTGAGTCAGAGTACATGGCGATGTTCCATGGGGTGAAGGAGGTGATTTGGCTGAGGAGGCTGTTAGAGGAGATTGGCCAGGAGCAGAAAGTTGCTACGCCGCTGTTTTGTGATAGCAAGGGGGCTCTTGGGATGGCCAGGAACGCTGTGCTTCATGGGCTGAACAAGCACATGCGTATCAAGTGGCACTGGCTGCGTAAGGAGGTGAAGAGGGGGACGGTGAATCCGATCTACATCAAGACTCACCAGCAGCCAGCAGACTTTCTCACCAAGAGGCTTGCGGATGAGCCTCATTGGCGTTGTGTGCGCATGAGTGGAATAAGCATGAACTAGCATGGAATGATGGGGATGCAGCCGGCAGGCTGAGGGGGAGTGTGTTGGGTGCAAATGCACATTGCACGACATCCTGCCGTCTGTTTGTACGAGTATGCGTGTGCAAATGCATTTGCGTGTGAATGGTGTGTTCGTGTGTTTGCTTGCTTTCGCAATTTTCGCTTGAAGCATTTGCAGGTACTCGCGCAATGTGCGTTTCGGCACAACATTGTACGCGCTATGAACAGTGCAAGCAGAAAGGACGAGCTCGCAAAGGAACCCAAGATGGAAGCTTTGCAGTTCGATTGAGTTGATTGCGCAGATTCAGTTCTATCCAACTCGAAATTGTACTGTTTTGTTTGGTTAACTATAGTGTAGCAGGGAAGGCACTATAGGGGTACAATTTAGGTGAAGGTTGGATGTTGTTTGTCTGTATCTGCATGCTACAAGGCCAGGGGAAACCAGCGGAACCAGCATTTGGCTGGTTGGGCAAAGACAAAACAGGTTCTGTTTTTAGAACCTGAACCTGGTTGTTGTTTTTCCAGGTTGGAAAAACAGAACCAGAGGTTGTTTACCAACCTACCACCTGCTATTTTGTCCAGCCAGGTTGGTTCTGTTGCTTGGAATTATTTGGGATCATCCCTGGTTGTTCCCAGGTTGATTCCCAAGGTCTTTGCTAGCTAGAACTATTTAACCCTTCTCTGTTTGTACCTGAATATAGTCAATTGATTCAAGCGAATTCATTCCTCGCTGGAATTTCGTTTCTGCGCTGTTCGACGGCGGAATGCTACCCGAGTCAATGCTAGTATGCTAGCACTCCAACACTAGGCAAACGCTGTCCGAGCCAGAACTTCGTAATGGCAGAACTTTTTGCGAGGCAACTTGGCTTATTTTAAAGCTCTTGGAGCGAGCTTCGATATAGCACATTCTCAGCTTTATCCGATCGACGGTCTGCACGGCACGCTGCGCGACATTCAAGGTACTCTTGCTGTTTTGACTAAGTCCTTCTTGATCCCTCTCTCTACAAACTCGGACCCGAGGATAGGGGCTGGTCTTGTACCAGGCATCCAGGGACCCTTGGAGGTGACCCCGAGGAGAGGTTTAAGTTTGATTAAGTCCTAATAGCTTGAGTTTATTAGGCCCTTACACCAACAACAGATACGCTGCGCGACGTTCAATGTACTCTTGGTGTTTTTACTAAGTTCTTCTTGATCCCTCTCTCTACAAACTCGGACCCGAGGATGGGGGCTGGTCTTGTACCAGGCACCTAGGGACCCTTGGAGGTGACCCCGAGGAGAGGTTTTAAGTTTGATTGAGTCTTAATAGCTTGAGTTTTTTAGGCCCTTACACCAACAAGCTGGTGAATCTTCAACCCAAGATCGTAGCGGCAGCCAAGATTCTGGTGTTTCAGCGCCAAGGGGAGCGCGAACCAACCAGGGCTCGCTGATCAAGGAGGTGCTGAAGAACTTCACCATCGAGAAGTTCAATGGTGAGGGCTATGATGATTGGGCCTGGAAAATGCAACTGTATTTCCGTCAGATCGGTTTGCTGAAACTAATGATTGGGGAGGAGCCTAGACCGAGTGACCCCGCGCTGCAGGAAGATTGGGACGAGCGCGCCTCGGCTGGCTACTACTTGATGTCGCAGAGTTTGGAGCTGAACCAACGTCACCACGTCATGCACCTTCTGCCGGAGGTTGATTGCTGTCCAAAGGCGTGGACCGAATTGAAGGAGCTGCACGCCCCCTCTTCCGTCGCCGGGATGCTCATGATGGAGAGGGAGCTGTCCGCGTTGCGCTTGAGCGAGGGAGAGCCGGTGCAACCTGTTCTGGACAAGATGCGTGATCTTTCCGCGAAGCTAGCAATCGCGGGAATCACCTACCCGGAGCAGACCAAGTGCCTGAAGATGCTCTCGCTGCTGCCGGAATCGTGGCTTCAATTCACGAGCGGATTGAGCCTACCGCAGAACCAGAGCTTGTGGACGCTCGAGTGGGTGCGGACAAAGATTCTGGAGGAGGACTTCCGTCGCCGCCAACTGAGGGGTGGAGACGACGGCAGCAGCGGCTACGGGATGCAAGGGAGCCGACGTGGCAGAGGACATGGCTTCGGTGGTGCTGGGCGCGGTGCAAAGAAGGACGACGACTCTAACGACCAACAAGGAGGTACCGGTTGGGGTCGTGGTGCGAAATCTGGACGTGGGGGCAAGTTGGGTGCTGGTGGCAAAATGAAAGGGAGTTGCTGGTATTGTGAGAAGGAAGGGCATCCCTGGTTTTTGTGCTATAAGAAACCCGATAGATGGACCCCCCAGAATCGTCACCAGGATGGCGGCGCACGGAGGAACCATAAAAACAGTGCGCACCAACATGGTCGCTGATTCGTCTGACAACAACCCGAAGGGCAACGGCGGTGCGGAGAAGAAGAAGGAGCGCTCCGCGGGCCAATTCTTCCATGTGGGAGACAAGGGGGAGCAAGGAGACGCATCTGCCAAGGTTGGAGCAGAGCTGCACCCCCTGGACTTTTGGGTGTTGGACACGGGTGCTGATTAAACAATGAAGCTGCGGAAGGACCTGCTGAACAACATGTGCGCTGCACCGATCAATAAGGTGTGCTCCGCCTCTGGACACATATTGAAGGTGGCTGGTGCGGGACGAGCTGCGTTTAAGGGAGCGGATGGCAAGCCGGTGGTGCTGCCCGACCTCAAGGCCAACCTCATCTCCCTCCGTAAGCTTGCCAAGGCTGGGGTGAGCACTAGCACGGATGGGGCTCGCACGTACAAGGGGCAGCTGGGCAATCGGGTGCTTTGGGATCTGCACGAGAGCAAGGATGTGTACAGATCCAAATGGCTTGTGGGTGCCGTTGGAGAGGTGGCTTGGGAGGAAGCCGCCGGTGGACATGCTGAGGGTGTTTGGCTGCATGGCAGTCGCCCACGTCCCCAAGACCTACTGCAGTAAGTTGGGGGCGAGTGCAATCTGGTGTGTGCATTTGGGGCTGGCTGCTGAGAGCAAGGGATGGCTGCTGTGGGAACCATCCAAGGGTGTGTTGTTTGACAGCAGGGATGTGAAATTCATCGAGGGCATGATGTATGGGAGCTGGGAGAAACAGCCGGAGGCAAGGGTGTCGCAGCAGATGGAGCAGATGCGGCTGGACCTGCAGCTGGACCTGACTCCTAGTGTGTGGGAGGAGGGAGAGGAGGCAGCTGCAGGGAATGGTGATGGAGAGAAGGTACGGGAGGTACCTGCTGGTGGAGAAAATGGTGTGGAAACTGGCGGCAGCACTAGTGGAGCTGCTGGATCCGAGGGAGGAGAGCAGCAGCAGGGGAAAACTAAGAAGCCGAATGATGTCGTTATGAAGGGATGGGAGACACCCGTCTCCAGGCCAGGACGTACCCGTATGGCTACTAAGAAGCTGACTGCAGGATCAGGTGTAGCGGAGCAGCAGCTTGGGACCGAGGAGGCAATGCTGATTCTACCTCATGGCTATGACTCGGATGAGGAGGACGAGCCTGCGTACTGTTTTCTTGCCCCTGCACCAGAGGAACCAGCTAGCATGGAGGAGGCACTAGCTGGACCAGATAGGGACAAGTGGCTGGCTTCTAGGGATGCTGAGTACCAAAGCCTGCTAAAGAATGTGATATGGGATCTGGTGGTGCTGCCTGATGGAAAAAAAAGCGATACAATGCAAGTGGGTGCTGAGGATCAAGACCGATGACAAGGGGCAGGTCACCATCTACAAGAGTAGGCTGGTGGCTAAGGGGTTTATGCAGAAGGAGAAGCAGGACTTCAACGAGATCTTTGCTCCCACTGCCAAACCCCCTACCCTCCGTGTCTTGTTGGCAAATGCAGCCGTTAGTGGGAAATTCATTATTCAGATGGATATATCAACGGCATTCCTCAACGGGATTTTAGAGGAGGAGGTGTTCATGACGCAGCCGCCTGGGTATGAGGATGGTACGGGCAGGGTGTGCAAGCTAAAAAAGTCTATCTACGGCTTGAAGCAGGCGCCATGCTGCTGGTACCAGAAGTTGGCAGCTGTTTTAGAGGAGATGGGATTCAGAACCAGCAGCTGTGATGAGAGCCTCTTTCTCAAGGGCGAGGGGGAGGAGCTGGTGCTGTTTCTGGTCTACGTGGACGACATTCTTCTCTTCAGCAGCAGCATAAAGGAGATCCAGAAAGTGCAGCAGCAGCTGATGGAAAACTTCAAGTGCGAAAATCTTGGGGAGGTAAAGTACTACCTCGGGATGCACGTGGAGAGGGATCCAGATCACAGGTGGTTGAAGCTGCACCAGGAGAAGTTCATCAAGGAGCTGGGAGAGAAGTATGGGATTGAGAATGAGCGCAAAGTTGCAACTCCCCTGCCAGCAGAGTTCAAGCTTGTGAAGGCTGCAGAGGATGAAGGGGTTGAAGCCGAGGAGCAGCAGCAGTTTTAATCCTTGGTGGGCAGTCTCTTGTACGCAGTGGTGCACACGAGGCCCGACATCTCTTTCTCGGTTGGGCAGCTGGCAAGGGTGGTGCAGAATCCATCAGAGGAGCAGGTGGATGCAGCTGAGTGTGTGGTGAAATATCTGAACTCTCACCCAACCATTGGAGTTCAATACTCCGCATCTGCACAGGTGAAGCAGAAAGGGGTTGAGGTGCTGAAGGAGAAGGGAGAGAGGCTTGGAGAAGGCAAGCTGTTTCTGACTTGCTTTACCGATGCTACGTGGGCTTCTGAGAAGGAGGATTCCTCATCTGTGGGAGGATACATCTGCGTAGTTGGGGGAGGACCGGTTAGTTGGGGGAGGACCTGTTAGTTGGAGGTCCAAGAAGCAGACGGAGACGGCACTCTCTTCCGTGGAATCAGAGTATATGGCGATGTTCCATTGGGTGAAGGAGGTGATTTGGCTGAGGAGGCTGTTAGAGGAGATTGGCCAGGAGCAGAAGGTTGCTACGCCGCTGTTTTGTGATAGCAAGGGGGCTCTTGGGATGGCCAGGAACGCTGTGCTTCATGGGCTGAACAAGCACATGCATATCAAGTGGCACTGGCTGCGTAAGGAGGTGAAGAGGGGGACGGTGAATCTGATCTACATCAAGACTCACCCGCAGCCAACAGACTTTCTCACCAAGAGGCTTGCGGATGAGCCTCATTGGCTTTGTGTGCGTATGAGTGGAATGACCATGAACTAGCATGGAATGACAGGAATACAGCCGGCAGGCTGAGGGGGAGTGTGTTGGGTGCAAATTCATATTGCACGACATCCTGCAGATGGTTGTACGACTATGCGTGTCTGAATGCATTTGGGTGTGAATAGAATGTTCGTGTACTTGTTTGCTTTCGTAATTTTCGCTTGATGCATTTGCAGGTACTCGTGCAATGTGCGCTTCGGCACAACATTGTACGCGCTATGAACAGTGCAAGCAGAAAGGACGAGCTCGCAAAGGAACCCAAGATGGAAGCTTTGCAGTTCGGTTGAGTTGATTGCGCAGATTCAGTTCTATCCAACTCAAAATTGTACTGCTTTGTTTGGTTAACTATAGTGTAGCAGGGAAGGCACTATAGAGGTACAATTTAGGTGAAGGTTGGATGTTGTTTGTCTGTATCTGCATGCTACAGGGCCAGGGGAAACCAGCGGAACCAGCATTTGGCTGGTTGGGCAAAGACAAAACAGGTTCTGTTTTTAGAACCTGAACCTGGTTGTTGTTTTCCCAGGTTGGAAAAACAGAACCAGAGGTTGTTTACCAACCTACCACCTGCTATTTTGTCCAGCCAGGTTGGTTCTGTTGCTTGGAATTATTTGGGATCATCCCTGGTTGTTCCCAGGTTGATTCCCAAGGTCCTTGCTAGCTAGAACTATTTAATCCTTCTCTATTTGTACCTGAATATAGTCAATTGATTCAAGCGAATTCTTTCCTCGCTGGAATTTCGTTTCTGCGCTATTCGACGGCGGAATGCTACCCGAGTCAACGCTAGTATGCTAGCACTCCAACGCTGGGCAAACGCTGTCCGAGCCATAACTTAGTAATGGCAGAATTTTTCGCGAGGCAACTTGGCTCATTTTAAAGCTCTTGGAGCGAGCTTCGATATAGCGAATTCTCAGCTTAATCCGATCGACGGTCTGCACGGCACGCTGCGCGACGTTCAAGGTACTCTTGCTGTTTTGACTAAGTCCTCCTTGATCCCTCTCTCTACAAACTCGGACCCGAGGATAGGGGCTGGTCTTGTACCAGGCACCCAGGGACCCTTGGAGGTGACCCCGAGGAGAGGTTTTAAGTTTGATTAAGTCCTAATAGCTTGAGTTTATTAGGCCCTTACACCAACAGGAATCAACCTGGGAACAACCAGGGATGATCCCAAATAGTTCCAAGCAACAGAACCAACCTGGCTGGACAAAATAGCAGGTGGTAGGTTGGTAAACAACCTCTGGTTCTGTTTTTCCAACCTGGGAAAACAACAACCAGGTTCAGGTTCTAAAAACAGAACCTGATTTGTCTTTGCCCAACCAGCCAAATGCTGGTTCCGCTGATTTCCCCTAGACTGGTAGCATGCAGATACAGACAAACAACATCCAACCTTCACCTACATTGTACCCATATAGCGCCTGCCTTGCTTAAATAAAGTCAACCATACAAAACAGTACAATCAATCAAACCGAACTGCAAAGCTTCCATCTTGGGTTCCTTTGCGAGCTCGTCCTTTCTGCTTGCACTGTTCATAGCGCGTAGAATGTTGTGCCGAAGCGCACATTGCACGAGTACCTGCAAATGCTTCAAGCGAAAATTGCGAAAGCAAACAAACATACAAACACACCATTGTCATGCAAATGCATTCGCACACGCATACTCGTACAAACAGACGGTAGGATGAAGTGCAAAGTGAATTTGCACCCAACACACTCCCCCTCAGCCTGCCGGCTGCATTCCCATCATTCCATGCTAGTTCATGCTCATTCCACTCATGCGCACACAACGTCAATGAGGCTCATCCGCAAGCCTCTTGGTGCTGGCTGCTGCTGAGTTTTGATGTAGATCGGATTCACCGTCCCCCTCTTACGCAGCCAGTGCCATTTGATACGCATGTGCTTGTTCAGCCAGTGAAGCACAGCGTTCCTTGCCATCACAAGAGCCCCCTTGCTGTCACAAAACAGCGGCGTAGCAACCTTCTGCTCCTGGCCAATCTCCTCTAACAGCCTCCTCAGCCAAATTACCTCCTTCACCCCATGGAACATTGCCATGTACTCTGATTCCACGGAAGAGAGTGCCGTCTCCGTCTGCTTCTTGAACCTCCAACTAACAGCTCCACCCCCAACTACACAGATGTATCCTCCCACAGATGAGGAATCCTCCTTCTCAGAAGCCCACGTAGCATCGGTATAGAAAATGAGAAACAGCTTGCCTTCTCCAAGCCGCTCCCCCTTCTCCTTCAGCACCTCAACCCCTTTCTGCTTCACCTGTGCAGATGCGGAGTATTGAACTCCAATGCTTGGGTGGGAGTTCAGATACTTCACTACACGCTCAGCTGCATCCACTTGCTCCTCTGATGGATTCTGCACCACCCTGGCCAGCTGCCCAACCGAGAAAGAGATGTCGGGCCTCGTGTGAACTGCTGCATACAAGAGGCTGCCCACCAAGGACTGAAATTGCTGCTGCTCCTCGGCTTCAACCCTTTCATCCTCTGCAGCCTTCACAAACTTGAATTCTGCTGGCAGGGGAGTTGCAACCTTGCGCTCAATCTCAATTCCATACTTCTCCCCAGCTTCAACCACCTGTGATCCAGATCCCTCTCCACGTGCATCCCGAGGTAGTACTTAACCTCCGCAAGGTTCTTGCACTTGAAGTTCTCCATCAGCTGCTGCTGCACCTTCTGGATCTCTTTCATGCCGCTGTTAAAGAGAAGAATGTCGTCCACATAGACCAGAAACAGCACCAGCTCCTCACCCTCCCCCTTGAGAACGAGGTTCTTATCACAGCTGCTGGTCCTGAACCCTATCTCCTCTAAAACAGCTGCCAACCTCTGGTACCAGCAGCGTGGCGCCTGCTTCAAGCCGTAGATTGACATTTTTCAGCTTGCACAACCTACCTGTACCATCCTCATACCCAGGCGGCTGCGTCATGTACACAAGTCGTCGAAAATCCTAAAGTGTAAATTCATATTGCACGACATCCTGCCGTCTGTTTGTACGAGTATGTGTGTGCGAATGCATTTGGGTGTGAATGGAATGTTCGTGTGTTTGTTTGCTTTCGCAAATTTCGCTTGATGCATTTGCAGGTACTCGTGCAATGTGCGCTTCGGCACAACATTGTACGCGCTATGAACAATGCAAGCAGAAAGGACGAGCTTGCAAAGGAACCCAAGATGGAAGCTTTGTGGTTCGGTTGAATTGATTGCGCAGATTCAGTTCTATCCAACTTGAAATTGTACTGTTTTGATCGGTAAACTTTAGTGTAGCAGGGCAGGCACTATAGGGGTACAATTTAGGTAAAGGTTGGATGTTGCTTGTCTGTATCTGCATGCTACAAGGCCAGGGAAAACCAGCAGAACCAGCATTTGGCTGGTTGGGCAAAGACAAAACAGGTTCTGTTTTTAGAACCTGAACCTGGTTGTTGTTTTCCCAGGTTGGAAAAACAGAACCAGAGGTTATTTACCAACCTACCACCTGCTATTTTGTCCAGCCAGGTTGGTTCTGTTGCTTGGAATTATTTGGGATCATCCCTGGTTGTTCCCAGGTTGATTCCCAAGGTCCTTGTTAGCTAGAACTATATCTTCCTTCTCTGTTTGTTCCTCAATATAGTCAATTGATTCAAGCGAATTCCTTCCTCGCTGGTTGTTTCTGCGCTATTCGACGGCAAAATGCTATCCGAGTCAACGCTAGTATGCTAGCACTCCAACGCTAGGCAAACGCTGTCCAAGCCATAACTTAGTAATGGCAGAATTTTTCGCGAGGCAACTTGGCTTAGTTTAAAGCTCTTGGAGCGAGCTTCGTTATAGCAAATTCTCAGCTTAATCCGATCGACGATCTGCACGGCACGCTACGCGACGTTCAAGGTACTCTCGTTATTTTGGCTAAGTCATTCTTGACTCCTCTCTCTACAAACTTGGACCCGAGGATAGGGGCTGGTCTTGTACCAGGCACCCAGGAACCCTTGGAGGTGACCCCGAGGAGAGGTTTTAAGTTTGATTAAGTCTCAATAGCTTGAGTTAATTAGGCCCTTACACCAACAAGCTGGTATCAGAGCTGCGTTATAGCGATCCTCGTTATAGGTAGCTATGGCGGGCAACACCTCGGCGGGAGCTGGTGAATCTTCAGCCCAAGATCGTAGCGGCAGCCAAGATTCTGGTGTTTCGGCGCCAAGGGGAGCGCGAACCAACCAGGGCTCGCTGATCAAAGAGGTGCTGAAGAATTTCACCGTCGAGAAGTTCAATGGTGAGGGCTATGATGATTGGGCCTGGAAAATGCAACTGTATTTCCGTCAGATTGGATTGCTGAAACTAATGACTGGGACGGAGCCTAGACCGAGTGACCCCGCGCTGCAGGAAGATTGGGACGAGCGCGCCTCGGCTGGCTACTACTTGATGTCGCAGAGTTTGGAGCTGAACCAGCGTCACCACATCATGCACCATTTGCCGGAGGTTGATTGCGGTCCAAAGGCGTGGACCGTGCTGAAGGAGCTGCACGCTCCTACCTCCGTTGCCGCGACACTCATGATGGAGAGGGAGCTGTCCGCGTTGCGCTTGAGCGAGGGAGAGCCGGTGCAACCAGTCCTGAACAAGATGCACGACCTCTACGTGAAGTTGGCGACCGCGGGAATCACCTATCCGGAGCAGACCAAGTGCTTGAAGATGCTGTCGCTGCTGCCGGAATCGTGGCTTCAATTCACGAGCGGATTGAGCCTGCCGCAGAACCAGAGCTTGTGGACGCTCGAGTAGGTGCGGACGAAGATTCTGGAGGATGCTTTCCGTCGCTGCCAACTGAGGGGTGGAGACGACGGCAGCAGTGGCTACGGGATGCAAGGGAGCCGACGTGGCAGAGGACGTGGCTTCGGTGGTGCTGGGCGCGGTACAAAGAAGGACGACGACTCCAACGACCAACAAGGAGGTACCGGTTGGGGTCGTGGTACGAATTCTGGACGTGGGGGCAAGTCGGGTGCTGGTGGCAAAATGAAAGGGAGTTGCTGGTATTGTGAGAAGGAAGGGCATCCCTGGTTTTTGTGCTATAAGAAACCCGATGGATGGACCCCCCAGAATCGTCAACAGGATGGCGGCGCGCGGAGGAACCAGAAAAACGGCGCGAACATGGTCGCTGATTTGTCCGACAACAACCCGAAGAGCAACGGTGGTGCGGAGAAGAAGAAGGAGCGCACCGCGGGCCAGTTCTTCCATATGGGAGAGCAGGGGGAGCAAGGAGACGCCTCTGCCAAGGTTGGAGCAGAGCTGCACCCCCTGGACTATTGGGTGTTGGACACGGGCACTGCTTGGACGATGACGCCGCGCAAGGACCTGCTGGACGACGTACGCACTGCACCGATCAACGAGGTGTGCTCCGCCTCTGGACACGCGCTGAAGGTGGTGGTGCAGCACGACGTTCTTCTCGTCCCCAACCTTAAGGCCAACCTCATCTCCCTCCGTAAGCTTGCCAAGGCTGGGGTGAGCACTAGCACGGATGGGGCTCGCACGTACAAAGGGCAGCTGGGCAATCGGGTGCTTTGGGATTTGCACGAGAGCAAGGACGTGTACAGATCTATGTGGCAGCTGCCGGCGTTGGCGTGGCATGGTGAGGGGCAGGCTGGAGAGGGGTCTGCATCCTAGGGGGAGTGCAACGCCGTTGGAGGGGTTGGCGTGAAAGTGTCGGCCAGATCTGGGGAGACGGATTGGGCAACAGCACACCGACGCTTGGGGCATGTGGCAATGCCTTTGCTGAAGCAGCTGGAGAAAGATAGAGTTGTTAAGGGCTTGAAGCTGAACGGACAGCCACCCGATGAGAACTGTGAAATTTGCCTGCTTTCAAAGTTCACCCGTTTCCCTTTCCATAGTGTGGCTGGCAGGAGCAAGAAGCCTTTGGAGCTGGTCCACATGGACTTAGTGGGGCCGCTGCCGGTACAAGGGCACGGGAGCGGTATTTCCTTAAAATTATAGATGACTGGAGCAGGCTGATGTGGGCATATCCGCTGAAGCAGAAGGACCACGCCGCCTCCACGATACGGGACGATTGGCTGCCATTCGTGGAGAAGCAGGCGGAGTGTATAGTGAAGCGGATTAGGACAGACCGGGGTGGTGAGTTCCTTGGAGCTGAGATGACGGCCTGGCTCAAGAAGCAGGGCATCCAGAGGGAGCTGACCACGGCTTACACCCCACAGTCCAACGGTGTAGCAGAACGGGCGAACCGGACAATTCTGGAGACAGCTAGGGCGCTGCTCATAGAATCTGGGCTCAGAAATTCCATGTGGCCTCATGCTGTCCGGCACGCTACCGTCGCTAGGAACAGGGTGCTCACTAAGGTTGGGGATGACTCGTGGGTGCCTTTGGAGAGGTGGCTTGGGAGGAAGCCGCCGGTGGACATGCTGAGGGTGTTCGGTTGCATGGCAGTCGCCCACGTCCCCAAGACCTACCGCAGTAAGTTGGGGGCGAGTGCAATCTGGTGTGTGCATTTGGGGCTGGCTGCTGAGAGCAAGGGATGGCTGCTGTGGGAACCATCCAAGGGTGTGTTGTTTGACAGCAGGGATGTGAAATTCATTGAGGGCATGATGTATGGGAGCTGGGAGAAACAGCCGGAGGCCCGGGTGTCCCAGCAGATGGAGCAGATCACCATGCAGCTGGACCTGACTCCTAGTGTGTGGGAGGATGGAGAGGAGGCAGCTGCAGGGGGTGGTGATGGAGCGAGGGTACAGGAGGCACCTGCTGGTGGAGAAAATGGTGTGGAGACTGGCGGTAGCACTAGTGAGGTTGCTGGATCCGAGGGAGGAAAGCAGCAGCAGGGGAAAACTAAGAAGCCGAAGGGTGTAGTTATGAAGGGATGGGAGACACCCGTCTCCAGGCCAGGACGCACCCGTATGGCTACTAAGAAGCTGACTGCAGGATCAGGTGTAGCAGAGCAGCAGCTTGGGACCGAGGAGGCAATGCTGATTCTACCTCATGGCTATGACCCGGATGAGGAGGACGAGCCTGCGTACTGTTTTCTTGCCCCTGCACCAGAGGAACCAGCTAGCATGGAGGAGGCATTAGCTGGACCAGATAGGGACAAGTGGCTGGCTTCTAGGGATGCTGAGTACCAGAGCCTGCTGGAGAATGGGACATGGGATCTGGTGGTGCTGCCTGATGGGAAGAAAGCGATACAATGCAAGTGGGTGCTGAGGATCAAGACCGATGACAAGGGGCAGGTCACCATCTACAAGAGTAGGCTGGTGGCGAAGGGGTTTATGCAGAAGGAGAAGCAGGACTTCAACGAGATCTTTGCTCCCACTGCCAAACCCCCTACCCTCCGTGTCTTGTTGGCAGATGCAGCAGTTAGTGGAAAATTCATCATTCAGATGGATATTTCAACGGCATTCCTGAATGGGATTTTAGAGGAGGATGTCTACATGACGCAGCCGCCTGGGTATGAGGATGGTATGGGCAGGGTGTGCAAGCTCAACAAGTCCATCTACGGCTTGAAGCAGGCGCCACGCTGCTGGTACCAGAAGTTGGCAGCTGTTTTAGAGGAGATGGGATTCAGGACCAGCAGCTGTGATGAGAGCCTCTTTCTCAAGGGCGAGGGGGAGAAGCTGGAAACATGTGCTTCATGTTGCCTCTTTTCTTCGTCAGGAAGTCCGCCGGCTGCTCGGTGGTCGGGATATACTTCAGCGCAAACTTCCCGCGCTTCACCATGTGCTGCAGCCAGGCGTAGCGTCGCTCCATGTGCTTGAGGTTGCCTGTCAACCCCATGCCCTCAGCGACAATGATCGCCGACTTGTTGTCGACGCGGAGGATGGTCGGCTTCCCAGCGTCGAGCAGCTTGAATTCCGCAAGGAGGAAGCGAAGTCGACGCCCCTCCTTGTCGGCGTCCGTGGCCGCCACGTACTCCGACTCGGTCGACGACAATGTCGCGCACTTGATGCGCGAGCTCGACCAGGAGACGGCGGCCCCTCCGTAGACGAACACGTAGCCTCCCGTGCTCGTCCGCTTCTGCTTGTTGTCCGCGTCGTCGGCATCCACGTAGCCGATCAGCTCCAGCGACTCTGGTCCACCGCCAAACTCCAGGGCGGTGTCGCGGGTGTCGGCGAGGTAGGCGAGGCAGCGGTCGACCTCGCGCCAATGCTGGTCGCTCCTCACCGTGAGGCCGCTCCCTAGCTTGCTGCAGGCGAATGCGATGTCCGGCCTCGTCGTCGTTGCCGCGAACTGCAGCGAGCCGACCTTCTGCCGGTACTCCTCCTCCTCGCGCTCCTGAGCCTCCTCGTCGTCGAACGTCAGCTGAGCGTAGACGTCAACCGAGACCGGCGTCTTCGGGACTCGACCGCTCTGCTCCTCGTCGATGAAGCGCCTACGCAACTTGTCGGCGTAGCCCTGCTGGTGCAGCCACAGCTTCCTGGCCAGCCTGTCGCGCACGATCTCCAGCCCAAGGTACTTCACCACCGGCGAGATCTCCCGCAGCTCGAAGGCGGACTCCAGCAGCTCCTTCAGCTCTTTCAGCATCGCGGTGCTGCTGCTGGCGGCGAGCAGGTCGTCGACGTAGACCAGCACCTAGCAGGTCACTCCGTCGTCGCCGACCTTGAAGTAGAGCGCCTCATCGACCTGGCTCTTCTTCCAGCCAGCGCCCAGCAGCACACCGTCGAGAGCCCTGTACCACAGCAGCGGCGACTGCTTCAGCCCGTAGAGGCTCTTCAGCAGCTTACACACCCGGCCGGTCCCATCGTCGAAGTAGTCCGGCTGGTACATGTAGAGCACCCTGTCGAGCTTGCTCTGCAGGAAAGCGTTCTTCATGTCGAGCTGCATCAGGTTGAGGTCGAGGACGGCGACAATGCTGAGGAAGATCCTCAGCGTGACGTAGCTGCTCACCGGTGAGTACGTCTCGTCGTAGTCGGCGCCGTACACCTGCGTGAAGCCCTTCACGACCAGCCTCGCCTTCTCGCGCTCGACGGTGTCGTCGATGCGGTACTTGGTCGTCAGCACCCACCGATTCTTCATGATGTTCACTCTGCGGGGGCGGTCGACCAGCTTCCACGTGCCCATGCCGATGAGGCTGCGGATCTCCTCTTCCATGGCGGCCTTCACCGCCGGACCCTTCCAGCTCGCCAGTGCCTCCTTCACCGTCATCGTAGCGATGTCCCAGCGGTGTTCGGGGTCGGCATGCACATCGGGGTCGAGCTCCGGCAAATCTTCATCCTCCTCGGCGTCGTCGTACAACAGGTCGTCGTCGACCTCGTCGTACACCGTGGTGAAGGCAGCTGGTGGCAGGCAGGCGCGGGTGTGGTAGCTCAGCTTCTCCGGCGGCCGTCGAGCTCGACCAGACCGTCGCAGCTCCGGCGCAGGCTTCTCGACCGGAACCTCCACCACGTCGCTGTCGGTGGACTCCTCTCCGTCTGACAGCTCCCCTTCCCCGTCGACGTTAGCCTCGTCGACCAGCTGCTCGCCTGCTGCTGACTTCGACAGCTCCCCTGTCGACCGCCCCGGCTGCTGCTCCCCTGTCGAGTGCACCCCTGCCGTTGTCTCCCGTTCGACCGGCTCCCCTGTCTGCTGCTCCCCTGTCGACGACAGCTTCCGGTCCTGGTCGACCAACTTGGCACCTTGTCGACCACCGGCGATGCCACTGGCCGGCGCCACAGGCGACGCCGCAATGCTCCCCTCATCGCCGGCGGCCGACCCAGGCGTCGAGGCGGGCCGATCTGCGACGGGGGAGGGAGGAGCAAGAACAGGGGGAGGTGGAGGAACCTCCACAACATCCTCATCAGCAGGCTCGTCGAGTTCGGCGAGCAGTGGGACCGGCGCCGTCGAGGAGTCCGTCGGCGGGTGAGCCTTCGTCCGCCCCGACGCCGGCCCATACTTCGCCTTCCACACCTCCAGCGACAGCGTCTCGTAGAAGATGACCTCGACCGACGTGACCACCCGGTTGTCGGTCAGGTCGAGCACCTCCCAGCCCTTGCTCTCCGGCGACACACCCAGGTGAAGCCCCCAACGAGCCTTCGGCGCCAGCTTGCCACTGCGATGCTGCTCGGGAACCATGAACTGCACCATGCAGCCCCACACCCGCGCCAGCGTGAGGTCGGGCTTCTTCCCGGTCAGCAGCTGGTACGGAGTTGTCCCCGGCGGCGTCGTCGACCGCTCCAAGCAGTTGCGCACCCAGACAGCCTGTCGAAGGGCGAGGTGCCACCAGTGGTGCTGCACACCCATGTGCAGCAGCATCGTCCGCACGGACTCGACGACCGTGCGCATCTCCCGCTCAGCCATGCCGTTCTGCTGCGGAGTGTAGGGGCACGTCAGGTCGTGGACGATACCCTTCCCGTCGACGAAGCTGGTGAAATCCTTGCCGAGGAACTCCCCTCCTCGGTCAGAGCGGAGCGACAGCACCGACTTCTTCGTCTGCCGTTCCACCAGCACCAGCCACTTCTGGAACTCCCGCAGCATGTCGCTCTTCTTTGCGATTGGCATTGCCCACACGAATCGAGTGTGGCGATCCTTCAGCAGCATGAGATACAAGCTGCCATCCTTGGCAGCCACCCGAAATGGCCCGCACAAGTCAATGTGCACGACAGCCAGTGCCTCCTCGGCGTCCGAGCCCTTGTCGGGGAAGGAGTGCCGCGCCAGCTTTCCTCCGACGCACGAGACGCACGGCGGGTCTGCTCCGGTCGACGGCGTGATGTCGAGCCCAGTAGCAACTTCATGCTTCGCCGAGCTCTTGATCGTGTCGATGCCGACGTGCGCGAGCCTCGCGTGCAGCCGGTCAGGAGTCACCTTCGTCGCCGAGACGATCGTCCGTAGAGCCACCACCTCGGTCGACGGCGACCGCGTCGAGCAGGGGCGAAGGTCGGTGCAGAGGACTCGTCCGGTGTAGCGTGCTCGACCGAGCACCTCCCCGGTCTCCGCGATGAGCAACATCTCGTCTCCGTCGCCCTTCAGCTACACTCCGCTCTCCTTCAGCTGCCCAGCAGAAAGCAGGTTCGCCTGTACGCCCGGAACGAAGAGCACGTCGGGGATGAGTACCTGCTTCCCGGCCTCCCCTTGCAGAGCGACGGTTCCACGACCCTCGACAGGTTGCAATGCCCCGTTGAAGCCACGCACGTGCTTCACATCGTCGCTCGGCCCCATGTCGACGAAGACCGCCTTCGTCCCCATCAGGTGGTGGGAGCACCCGCTGTCGAGCAGCACCGCCATCGGGTTGGCCTGCACAGCTGCTGCCACCGCCTGGAAGTCCTCGCCAGCCTCCGGCGCCAGCGAGACCGTCGGCTCCACCACGCCGACCATCAAGCACGACGCCTCCCCGTCGCCTCGGCCCTTGCCGCTGGAGTTGTCGACGTCCTTCGTCGACGACGTCTTCTTCGACGACTGCTTCTCCTTCCGCGGTTTCTCATCTCGACGGGGGCGACGACTGGCCGATCGACCGCGGCCTCCCTTGCTGTCGTCCTCGTCGCTGTCATCGCGGTCGGGGCACTCGAAGGAGAGATGGTCGGGGTCGCCGCAGATCCAGCACTCCCGCCGTCGACCACCACCTCCACGACCCTTGTCCCGCGTCGACTTCTTCTCGTCGACCTCCTTCTTCGACCGCCCACCTCCGCTACCACCTCCGCCGGGCTTCCCGCGCTGCTCCTGCTGACGATTCTGCTTCGTCGGTGCAGCGTAGCTCGCCTGCGGAAGGAGCTCCGTGGGCTGCTCTGCCTCCTGCATAGCCTCGTCTTGAAGGATGTAGCTGGTGATGGAGTCCTCGTCGAGGGACTCACGCGTGCCGGGCACCATCATCATCCTCTTCATGAGGTTGTAGCTGCGCGGCAGGCCCTTGACGATGTGGGTGATGTAGGACGCCGTCGAGTACTCAGCGCCCGCCATCCGCATCTCGGCCAGGATTCGTCGAGCACGGTTGTAGTAGTCCGTCGCTGACTCCTGCTCGCCCATCCGAATGTGTGTCATCTTCTCCTCGAGCTGGCTGATGTACAGGTCGTCCCTGACCTGGTACGTCGACAGGATGAAGCGCCATGCCTGATGACCAGCATCCAGACTCTCCCGACAGCTCCTGAGCGCTAGCTGCACCACCGGCGAGCAGCACCTCGAGATGACCATGAAGGTGAGCAGGTGAGCAGCACGAAACTCCCTGCGCAGCTCGACATCCTCCTCGGGCGGAGTGGGCACGGTGCCGTCGGCGAAGCCCTTCAGCCCGGCAACCTCTAACTTAGGTTCGATCGACTCCCTCCAGGTGATGAGGTCCCGTCGACCTTGCAGCGGTGCGACGGTGATTCGGTCCGGCGAGAACTTGAAGTAGCCATACGTCGGGGCAATCCCGCCCGCCGTCACGTGCGTCGTCGTCGAGAACCCTCCACCGCTTCGTAGAGGAGAGTGACGTCGACCATCAGCTTCGACCCGCGAGCTGCCTGCGACTGCCGTCGACCGCTGTACCCGCGCTTGTATCCCGTCGACGCCACCGTCGACCTTGATCACCCCTCTCTGCCTCGTGCCTTCGCTGCCGCTGACTCGTGCACCGCCGTCGACCTCAACGTCGACGCCACCTTCGTTTCGCACCGGTCGAGGAGATGCAGGACGGGAAGGGTGTTCCGTCGCCCACTGCGCCCGGATGCCCAACTCGACGATCGTCAAGGGGATCGTCCCGTACTCGCCATCTGCGTGGCGTCTCCTCGCATCAGTCAATCGTGCCTCCAAGGTGTCCGCTACGCCCGCATCAACTACGGGGTCGACCATGGCGACTAACGCTGCTGCCGGCCTACGAACGACTTAGTAGGTGCAAAAGTCGGCTCCTATCTGAAGGTCGCGTGTTCGATCCACGCTCACCGCACCATGCGGAGATACACTCTACAACGGTAGTGAGCTAGACTACGGGGGTTGGCACGAACTACTAGGAGTGATTGTAGCTTTGCTTGGTTCCTTAGTGCTTGCACATTCGTGGGAGAATTTGGCAAGAGTTTCCACTAGCAAAGTTGAGAATACAGAATAATTCAACAAGCAAGCAATGACAACAATGACTACATCAGGCACCTAGCAACCCTGCAGCTAGCCTGGTCGACCGCCAGCACAGCTCGGTCGACCGCCTGCCAGCGTTGCGTAGAGGAGCCGCGCCAGCACTGCAGAAGAGCGACCTGCCAACACTGCAGGTCGACGGCGTGCCAACGCTGCAGCAATGCGGCTGTCCAGCGTTGCCCTGTAGAAGACGGTAGTGCGCACGCTCGCAGGTGCGCGCAGACGATTGGCCCGACGTGCCTTGCTGTGCATCTGTCGGCTGTTGTCTGCGCCTGACGAGCCACATCGACTTCGGGATACCATCCCGAAGTCGCCTTCGCCATCGCGACCTCGACGACGTTCGCGTGCCTCCGCAATACTTCGTCGAGCAGGTTACCCGGTCGACCCGGACACCACCAGGTGCCTCCGGTCGACCACCAGATGCTCCGGTCGACCACCAGGTCCCCCTGGTCGACCACAACTCCTTCTGGTCGACCGCAAGGTGCTCCTGGTCGACCGCAGCTCCCGTCGAGCTACCCCATGGTCGACGGACCCCTTCCGTCGACCAGAACTGCTCCGTCGACCTCCCAGTCGAGTAGCAGGGCGACGGGATGCTTCGCGGACCTCCCGGTCGAGCTGTAGGTCGACGGACTGCTCCGTCGACCTCCCGGACGGCCCACCCATCGCCCAGGCCAGTCAGACACGGCTGTCGAGCTCCCTGGTCGACAGCAACACCACAGCGGTCCCCTGCAGCTCGACGAAGCCTGTCGAGCAGCTCTCCCACAGTGAACGGTCGGCTGCAACTCCCGTACATCCGACCAAGTCGTCGGCGTTGCCCAAGCGAGGGCGGGGCCAACACTCCACTCCCGTTAACACAGCTGGCTGCCAAACCTGAAGATTTGGCTTGGATAATTTTGGCGAACTTTATGCAAACAGTTGTTTGTTCCGCAGTGGGCGAAACTTTTTTTCCGATTGGTTGTCGCGTCAGCAATATCGACTCGAAAAGCAATGCTTCGGTAGTTGGAATCTGGATGTTGAACTAAGGCCGTTATTTCTTACACGTCACGTTCAAAATTGTTCTTCTAGTGAAAGTGATGCAAGTCAATGGAAATGATGAAGCGGAAGACAGCGTGTATTGGTTTCTCGGATAAAATTAAATTGTTATCTTTGAGGCGGCAATTGTGCATGTAACGGTGGCAATTGTGCATGTAACGGTGAAGACTAATCAAATGCTAAAATATAATAATTTTAAAAACTGCCAATACACTGCACTACAGTACTTAATAGTAACATTGCAAAAGATGCTCAAAATTTGTATTTAGTAAAATACAACTGCATACACAAAATTCGTAGCAATACAGTAACTACACCTACAACTATACCTAGCAACAGTAACTACATCTGCACTACCTAAATCTAAAACAGTTCTTCCTGCACCTGGTTCGGATCATGTATTCTGCGATAAGCGCTGGTCGGGACAAGATCATCAGGGGACAGATCCCCAAGCTCATCCCCCGCGAGCTCCTCTTCAGAAATGTCGGTCCAACCGACGATGCACAGCTTCCCGATGCCAATGCACTCTCCCTCGCGCTTAACTTGGGTGGCGTTGATCCAACGCTGCACCACCCGTGCCTGCCTGGCGAGAGCTCCAGGATCCCCGGAGCGCGTGAACTGGGCCTTGCAACAGGGCTTGCGCAGTTTGGAACGCACCTGACACAGTAACCACAAACGTTGTAAGCATTACATTAGGATAAAACACCCAACGGTAAAACTAGAGAACTCACCACTGCAAGCAGCACAAGAAGCTGCTCAGGAAACAAGGCAATCGGGAGGGACCCGTCCCACTCAGAGTCCCACAAAGCAGCACATAGAACAAAACCGTCGGTGGAAAACGGGACTCCGTTCAGGACATGCCAGGGTAAGCCGAAAAACTTTGCAGGGTGACAATGAAAAGGTCAGATACTGGTTTACGGATGCTACAGAAAGTGGAAAAGAAACCTACTTACTGGAATCGTTCCTGCTGACATATACTTCGCACTTGCTAGGGAAACCCTTGGGGCTCGTAGTAAATAATCAGGCCCTTCAGGCTACGCTTCTCACCCATGAAGACGCAAGGCTCGTTAGTCAAGGCGTGGATGCGGGTAAATCGGTAGATCTTACCGATGCGATCATTGAAACGCACACAGGCATGCCTCAGCTTGCCCTGCGACGTCGCAATCGCAGCCACTTTCAAGCCTTCGGGTGAGTCTGGCGTGTGGCCCGAATGCCCTGCATACAATAAAAAATAGTCAGCTACCACAAACTGACATCGACAACAGAGAAAACATCAGGCAACCCTTACTAATGAGCGACTTCAGCATGTCATCAGAATCGGGACAGAGATTGAGCTTCTCTCGGTTGAACAGAAACTCATCGCAAGACTTCTTGGTGTACACCTGCGACCAACACATATGTTCTTAGTAATCCGACGTTTTTATAGGAAATGGAATGCTACTACAATAATTGAACTTACCTCCCAGGTGAGAGTGGACGCGTCAACTTCCGAGGCCTTCTTAGCAAGGTGCGTGATAAGCACGAGGCAGTCCTTCACCTCCTCCGCCCTACGCGCCATCTCCTGGCGCCATGTTTCCGCGATCGCCTTTTGAGCACGCGCTTTAGCTACCAGCTTGTCATTCACCAGGGGTTCGTCACGCTCTTCCTCGTCATAAGCTGCGGCCTTAGTAGCATACACCCGACCTTTCGCGCGTGACATGACTAACTCCATCGGGCTGGCATCAGCCTTCTCTGTTGGTGGAAAAAAACAAATACGGAACAGCAAAATTAGTCATGGTTGCAGGCAACAGAATGCAAGGCTGAGAAAGGTGAGCACAAGTGTGAATCACCTTTTTCAGCGGCGGGTTCCTTGTCCGCTACGACAGCGACACAATTCTCGATAGTTTCGATGGCAGCAGGGGGATTACCACCGTCACCGGAGCCTTCGGGACCACCAGCAGTGTCGGCAGGGACACCAGGAGCCTTGACAGGGACTGCAGAAGCCTTGGCGGGCTGGCCCGGAGCCTTGGTGGGCTGACCCGAGGCCTTGGCGGGCTGGCCCGAAGCCTTGGCTGGCTGGGACGGAGCGACACAAGTGGTCGGCGAAGGCTCTGATGTTCCAGCGCCGGCAGCAGCGTTGACATCTTCTAGGCTCCGATGAACCGTCCTCTGGCGCTGTCCGGTAGGGTGACGACCAGCCGGTGGTTCCTCCGACTCTATTTCAGTGTTGGATCCTGCAAAGTACAGAAAAAAAAAGAGGAAACGTAGAAAGACCGATAGTTAAAGACATAACTGCATCGAAGGCTAGTGTAACAAAAAAAAGGAAGGTTACCTCCTGCAGGGGAAGGAAAGAACAAGTGCCGTTCCTTGCTCTTCCGCGGAAGTGTTGCTCGAGTCTGGTGCATTTTCAAAGAATCAGGGATAAGGTTTTTAGATTTGCCAGGCGCCATGAATTCTAGGGATGAGCCAGTGAAACGAAGCGTATAGCCAGCAATACGCCCAGCTAGAATATTTATATGCTATGCAAACGTGACAATACAAAAGAGATAAGGTTTGGGTGAAGGAGCCACTAATGAGAGTGGTACTACGACTGAAGATGCACGCACCATGATTGGACAGTCCACCAAACCTGCGACAGCGGTCGCAGCGCGTGGAGGCTTGGCATGCGTCACGGGAGTTTTGGCGAGGGTAGAAATGGTAAGGAGGAGGAGTCGAAGTTTGAAATTCAAATTTTGAAATTCTGAAACAAGACACAACTACAGAGCATGTAACCATACCCCTGCCATCGCGGATAGGAAATGGGGGGGTGGAAGAGAGAAGGGAAGGGGATGGTGTGCGGGGTACCAAAGGGTGTGGTGGGCTTGCCGCGAGGGTAGCGTGCGATATAAAAAAGGATGTGGGTGGCTTGTAGCGCGTGAGAGGCGTTGATATGTGGACGACGCGCGGCGCGCCCTTCACAGCTAGGACAGGGTGCACTTGGACCGATGTGATGGCATGCTACGCTGTTGCGCTGGCATCGGCAGCAGCTTGTGGCTGGCTGGCACTCGACGGGGACATGTTGCGCTGGCTGTAATTTTTGGAATCTTCAAGACCATGCCTCATTCTTGGAAGTTGCCTCGTTGGTGTCGAGCCAGTTAGTGGAGGTACAGCAATCGCAAAATCATGCAACGTTGGCGCGGCGCGCTAGTACTGTGCATCGATGTACAACAACTGCGTCTGTCACACAGTAAAGCAGCTGCAACAGAACACGAGACCGTCCAAGCGCAGCAGCATTTTTCTTGTCGACGTGGTTCGCCACTTGTGGGGCATTGCATTTCGGATTGGCAGTATCTAGACAAAGCGGATTTGACGGAGAACTGGGTATGAGACGAAACCAAATCGGAACTACTGGGTATAAACCCATCCCGAAGTCAGCATTCTTCGGGAACGAAAGTAGACGTGGGTTGCGGACCATACTTACCTAAACTTTGAACAGAAGTGAACTACATGGCGGAAACGGATCGAAAAAATGGAAACGGGCCAACAGTAACATGAGAACAAAAGTTTCAACATCACTCTTTCCACAGTCACGCGTGCAGTGTGGCGCAGTGATAAACGGGATTCACGGAATCATATCACGCGTTCAGTGCGGACCAGCTTCCACAGTCGTGTGAAATTGTTGCAGATTTCACGATTGTGTTGTATGTGTGCAGAGTCACCTTTGGAATAAAAGCGCATCCATGAGATTATAGATTAGAATGGTCATATATTTTACCATATAAAACACAAATTGTTGCCTCCTTTTGAGCCAAAGAATGTACAAACGAGCCCAATATTTGCTAAAGTACAACTGTAACATACCATTAACACACAGAGAGCACATATATACACAATACAGAGCACATATATACACAAGTGTACATCAAATCTCCCTACCACTTGAAATGATTCAAAATGAACTTCGCGAGAGGATGAGACGGGTCGACGGTTTTGGGGACAACGTGGCGCACACGCAGTATACTCTCAACGGGAAATACCCCATACCCGCGGTGAGATGGCCACCAGCTAAGAGTCTTCATATCCATCGTCGCAGACTGCGGCTCGACTTCGTAGTAACGACCAAATGCAAGGTGCTCCGAAAACTGCTCATCTTCCTCGTCATCATTAAGCACTGTCCATCTCAAAGTGAATAGGAGGAAAATCTTTGCATGCCAAACCACCTTCCTCTTGCTGTCATCTTCGCCCTCGACATCCACATCAGAAAACCAAGGTTTTCTATGGAACAGTAGAGTTGCCCGTGCATACTGTGGATACCTACTATACCTCGTAAAATCGTCGTCCGGTGGTACCGCAACACCGCCGTGCACATCTATCATCTCTTGATAGTGTACATCCTTGTCTGGATGCAGCAGCTCCAGATATGCCCCAATAGACTCACCCAAAAGGTCAAAGTTGCCTGGGACGCTTGCAGCGTATGCTCTGTAAGTCTTGTCTCTCTTGTTTCCCACCCTGAACCTCGCTGATGTTCCCGTGACCGTTGCAACTCCTGTCTCTATGGCCTGCACGTATAAACATAGGCAGAGGTTGAATGGGGTAAATCTCGCAATATAAACATCCAACACGTGGCCAACCAGACGAGCACGTTACAATACAACATAGATACGTCAACCCTAGGTGTCGAGCAATGATGGCGTACCTGCTGAAGGGCGACACTCCGTGCCTGGTCATCTGCTACCTCATCGGCTGCAGACATCTTCTCGACCAGCTCCGACGTAAGGCAACGTCGCGTGATCGATGCCTCAGCGTTCCTCTTGTTGGATGCTCGGTATGGCCTCTTCATCAGTGCCACGTGCACATGCTCGTAAACGTCCGTGCAGTAGTGAATAGGCACGCCACGACGCCTGATGTCGTCGCTGACGTGTAGCATCGCGTGAATCTTCGGGATGTTGAATTTCGATGCTTGTTCATCCACGCTGAACTCGTCGATAAGCATGGAAACAAGCCTGCGCATTCACCCATCACATGGTACAAACAGAGATGATTGTATCAAAACACATATGAGATATGCTGCATGGGCACGTTTCATGCAGCTCTGCCCTAGGACGAATTGACACATCTCGTACTCACGTGCGCGCGATCTCGTCAAGGTTGGCCAGCGACTCTTCTGTGTGGTATGTGTGATGCCATGCCTCCCTGTGCCAATCACAGTACAGCTCAACAGCACGAATAGTCCTCACGTCCACCTTCGCCGTCAGCAGCAGCGCTGGCAGAACCTGCATCACAGCCTGATGATGAAATGCCTTGAAGGTACCCTGGCCGCTGAAGTATCCATCAGTGTGTGCAGGAATCCGGAAGAACGACTGTCTGCTGTACTGAGTGATGCGTTCGAGCGCAGCGTCAAGTTCCCGCAGGGTCGCCGTACTCAGCTTCACCTTCAGCCCCCCCAAGATGTGCTTGTACACGCCAAGGAGGGACATGTGCATGATGTCGGATGTCAGCTGCCGGTATGGGTTGCCGAAATCAGTGTCGCCAAAACGTTGTCCCCACAACGCACTCTGAAAGTACATGGGCACACACACTCATACGCACACATACACACGCACATACGTCCATATACAGACACACACACCCCCACATACACGCGCACACACACACGTACACACATACATACGTACACACACACACAAACACACGCTCCCACTCACACGCACACACAAACACACCCCCCACACACACGCACACACACACATCCATACACACACACAAACACGCACAAATACCCCCACACACACGCGCGCATACACACACACACCTACATACGCACACACACACACACACACGCACGCACGCACGCAAGCACGCACGCGCACGCGCACATACACCCACACACTCACACACCCCCCCCACACATACGCACACACACACGTCCATACACACACACACATGCCCACACACACACACATACGCACAAATACCCCCACACACACGCGCGCATACACACACACCTACATACGCACACACACACACACGCACACAAGCACGCACGCGCGCGCGCACACACACCCACACACTCACACACCCCCCCCACACACACGCACACACACACGTCTATACACACACACACGCACACACACACACACACACGCACAAACACCCCCACACACACACGCGCATACGCACACACCTACATACGCACACACACACACGCACGCACGCACGCAAGCACGCACGCGCGCGCGCACACACACCCACACACTCACACACCCCCCCACACACACGCACACACACGCGTCCATACACACACAAATACACACGCACACACACCCACACACATACGTGCATCCATACACGCACACACCCCCACACACATACACACTCGCATCCATACATACACACACATCCACACTCCCCCCCCCACACACATACATACACTCACACACGCATTCACACACACACACACGAACAACCAAACAAACACGATACGTGTTAGCTTAGTTGAACGAGTCTAAGCCATACAATTCTGTTCGAATTGCATATAGGTGTACGACAAGACATACCTTGACGAAATGTGTGCTGTGAAGCTTGGTCAAATCCTTTCGTGCCCCTTGTGTCGGTGCACGCTCCATTTCCATCACATGCTGCATCTGTCCTTCCTCCGTCCGAAAAGTGAGAGGGTACTCCATGTTACTTAGCTCCTCCCTCGGAACAGTGCACCTGGGGCATGGGAGACGAGTCTTGATGCCAAACTTGGTCCCTGCAACCTTGCACTGCTCTGGATAGTCGCCGATGTAGGAGTACGTGATCGGGTATTCCGTACGGAGAATGCCATACGGGTCCGTCAACTCCATGCCCCTGCATGCAACAGGATAGATAACAGATCTGTCAACTGGTGTATGGCGATACAACACCCCAATACGCAACATGGAGCAAACAAAATATTGTGATAGCGTACAAAATCTACTCACGAGTGTTGTGCCTTCTTCAGGTCTTCCATGATGAGAGCAAGCGCCTCCTGGAACACCTCAAGCCGCCGTTTCTTCCTAGCCGCGTCCGTGAGCCATCATCCTCGGGCAAGAGAGCACAGAGCCTATGCCCGTGGGGTTTCCATCGATTCCCAGGAGCGATGTTGGCCAGCGAAATGTACACCGGCCAACCTTTCAGCGCGCCATCGGTCGTCAGGGTCGTTTCATCTGAATAGATGATTACTGCAGCTACGGCCGTGGGTGGATCAGCAGCAGCAGGCAGTCGACGCAAAACCTCCCGCCACCAACTCCCCGTCTCAGGACCCTTGTAGATTTGTTTGCCTTGAACAGACTTCTTCCGAGGTCTCACCACGAAGCCATGCGCATTCGCCACGTTCTCGTATAAACCTTTTACGCATGAGAGGGCCGAACGCCGCCAGAGAATCACAGGCTTCAGATCCCCTTCCTTCGTTAACTCCACCTGCTCGAACGGTTCAATGTTCGCCCCTGCCAGTTGCTCCTCCTCATACTTATCGAACTCTGCAAGAGACCTAATGGTTAGACGTCCGGGGTTGGCCACCACTTCGATGAGAATGGATAGTAGTTCCTTTATATCCACACGCGATAGCCCAGAACCACCAGCTGCGAACCAATCGGTACACCCGAGCATCAATATCAACTGCAGTTGCATCGCACTCAGGGGCAAACAAGTAGCCCGTCGCATCCTCATTCAACTCAGCCGCGTCCGGTTGGGGATCCAAACGGCTCGGCCCTGGTTGTGTTTGACCTCGTGGGCGTTTGCTGGATTTCGAGAGAATGCGGTCTGCAGCTGCTTGAAGACTTCCTACAGCTCCTCCCTGGCTGCTGTCATCTCGCAATCCCTCAGATGCTGCCTCTGCTGGTGGGAATTTGTGCTTTCCTGCCTTGACATGACGTGCTTTCTCATGTGCAAAAGAGAACGTCGCTATACATCCAGGGTAGCCACACTTGAAGGCCTCAACTGATGAGACATGTTGCAGAAAGAAAGGTTGCAGGTATCCAACTGTAGCTCAATAATGCGCTGTTTTACAATGAAGTACACAAAACACCCACTCCAAGCTGTTCAGTGCTACTATATCTACAGCCTTTACAACCAGGAACTGTCTGGGCCGAAGGGTAGAACAGCGGCCTTGTGAATTCCTGCAGGATCAGAAAAACGAAAACCCAGCACAGGTTAAACCAGCCAACCACTTCTACCTAAACAATAAAAATGCAGCACAATTGGACATAACACAAGACTCAAACGAACACATACGCTAAATCGATAGACAATGTTGTGCAGCATGATGTAAAATGCTTACCAAGAGCTTAAGTCTAAAGGCGTGAATGGAGATCAGCAGACCACAAGGAATCACGCTTGCAGACTGCCAAACCTTGGAAAGATGATAAGGGAGGAATGAGCAGAAACATAATAGAAATTCGTTGTTGAACAAAACGACTGACGTCAATGAAACAAAAATCCGCCAACAACACATTGTCAGAATGATCGACTCAGCGGGAACAAAGGTAAGTGATATTCAGACAGAAATTAAAAAAAAACGTTGATGTGGTAGCGAAATGAAAGTGCACCTGCCTACACAAGAATAAATTCACCTACATTTGTCACAGTCACGGACTCAGATGGGTCTCGCGGTGCTTTATAAATAGCCTCAATGCGCCTATTCGAATCAGACAGAAGCTTGAGGTGGCAGGGACGTAGGCTAGGCGCTGGAGCTTCTGGAATTAATGGAGGTGAAAAAAAAACACAATCTGAGAGAAACAAATGAGAAATGATGTTGACTCAGAGACTACCCCCCCGAACGGAACTGATTGGGGGGAGGGGGAGGAGATAGTTGAAAGGGACCTCTGAAGGAGGTGTCAATACATGTGTGTTACACACCCAACCAGAATGTTTAAAACAGTTATGTAGATGCGTTTGACCTCGCACAACCGCACTTCACCTTTCATTTCATGACGCATACACGTTTTAGTTCTGTGTGATGGAGGGAATTTTGATTGGTTCCCAACGGTGCAGGTCAACCCAGGGTAGCAGGCTTGTTTCTATTGGCTCAAAAACAATCGCGGCGATTTTTTGCACGCGTCGAAGAAACCTCCACGCAAGCACCTAGACAAGTGGTTTTGCACCTCCACGCAGGACACGCTGGCGAAGCAATGAACCAAGGGCTGGGCCCGACTGCTGCGAAATAACGCGGCTGATCCTTGGGCCCAGGCCCCAGCTCGGCTGGGACCACCTGACTCCCAGGTCTGTGCCAGGCTGACGCAGCAGGCACTGTCGACTGGTTACCAAGCGAAAATAAATCTGGCGCGCAATCACCTGACGCGCCAGCATTTCTTTTGTGCGAATTTCTGATGTTACACCTACCTGGAATGTTTCGCGCTGGCAAATATTGATAGGCCTGCAACCTCCAAATTCATCCACCCTGTGTCCACCTGGACAGACCCGAACCTTGAACGATCTGTCCCTGCGAGGGCCCACGCGCGATCTATCTGTGGATGGGCTCCTCGCAGGTTGACTGGGCGATACTATGCCATGCCTGGCAATTCAGTTTACAGGTCCCCGTAGAAACTCTGTCGCCAACGTTACCACAGGTAATTCGCATATGCGTGTTGACGAAACGATACCTAACGTTACCCACATCGAAATATCGCCAGCAGTGGTTTAGTCCGTTTCAGAACTTTCGCGCTGCCCATAAACCAGGATGAACCACAGGCACGTAACAAATCTCTCCTGAAAATGGCCACGTTGGTATTCTCACAGCGATCATAAAATGTGAACCGTAGATCTCTGATACATCGAACGGCTAACACCAACGAACAAATTTCGAGCATCCAACTCTTCGAAGCAAACGTGGCACGAAATGCGACGCGGAATGCAGAATGAATCAGACGCGTGATCTAGACCGTTCAAGAAATCGCTGGGAATTCTGTCCGTAGATCAGACGTTCGCACATTCTTGGAAGCAGCCTAAAACATTCTCTTGCACGCAGAATGGGCAAAACAGGGTTGATCGCAGTTCCAAAATTGCCACATTGCCCCCAAACACAGGCACAGGTTGTATACAGCAACTTACAACGATGGGAAACCATCGAGAAAAGTGGTTCGATGGGCCACCCCATTCACAACACCCCCAACATTTTTGCGATGGCTCTGCCTCCCTTACCGCATGCATCCATGTCGCAACCTCGCTTCTGCTTGTCGACGAGGCTGGATGATAGTGAGCATTGCTTTCCCGTGTGCAATGCCAACATCAGCTGTCTGCCATTCCCCCCTCCTCGCTCAGCCTCTGAGTTTTTCTCCCCCCATTCCCCCGTTTTTTTTTTTTTCACACCACCAGCGCCATGTTCAGATCATCTCTACCACACACGCATATACAACAGCATGGCAGAGCTACGGGTTGTGGAAGCAGCCGTCGTGGCAGTGAAGTCGGCCAGTGGGAGGTGAATGGAGGCGGCCAGGGGGGAGGCGAAGAGGGGATGAGGGAGGCAGAAGAAGCCATGGATATGAGATTGTGGGCTGTGGCAGGTTAGCGGGGTTAACTATGTGCTGTTTGTTGGATACGGGCGTGCCACTATGTCAGGATAGAATGGAGAGAATGAAAGTTATGTCATGTCTGGAGGTATGTTTAAGCAAGTAGGGAGCTTTTTGACGAACCAGCATGAGTTTGCTTGACCACTAGCATTCTCCCCCCGCTTTCCACCACCGCGTGGACTTTACAGTGCTGTATGCGCGTCTGCAGGTGGCTGTCTTGCACTGCAGTATCATGTGTCTTGCCACCCCAGCAACATACCTACTGCATTGCTTTGGTATCATGTGCTTCGTTGAATTGCTTCGATCATGTGTCACATAGCTCCACCTCCCTGCCTCCCCCCACTCCCATCCGCCTCGCTTTTCTAAAAAAAAATCATCTCTTTCTACCAAACGCCCTTCTTCCCTTGACCCCTCTCTCTCCCCCCTCCCCCCTGCCCACACTCCCCCCCTCCCCCAAACCCAACCCCATTTTGCTATCTGAACACGACAGCTCTCTTGCGGGCCTTGACTCTTCTCCAAATCTTCACAGGTGTTTGCATGTGTATCTGAACCAGTAGTCGTTTTGCCACCATGGTGCTGGTTGATGGGTGCGTGGGTGGATGGGTGGATGGGTGGGTGGTTGGGTGGGTGGATGGGTGGGTGGATGGGTGGGTGGATGGGTGGGTGGATGGGTGGGTGGGTGGGTGGGTGGATGTGTGGGTGGGTGTGTGGGTGGATGTGTGGGTGAGTGGGTGGGTGTGTGGGTGTGTGGGTGGGTGTGTGGGTGGGTGTGTGGGTGGGTGTGTGGGTGAGTGGGTGGATGGGTAGGTGGGTGGTTGGGTGAGGAGAGAGGGTGAAGCGACAGGAAGAGCTGACCATCCTCCAGGGTGGCATATGATATGGCATATCCCCACGTTATCCCCACACCCTTCCCTTACGTCATTTTTCTTGTCCCTCCCGTTCAGCATTCATTATCCCCACACCCTTCCCTTAGTCGTTCCATTATTTTGAATCTGATGCAATATCATCAATTGCTGTTGCCTGCCTCGGGAAGTCCTAACAGACCAGGGCACCGAGTTCAAGGGCGATTTCAAGCAGCTGCTGAAGGAGATTGGCATCCAGCACCGACAGACTTCTAAATACCACCCGCAGAGCGACGGCCTGACCGAGCGGCTGGTCCAGAGCGTGAAGCGAAGCTTGAGGGCGTATGGCGAGGAACGGAAGGCGGACTGGGACAAGCGCCTGCCATTGGTTATGGCTGGGTATCGCTTTAGTAAGCAGGCGGCGCTCAGAGACGTGTCGCCGTATTACCTGCTATTGGGAAGAGAGCCGGTGCTACCAGTGGGGGCACCCCGGCTGCTGCAGGATGTGGTGACAGCGGGAACAGCCGAGAAATGGGTGGCTGTGGCAGGTGCACGCGCAGAGTACCTGAGGCAGATGCTGCCTGCGGCACTGGAGAATCTCAAGGTTGCACAGCTGCGGGACATCCACAGGTATAAGCAGCCGAAGGGACTGGCAGGAGTGGGCTAGGGAGAGCAGTTGGAGGCGGGGCAGGAAGTGTATTTGAGGCGTCCGAAGCGAGGCACTCTGGACATGGGATTATCTCAGCAGCGATGGCAAGTGAAGGAAGTACGGGAGTCGGGTCGGGGGTCATCGTTCTGGAGGATGAGAAGGGCCGACGCGTGTCTGACCATTCGACCAATGTGGCCAAGGCAAGCACGACTGGGAAGGCAGCGCAGGTGGGGAGGAAGGGTGAGGCACTACGGAAGCTGGATGTTCACACGGGTCCCATGACGCGGGCGAGGACGGCAGTAGAGCGTCACGGAAGGGGGCAAGGAGAGGAAAAGTCACTAAGACACCAGGCACAGTACAATGGCAAGGATGGTAAGAAGTGGGAAGGCAGACGCAGCATGGGAACTTAGGCCGAAGGAGCAGGGCAGGGCACTAGTGGCGAGAAGGGGTGGAAACACAGGAATATGTGGGAGCGAGACAGTTGTATCCAGAAGACAGGGAGAAGAGCCAAGGGAGGTAATACAGGTGGTGTGGGTTTGCGACACAGGACAAATGCCAAACTCAGAGGTGAAAAAAGCAGAGCAAGCCGATTTGATTGATTTTTTCATGTTATCTCTCTTCTTCCATCCATCGCTGCTACTAACACCTCCCTCCCTTTGTGCCTTCTCCCATCCACCGGCTTGCCATCCGCTCCCTTAAACGCAGCTCGTCCTGCACCAGCTATCTTCAGCGCGTGTCCAGAGGCGGAGCACACCTCGGTGCAGCGCGTACATCGTCCAGCAGGTCCTTGCGCGGCGTCATCGTCCAAGCAGCGCCCGTGTCCAACACCCAATAGTCCAGGGGGTGCAGCTCTGCTCCAACCTTGGCAAAGGTATCTCCTTGCTCCTCCTGCTTTCCAATATGGAAGAATTGGCCCACGGTGCGCTCCTTCTTCTTCTCCGCACCGCCGTTGCTCTTCGGGTTGTTGTCGGACGAATCAGCGACCATGTTCGCGCCGTTTTTCTGGTTCCTCCGCGCGCCGCCATCCTGGTGACGATTCTGGGGGGTCCATCCATCGGGTTTCTTATAGCACAAAAACCAGGGATGCCCTTCTTTCTCACACAAGCAACTCCCTTTCATTTTGCCACCAGCACCCGATTTGCCCCCACGTCCAGATTTCGCACCGCGACCCCAACCTGTAGCTCCTTGCTGGTCGTTGGAGTCGTCATCATTTTTTGCACCGCGCCCAGCACCACCGAAGCCACGTCCTCTGCCACGTCGGCTCCCTTGCATCCCATAGCCACTGCTGCCGTCGTCTCCACCCCTCAATTGGCGGCGACGAAAGTCCTCCTCCAGAATCTTCGTTCGCACGTACTCGAGCGTCCACAAGCTCTGGTTCTGTGGCAGGCTCAATCCGCTCGTGAATTGAAGCCACGATTCCGGCAGCAGCGACAGCATCTTCAAGCACTTGGTCTGCTCCGGATAGGTGATTCCCTCGGTCGCCAACTCCTTGTAGAGGTCGCGCATCTTGTCCAGAACTGGTTGCACCGGCTCTTGCTCGCTCAAGCGCAACGCAGATAGCTTCCTCTCCATCATGAGCATCGCAGCAACGGAGGTAGGGGCGTGCAGCTCCTTCAACATGGTCCACGCCTTCGGACCGCTATCAACTTCCAGTTGGAGCTGGTCGACCAGGAGTGACGTCGACCTGGAGCTGGTCGACCAGGGGCGTGGTCGACCTGGTGAGGTTGGAAGTGGCCGTCGACTTGGGAGGTCGACGGGCACATACGGGAGCAGCTGGTCGACGTGGTTGCCCGGTCGACCAGGTTACCTGGGTGACGAGGTTCTGCGGAGGAGTGCGACGGTCGCCCAGGCGAAGTTGGCGAGTCCGACCTCGGTGGTGGTATCCCGAGGTCGACGTGGCTGATCAGAAGCAGTCATCAGTGCCAGGTTGACTTGGTGTGTGCGTTGTGCAGGTGACGAGGCTCAGCCCGCCAATCATCTGCGAGCACCTGCGAAGCGGGTGCGCTGCTGTCCTGCGGGAGCAGCGTTGGCACGCCGTCAACCTGCGACGTTGGCACGCCGTCGACTTTGCACTGCTGGAGCGCGGTCGACCAAGTCGTGCTGGAACGCGGTCAACCATGCTGCGCTGGCAGACCTGAGTGCTAGCTCTGATGTAGTCTTGCCTTGCCAACTTCATTGTACCATTATTATCAACTTTCTCTAGTGAAACTCTTGCCAATTCTCCCGGTGAACTAGCAACCTGTGTGAGCACTAGGAAAACGACTAAGGATAGAACGCAGAGATCACACGAGCACCCGTGCCTAGCCCGTAGTCTAGCTCCCGTTGTAATAGTTATCTCCGCAACTGGTACTAAGAGCAAGTGCATTATTTAGCGATATGAGTGGTACTAAGACTAAGTGCGTTACTTAGCCATACGAGTGGTACTAAGAGTAAGTGCATTACTTAGCGATATAAGTGGTACTAAAAGTAAGTTCGTTACTTATTCATAGGAGTGGTACGAACCGTAAGTGCGTTACTTAGCGATATGAGTGGTACTAAGAGAAAGAGCGTCACATAGCCTTATGAATGGTACTATAAGTAAGTGCGTTAAATAGCGATACGAGTGGTTGTAAATGTGAGTGCGTTACTTATCCATATGAATGCTTTTAAGAGTAAGTACGTTATTAGCGATATGAGTGGTACTAAGAGTAAGAGCGTCACGTAGCTTATGACTGGTACTATGATAGTGCGTTACTTAGCGATATGAGTGGGACTAGGAGTAAGTGCGTTAGTTAGCGATATAAGTAGTACTAAGTGTAAGTGCGTTACTTAGCCATATGACTGGTACTATGAGTACGTGTGTTACTTAGCAATATAAGTGGTAGCAAGAGTAAGAGCATTACATAGGAATGTGAGTGGTACTAAGAGTAACTGTGTTTACTCAGCGATATGAGTGGTACTAAGAGTAAATGCATTACGTAGCCATATGAGCGGTAGAATGTGTAGTTGCGTTAAATAGCGATACGACTAGTACTAAAAGTATGTACGTTACTTATCCATATGAGTGGTAAAAATAGTATGTGCGTTACTTATCAATGTGAGTGGTAATAAGAGTATGCGCGTTACTTAGCAAAATGAGTAGTACTAAGAGTAAGTGCATTACTTAGCAATATGAGTGGTACTAAGAGTAAATGCATTACGTAGCCATATGAGTGGTAGAATGTGTAGTTGCATTAAATAACGATACGAATGGTACTAAAAGTATGTGCGTGTCTTATCCATATGAGTGATAATAAGAGCATCTGCGCTACTTATCAATATGAGTGGTAATAAAAGTATGCACGTTACTTAGCAAAATGAGTAGTACTGAGAGCAAGTGCATTACTTAGCAATATCAGTGGTACTAAGAGTAAGTGCATTACTTCGAAATATAAGTGGTACTAAGAGTAAGCGCGTTTAATAGCGATATGAGTGGTACTAAAAGTAAGTGCGTTACTTAGCGATATCAGTGGTACTAAGAGTAGGTGCGTTACTTAGCGATATGAGTAGTACTAAGAGTAAGTGCATTACTTAGCCATATGAGTGGTACTAAGAGTAAGTGTGTTACTTAGCAATATGAGTGGTACCAAGAGTAAGAGCATTACGTAGGAATGTGAGTGGTACTAAGAGTAACTGCATTTACTTAGCGATATGAGTGGTACTAAGATTAAATGTATTACGTAGCCATATGAGTGGTAGAATGTGTAGTTGCGTTAAATAGCGATACGAATGGTACTAAAAGTAGGTGCGTTACTTATCCATATGAGTGGTAATAAGAGTATGTGCGTTACTTATCAATATGATAGTAATAAAAGTATGCGCGTTACTTAGCAAAATGAGTAGTACTGAGAGCAAGTGCATTACTTAGCAATATGAGTGGTACTAAGAGTAGGTGCGTTACTTAGCGATATGAGTGGAACTAAGAGTAAGTGCATTACTTAGAAATATGAGTGGTACTAAGAGTAAGCGCGTTAAATAGCGATATGAGTGGTACTAAAAGTAAGTGCTTTACTTAGTGATATCAGTGGTACTAAGAGTAAGTGCGTTACTTAGCAATATGAGTGGTACAAAGAGTAAGATCATCACATAGCGATAGGACAGGTACTATGGGTATCTGTGTTACTTAGCGATATGAGTGGTTCTAAGAGTAAGTGCGTTACTTAGCGATATGAGTGTTACTAAGAGTAAGTGCGTTACTTATCAATATGAGTGGTACATGGAGTAAGTGCGTTAAAAAGCGATATGACTGGTACTAAGAGTAAGTGCGTTACTTAGCGATATGGGTGGTACTAAGACCAAGTGCATAGAATCAGTGCGTTAAGTAGCAATATGAGTGGTACTAAGAGTAAGTATATTACTTATCGATTTGAGTCGTGCTAAAAGTAAGTGCGTTACTTAGCGATATGAGTGGTACTTAGAGTAAGTGCATTACTTAGCCATATGAGTCGTACAAAGTGTAAATGCGTTAAATAGCGATGCGAATGGTACTAAAACTAAATGCGTTACTTATCTATATAAGTGTTACTAACAGTAAGTGCGTTACTTAGCCATATGAGTGGTACAAAGCGTAAGTTATTACTTAAGCAATATGAGTGGTACTAAGAGTAAGTGCGTTGCTTAGCGATATGAGTGGTACTAAAAATAACTGCATTATTTAACGCATGTATGGATGGTACTAAAAGTAAGTGCGTTACTTAGCGATTTGAGTGGTACTAAGAGTATGTCCATTTCTTAGCCATATGAGTGGTACTAGGAGTACGTATGTTAATAACCTATATGAGTGGTAATAAGAGTAAGTTCATTACTTAGCCATATGAATGGTACTAAGAGTAAGTGCGTTACTTAGCAATATGAGTGGTACTAAAAGTAAGTGCGTTACTTAGCCATATGAGTGGTACAAAGAATAAGTGCGCTACTTAGCGATATGAGTGGTACTAAAAATAAGTGCGTTATCTAACGATATGAGTGGTACTATGAGTAAGTGCGTTACTTAGCAATATGAGTGGTACTAAGAGTAAGTGCGTTACTTAGCCGTATGTGTGGTACTAAGAGTATATGCGTTATTTGGACATATGAGTGGTACTAAGAGTAAGTGTGTTACTTAGCCATATGAGTGGTACAAGGAGTAAGTGCGTTATTTAGCGATATGAGTGGTACTAAGAGTAAGTGCATTACATAGCCATAAGAGTGGTAGTAAGAGTAAGTGCGCTACTTAGTTATATGAGTGATACAAGGAGTAAGTGGGTTAATTCCCTATATGAGTATTAATAAGAGTAAGTGCGTTACTTAGCCATATGAATGGTACTAAGAGTAAGTGCATTACTTAGCGTTATTTACCTATATGAGTAGAAATAAGAGTAAATGCGTTACTTAGCGATATGAGTGGTACTAAGAGTGAGTGCGACACTTAGCCATATGGGCGTTCGTTACTTAGCGATATGAGTGGTAGTAAGAGTATGTACGTTTTTTAGCCATATAAGTGGTACAACAAGAAATTGCGTTACTTAGCCATATGATTTGTGCTAAAAGTTGGTGCGTTGCTTAGCCATATGAGTAATATAAGGAGTAAGTGCAGTACTGAGCCATATGAGTAGTACAAGGAGTAAGTGCATTACTTAGCCATATGAGTGGTACTAAAAGTATGTGCGTTACTTGGCCAAATGGGTGGTACAAAGAGTAAGATTGTTACTGACCAATATGAGTAGTACTAACAGTAAGTGCGTTATTTAGCTATATGAGTAATTCTAATAGCAAGTGCGCTACTTACCTATATGAGTGATAAAAAGAAAAGTGCGTTACTTACTGATATGAGTGGTACAAACATTAAGTTCATTACTTATCCATGGGAATGGTACTAAGATGAAGTACGTTACTTAGCCATATTAGCGTTACTTAGCGATATGAGTAGTACTAAGAGTAAGTGCGTTACTTAGCCATATGAGTGGTATAGAAAGTAAGTGCACTACTTAGCGTTATTTACCTATATGAGTAGAAATAAGAGTAAATGCGGTACTTAGCAATATGAGTGATAATAAGAGTCAGTGCATTACTTAGCCATATGAATGGTACTAAAAGTAAGTGCGTTACTTAGCCATATGAGTGGTACTAAGAGTGAGTGCGACACTTAGCCATATGGGCGTTCGTTACTTAGCGATATGAGTGGTAGTAAGAGTATGTACGTTTTTTAGCCATATAAGTGGTACAACAAGAAAGTGCGTTACTTAGCCATATGATTTGTGCTAAAAGTTGGTGCGTTGCTTAGCCATATGAGTAATATAAGGTGTAAGTGCAGTACTGAGCCATATGAGTGGTACAAAGAGTAAGTGCATTACTTAGCCATATGAGTGGTACTAAAAGTATGTGCGTTACTTGGCCAAATGGGTGGTACAAAGAGTAAGATTGTTACTGACCAATATGAGTAGTACTAAGAGTAAGTGCGTTACTTAGCTATATGAGTAATTCTAATAGCAAGTGCGCTACTTACCTATATGAGTGATAAAAAGAAAAGTCCGTTACTTACTGATATGAGTGGTACAAACATTAAGTTCATTACTTATCCATGGGAATGGTACTAAGATGAAGTACGTAACTTAGCCATATTAGCGTTACTTAGCGATATGAGTAGTACTAAGAGTAAGTGCGTTACTTAGCCATATAAGTGGTACTAAGAGTAAGTGCGTAACTTAGCCATATGACTGGTACAAGCAGTAACTGCGTTACTTAGAAATATGAGTAAGTGCATGACCTAGCCATTTGAATAAGTGCGTTACTTACCCATATGAGTGGAAATTAGAGTGAGTGCGTTACTTAGCGATATGAGTGGTACTAATAGTAAATATGTTACTCATCCGTATGAATGGTACTAAGAGTAAGTGCGTTACTTAGCCATATGAGTATTATTTAGCGATATGAGTGATAGTAACAGTATATGCATTTGGCCATATGAGTGGTAAAAAGAGAGTGCATTACATAGTACGTGCGTTATTTAGCCATATGAGATGTACAAAAGGTATGTGTGTTACTTAGCCATATGAGTAGTACAGGAAGTCAGTGCGTTACTTAGCCATGAATGGTACAAGGAGGGAGTGCTCTAAAAAGCGATATGAGTAGTACTAAGAGTAAGTGCATTACTTAGCCATATGAGTGATACTAGGAGCGAGCTCGTTACTTAGCGATATGAGTGGTACTAAGAGTAAGTGCATTACTTAGCGATATGAGTGGTACTAAAAATAAGTGCGTTACTTAGCCATAAGAGTGGTACAAAGAGAAGGTGCGTTACATAGCCATATGAGTGGTACTAAGAGTAAGTGCGCTACTTAGCCATATGAGTGGTACAAGGAGTAAGCGCGTTACTCACCCATATGAATGGCAGTACGAACAAGTGCGTTACTTAGCGATATGAGTTGTACTAAGAATGTGTGCATTACTTAGCCATATTAGTGCTACTAAAAGTAAGCTCGTTACTTAGCCATATGAGCGTTACTTAGCGATAGAGTGGTAGTATGTGGGTTACTTGGGCATATGAGTGATACTAAGAGTAAGTGCATTACTTAGCCAAATAAGTAGTAAAAAGAGTAAGTGCATTACTTAGCCATATAAGTAGTATTGAAAGCTAGTGCGGTACTCAGCCATATGAGTGATACTAAGAGTATTTGCGTTACTTAGCCATATGCTTGGTACTAAAAGTTACTTGCGTTACAAGTGCGTTACTTAGCGATATGAGTGGTACTAACAGAAACTGTGTTACTTAGCCATATGAGTGGTACAAGAACTAAGTATGTTATTTAGCCATATGAGTGATACAAAGAGTAGGTGCATTCCTTAGCCATATGAGTGTTATAAAGAGTAATCGCGTTATTTAGCGATATGAGTGCTACTAAGACTACGTGCGTTACTCAGCGATATGAGTGGTACTATTAGTAAGAGCGCCACTTAACTATATGAGTGGTACTAAGAGTAAGTGCGTTACTCAGCCATATGATTGGTACAAAGAGAGTGCAATGCTTATCCATATGACTGGTTCTAACAATAAACGTTACTTGGAGATATAAGTGGTACTAAAAGTTAGTGCGTTACCTAGTGATATGAGTGGTACTTGCAATAAGTGTGTTACTTAGCGACATGAGTGGTACTAAGAGTAAGTGCGTTACTTAGCAATATGAGTGGTTCTTGCGTTACTTAGCCATATGAGTAGTACAAAGAGTCAATGCGTTACTTCACCATATGAGTTGTATTAAGGATAAGTGCGTTACTTAGCCATACGAGTAGTACCAAGAGTAATTGCGCTATTTAGCCATATGAATAATACTAAAAGTTAGCGCGTTACAAAGCAAAAAGAGTGGTACTAAAAGTAAGTGCGTTACTTAGCCATATGAGTAGTTGAAAGAGTAATTGCATTACTAAGCCATATGAGTGGTACTAAGAGCAAATGCGTTACTTAGTGATATGAGTGCGTTTATAAGCCATATTGGTCGTACATAGAATAGTTGCGTTACTTAGCCATATGAGAGGCAGTAATAGCAAGTGCGTTACTTAGCCGTATGAAAAGTATAAAGAGTAATTGCGTTACTTAGCCATATGAGCAGTACTGCAAGTAAGTGCGCTACTTAGCGATATGAGCAATACTAACAGAAAGTGTGTTACTTAACCATATTAATGGTAGTAAGAAAAAGAGCGCGACTTAGCGATATAGGTGGTACTTAGAGTAGAAGCCTTACTTAGCTCTATAAATAGTGCTAAGAGTGTTGGTGTAAGGGCCTAATAAACTCAGGCTATTAAGACTTAATCAAACTTTAAACCTCTCCTCGGGGTCACCTCCAAGGGTCCTTGGGAGCCTGGTACAAGACCAGCCCCTATCATCGGGTCCGAGTTTGTAGAGAGAGGAGTTAAGAATGACTTAGCCAAAATAACGAGAGTACCTTGAACGTCGCGCATCGTGCCGTGCAGATCGTCGATCGGATTAAGCTGAGAATTCGCTACAATTCACTCCAGGAGCTTTAAAATAAGCCTAGTTGCATTGCGAAAAGTTCTGCCATTACTAAGTTATGGCTCGGACAGCGTTTGCCTAGCGTGGGAGTGCTAGCATACTAGCGTTGACTCGGATAACATTCCGCCGTCGAATAGCGCAGAAACAAAATTCCAGCGAGGAAGGAATTTGCTTGAATCAATTGACTATATTCAGGTACAAACAGAGAAGGAATATATAGTTCTAGCTAGCAAGGACCTTGGAAATCAACCTGGGAACAACCAGGGATGATCCCAAATAATTCCAAGCAACAGAACCAACCTGGCTGGACAAAATAGCAGGTGGTAGGTTGGTAAACAACCTCTGGTTCTGTTTTTCCAACCTGGGAAAACAACAACCAGGTTCAGGTTCTAAAAACAGAACCTGTTTTGTCTTTGCCCAACCAGCCAAATGCTGGTTCTGCTGGTTTCCCCTGGCCCTGTAGCATGCAGATACAGACAAGCAACATCCAACCTTCACCTAAATTGTACCCCTATAGTGCCTGCCCTGCTACACTATAGTCAACCAAACAAAACAGTACAATTTTGAGTTGGATAGAACTGAATCTGCACAATCAATTCAACCGAACCACAAAGCTTCCATCTTGGGTTCCTTTGCGAGCTCGTTCTTTCTGCTTGCACTGTTCATAGTGCGTACAATGTTGTGCCGAAGCGCACATTGCGCGAGTACCTGCAAATGCATCAAGCGAAAATTGCGAAAGCAAGCAAACACACGAACATTCCATTCACACCCAAATGCATTCACACACGCATACTCGTACAAACAGATGGCAGGATGTCGTGCAATATGAATTTGCACCCAACAAAGAGTAATTGCGTTTGAGAGTGATATGAGTGGTACTAAGAGTAAGTGCGTTATTTAGCCATGTGTGTGGTTTTAAGAGTGAGTTACTTAGCTACATGAGTGGCACAAAGAGCAAGTGCGTTACTTAGAGATATTAGTGGTACTCGGAGTAACTGCGTTACTTCGCGATATGAGTAGTACTAAGAATAAGTGCGTTACTTAGCCATATGAGTGGTACTAAAAGTAAGCGCGCTATTTAGCCACATGAGTGCTACTAAGAGGAGGAGGAAGACCTGTTGTACGACGACGCCGAGGAGGATGAAGACCTCGGCGCACGGGCCGAATTTGGAGGCCGCCCGACTTCTTCGTACCGGCCGCCTTCACCACGGTGTACGACGAGGTCGACGACGACCTGTTGTACGACGACGCCGACGAGGATGAAGACCTGCCCGAGCTCGACCCCAACATGCACGCCGACCTTAAAAATGGCTTGGACATATCCACGATGACGGTGAAGGAGGCGCTGGCGAGCTGGAAGGGCAAGGCGGTGAAGGCCGCCATGGAGGAGGAGATCCGCAGCCTCATCGGCAAGGGGACCTGGAAGCTGGTGCCATGTCCACCCGGGGTGAACATCATGAAGAACCGGTGGGTGCTGACAACGAAGTACTGTTGGTGTAAGGGCCTAATAAACTCAAGCTATTAAGACTTAATCAAACTTAATACCTCTCCTCGGGATCACCTCCAAGGGTCCCTGGGTGCCTGGTACAAGACCAGCCCCTATCCCCGGGTCCGAGTTTGTAGAGAGAGGGATCAAGAGAGACTTAGTCAAAACAGCAAGAGTACAATGAACGTCACACAGTGTATCGTGCAGACCGTCGATTGGATTAAGCTGATAATTTGCTATACTGAAGCTCGCTCCAAGAGCTTTTAGATAAGCCAAGTTGCTTCGCGAAAAGTTCTGCCATTACGAAGTTATGGCTCGGACACCGTTTGTCGAGCGTTGGAGTGCTAGCGTACTAATGTTGACTCGGGTAGCATTGCGCCGTCGAACCGTGTAGACACAAAATTCCAGCAATTGACTATATCCAGGTACAAAAAGAGAAGGAATAAATAGTTCTAGATAGCAAGGACCTTGGGAATTGTTGGGTGCAAATGCACATTGCACGACATCCTGCCGTCTGTTTGTACGAGTATGTGTGTGCGAATGCATTTGGGTGTGAATGGAATGTTCGTATGTTTGTTTGCTTTTGCAATTTTCGCTTGATGCATTTGCAGGTACTCGCGCAATGTGCGCTTCGGTACAACATTGTACACGCTATGAACAGTGCAAGCAGAAAGGACGAGCTCGCAAAGGAACCCAGGATGGAAGCTTTGCAGTTCGGTTGAGTTGATTGCGCAGATTCAGTTCTATCCAACTCGAAATTGTACTGCTTTGTTTGGTTAACTATAGTGTAGCAGGGAAGGCACTATAGGGGTACATTTTAGGTGAAGGTTGGATGTTGTTTGTCTGTATCTGCATGCTACAGGGCCAGGGGAAACCAGCGGAACCAGCATTTGGCTGGTTGGGCAAAGACAAAACAGGTTCTGTTTTTAGAACCTGAACCTGGTTGTTGTTTTCCCAGGTTGGAAAAACAGAACCAGAGGTTGTTTACCAACCTACCACCTGCTATTTTGTCCAGCCAGGTTGGTTCTGTTGCTTGGAATTATATGGGATCATCCCTGGTTGTTCCCAGGTTGATTCCCAAGGTCCTTGCTAGCTAGAACTATTTAATCCTTCTCTATTTGTACCTGAATATAGTCAATTGATTCAAGCGAATTCCTTCCTCGCTGGAATTTCGTTTCTGCGCTATTCGACGGCGGAATGCTACCCGAGTCAACGCTAGTATGCTAGCACTCCAACGCTAGGCAAACGCTGTCCGAGCCATAACTTAGTAATGGCAGAACTTTTCGCGAGGCAACTTGGCTCATTTTAAAGCTCTTGGAGCGAGCTTCGATATAGCGAATTCTCAGCTTAATCCGATCGACGGTCTGCACGGCACGCTGCGCGACGTTCAAGGTACTCTTGCTGTTTTGACTAAGTCCTCCTTGATCCCTCTCTCTACAAACTCGGACCCGAGGATAGGGGCTGGTCTTGTACCAGGCACCCTGGGACCCTTGGAGGTGACCCCGAGGAGAGGTTTTAAGTTTGATTAAGTCCTAATAGCTTGAGTTTATTAGGCCCTTACACCAACAAGCTGGTATCAGAGCTGCGTTATAGTGATCCTCGTTATAGGTAGCTATGGCGGGCAACACCTCGGCGGGAGCTGGTGAATCTTCAGCCCAAGATCGTAGTGGCAGCCAAGATTCTGGTGTTTCGGCGCCAAGGGGAGCGCGAACCAACCAGAGCTCGCTCATCAAGGAGGTGCTGAAGAATTTCACCGTCGAGAAGTTCAATGGTGAGGGCTATGATGATTGGGCCTGGAAAATGCAGCTTTACTTCCGTCAGATTGGATTGCTGAAACTAATGATTGGGGAAGAGCCTAGACCGAGTGACCCCGCGCTGCAGGAAGATTGGGACGAGCGCGCATCGGCTGGCTACTACTTGATGTCGCAGAGTTTGGAGCTGAACCAGCGTCACCACGTCATGCACCTGCTGCCGGAGGTTGATTGCGGTCCGAAGGCGTGGACCGTGCTGAAGGAGCTGCACGCTCCTACTTCCGTTGCCGCGACGCTTATGATGGAGAGGGAGCTGTCCGCGTTGCGATTGAGCGAGGGAGAGCCGGTGCAACCAGTTCTGGACAAGATGCGCAACCTCTACGCGAAGTTGGCGACCGCGGAAATCACCTACCCGGAGCAGACCAAGTGCCTGAAGATGCTCTCGCTGCTGCCAGAATCGTGGCTTCAATTCACGAGCGGATTGAGCCTGCCGCAGAACCAGAGCTCGTGGACGCTCGAGTGGGTGCGGACGAAGATTCTGGAGGAGGACTTCCGTCGCCGCCAACTGAGGGGTGGAGACGACGGCAGCAGCGGCTACGGGATGCAAGGGAGCCAACGTGGCAGAGGACGTGGCTTCGGTGGTGCTGGGCGCGGTGCAAAGAAGGACGACGACTCCAACGACCAACAAGGAGGTACCGGTTGGGGTCGCGGTGCAAAATCTGGACGTGGGGGCAAGTCGGGTGCTGGTGGCAAAATGAAAGGGAGTTGCTGGTATTGTGAGAAGGAGGGGCACCCCTGGTTTTTGTGCTATAAGAAACCCGATGGATGGACCCCCCAGAATCGTCAACAGGATGGCGGCGCGCGAAGGAACCAGAAAAACGGCGCGAACATGGTCGCTGATTCGTCCGACAACAACCCGAAGAGCAACGCTGGTGCGGAGAAGAAGAAGGAGCGCACCGCGGGCCAGTTCTTCCATATTGGAGAGCAGGGGGAGCAAGGAGACGCCTCTGCCAAGGTTGGAGCAGAGCTGCACCCCCTGGACTATTGGGTGTTGGACACGGGCGCTGCTTGGACGATGACGCCGCGCAAAGACCTGCTGGACGACGTACGCGCTGCACCGATTAACGAAGTGTGCTCCGCCTCTGGACACTCGCTGAAGGTGGCTGGTGCGGGACGAGCTGCGTTCAAGGGAGCGGATGGCAAGCCGGTGGTGCTGCACGACGTTCTCCTCGTTCCCGACCTTAAGGCCAACCTCATCTCCCTCCGTAAGCTTGCCAAGGCTGGGGTGAGCACTAGCACGGATGGGGCTCGCACATACAAGGGGCAGCTGGGCAATCGGGTGCTTTGGGATCTGCACGAGAGCAAGGACGTGTACAGATCCATGTGGCAGCTGCCGGCGTTGGCGTGGCACAGTGGGGGGCAGGCTAGAGAGGGGTCTGCATCCCAGGGGGAGTGCAACGCCGTTGGAGGGGTTGGCGTGAAAGTGTCGGCCAGATCTGGGGAGACAGATTGGGCAACGGCACATCGACGCTTGGGGCATGTGGCAATGCCCTTGCTGAAGCAGCTGGAGAAAGATGGAGCTGTCAAAGGTTTGAAGCTGAACGGACAGCCACCCGATGACAACTGTGAAATCTGTTTGCTTTCAAAGTTCACCCGTTTCCCTTTCCATAGTGTGGCTGGCAGGAGCAAGAAGCCTTTGGAGCTGGTCCACATGGGCTTGGTGGGGCCGCTGCCGGTGCAAGGGCACAAGGGGGAGCGGTATTTTCTTACAATTGTGGATGACTGGAGCAGGCTGATGTGGGCGTATCCGCTGAAGCAGAAGGACCACGCCGCCTCCACGATACGGGACGATTGGCTACCATTCGTGGAGAAGCAGGCGGAGTGTGTAGTGAAGCGGATTAGGACAGACCGGGGTGGTGAGTTCCTTGGAGCTGAAATGACAGCCTGGCTCAAGAAGCAGGGCATCCAGAGAGAGCTGACCACGGCTTATACCCCACAGTCGAACGGCGTAGCAGAACGGGCGAACTGCACAATTCTGGAGACAGCTAGGGCGCTGCTCATAGAATCTGGGCTGAGCAATTCTATGTGGCCTCATGCTGTCCGGCACGCCACCGTCGCTAGGAACAGGGTGCTCACTAAGGTTGGGGATGACTCGTGGGTGCCTTTGGAGAGGTGGCTTGGGAGGAAGCCGCCGGTGGACATGCTGAGGGTGTTCGGTTGCATGGCAGTCGCCCACGTCCCCAAAACCTACCGCAGTAAGTTGGGGGCGAGTGCAATCTGGTGTGTGCATTTGGGGCTGGCTGCTGAGAGCAAGGGATGGCTGCTGTGGGAACCATCCAAGGGTGTGTTGTTTGACAGCAGGGATGTGAAATTCATTGAGGGCATGATGTATGGGAGCTGGGAGAAACAGCCGGAGGCCCGGGTGTCCCAGCAGATGGAGCAGATCACCATGCAGCTGGACCTGACTCCTAGTGTGTGGGAGGATGGAGAGGAGGCAGCTGCAGGGGGTGGTGATGGAGCGAGGGTACAGGAGGCACCTGCTGGTGGAGAAAATGGTGTGGAGACTGGCGGTAGCACTAGTGAAGCTGCTGGATCCGAGGGAGGAGAGCAGCAGCAGGGGAAAACTAAGAAGCCGAAGGGTGTCGTTATGAAGGGATGGGAGACACCCGTCTCCAGGCCAGGACGCACCCGTATGGCTACTAAGAAGCTGACTGCAGGATCAGGTGTAGCAGAGCAGCAGCTTGGGACCGAGGAGGCAATGCTGATTCTACCTCATGGCTATGACCCGGATGAGGAGGATGAGCCTGCGTACTGTTTTCTTGCCCCTGCACCAGAGGAACCAGCTAGCATGGAGGAGGCATTAGCTGGACCAGATAGAGACAAGTGGCTGGCTTCTAGGGATGCTGAGTACCAGAGCCTGCTGGAGAATGGGACTTGGGAACTAGTGGTGCTGCCTGAGGGAAAGAAAGCGGTACAATGCAAGTGGGTGCTAAGGATCAAGACTGACGACAAGGGGCAGGTCACCATCTACAAGAGTAGGTTGGTGGCTAAGGGGTTTATGCAGAAGGAGAAGCAGGACTTCAACGAGATCTTTGCTCCCACTGCCAAACCCCCTACCCTCCGTGTCTTGTTGGCAGATGCAGCCGTTAGTGGGAAATTCATCATTCAGATGGATATTTCAACGGCATTTCTGAATGGGATTTTAGAGGAGGATGTGTACATGATGCAGCCGCCTGGGTATGAGGATGGTACGAGCAGGGTGTGCAAGCTCAACAAGTCCATCTACGGCTTGAAGCAGGCGCCACGCTGCTGGTACCAGAAGTTGGCAGCTGTTTTAGAGGAGATGGGATTCAGGACCAGCAGCTGTGATGAGAGCCTCTTTCTTAAGGGCGAGGGGGAGAAGCTGGTGCTGTTTCTGGTCTACGTGGACGACATTCTTCTCTTCAACAGCAGCATGAAGGAGATCCAGAAAGTGCAGCAGCAACTGATGGAAAACTTCAAGTGCAAGAACCTTGGGGAGGTAAAGTACTACCTCGGGATGCACATGGAGAGGGATCCTGATCACAGGTGGTTGAAGCTGCACCAGGAGAAGTTCATCAAGGAGCTGGGGGAGAAGTATGGGATTGAGAATGAGCGCAAGGTTGCAACTCCCCTGCCAGCAGAATTCAAGCTTGTGAAGGCTGCAGAGGATGAAGGGGTTGAAGCCGAGGAGCAGCAGCAATTTCAGTCCTTGGTGGGCAGCCTCTTGTACGCAGAAGTTCACACGAGGCCCGACATTTCTTTCTCGGTTGGGCAGCTGGCTAGGGTGGTGCAGAATCCATCAGAGGAGCAGGTGGATGCAGCTGAGCGTGTGGTGAAGTACCTGAACTCTCACCCAAGCATTGGAGTTCAATACTCCGCATCTGCACAGGTGAAGCAGAAAGGGGTGGAGGTGCTGAAAGAGAAGGGGGAGAGGCTTGGAGAAGGCAAGCTATTTCTCACTTGCTTTACCGATGCTACGTGGGCTTCTGAGAAGGAGGATTCCTCATCTGTGGGAGGATACATCTGCGTAGTTGGGGGAGGACCTGTTAGTTGGAGGTCCAAGAAGCAGACGGAGACGACACTCTCTTCCGTAGAATCAGAGTACATGGCGATGTTCCATGGGGTGAAGGAGGTGATTTGGCTGAGGAGGCTGTTAGAGGAGATTGGCCAGGAGCAGAAAGTTGCTACGCCGCTGTTTTGTGATAGCAAGGGGGCTCTTGGGATGGCCAGGAACGCTGTGCTTCATGGGCTGAACAAGCACATGCGTATCAAGTGGCACTGGCTGCGTAAGGAGGTGAAGAGGGGGACGGTGAACCCGATCTACATCAAGACTCACCAGCAGCCAGCAGACTTTCTCACCAAGAGGCTTGCGGATGAGCCTCATTGGCGTTGTGTGCACATGAGTGGAATGAGCATGAACTAGCATGGAATGATGGGGATGCAGCCGGCAGGCTGAGGGGGAGTGTGTTGGGTGCAAATGCACATTGCACAACATCCTGCCGTCTGTTTGTACGAGTATGCGTGTGCGAATGCATTTGGGTGTGAATGGAATGTTCGTGTGTTTGTTTGTTTTCGCAATTTTCGCTTGATGCATTTGCAGGTACTCGCGCAATGTGCGCTTCGGCACAACATTGTACGCGCTATGAACAGTGCAAGCAGAAAGAACGAGCTCGCAAAGGAACCCAGGATGGAAGCTTTGCGGTTCTGTTGAATTCATTACGCAGATCCAGTTCTATCCAACTCGAAATTGTACTGTTTTGTTTGGTTGACTATAGTGTAGCAGGGCAGGCACTATAGGGGTACAATTTGGGTGAAGGTTGGATCTTGTTTGTCTGTATCTGCATGCTACAGGGCCAGAGGAAACCAGCGGAACCAGCATTTGGCTGGTTGGGCAAAGGCAAAACAGGTTATGTTTTTAGAACCTGAACCTGGTTGTTGTTTTCCCAGGTTGGAAAAACAGAACCAGAGGTTGTTTACCAACCTACCACCTACTATTTTGTCCAGCCAGGTTGGTTCTGTTGCTTGGAATTATTTGGGATCATCCCTGGTTGTTCCCAGGTTGATTCCCAAGGTCCTTGCTAGCTAGAACTATAAATTCCTTCTCTGTTTGTACCTGAATATAGTCAAATTGATTCATGCGAATTCCTTCCTCGCTGGAATTTCGTTTCTACGCGGTTCGTTGGCGGAATGCTACCCGAGTCAACGCTAGTACGCTAGCACTCTAATGCTAGGCAAACACTGTCCGAGCCAGAACTTAGTAATGACAGAACTTTTCGCGAGGCAACTTGGCTCATTTTAAAGCTCTTGGAGCGAGCTTCGATATAATAAATTCTCAGCTTAATCCGATCGACGGTCTGCACGGCACGCTGCGCGACGTTCAAGGTACTCTTGCTGTTTTGACTAAGTCCTCCTTGATCCCTCTCTCTACAAACTCGGACCCGAGGATAGGGGCTGGTCTTGTACCAGGCACCCAGGGACCCTTGGAGGTGACCCCGAGGAGAGGTTTTAAGTTTGATTAAGTCCTAATAGCTTGAGTTTATTAGGCCCTTACACCAACACTCAGGGAGGACCGGAAGTGGGAATGGGGGCCAGAGCAGGAAAGGGCCGTGCAGGACCTCATGGGGGCAGTGAAGAACGGAGTAGTGTTGGAGTTGCCGAAAGCGGATTTGCCCTATATCCTCTACACTGACATGGAGCAGCGCAGGCATGGGCGCGGTGCTGGCGGAGATGAAGGGGGAGGTGGAGAAGGTGGTGGCATTCGCTAGCCACAGCTGGAACGCGGCAGAGGCGAACTATTCCTCATACGAGGGGGGAGGACTATGGGTGGTATGGGCAGTGAAGCACTTCCGGATGTACTTGCACTGGCGGAAGTTCACGCTCGTAACAGATCATCAGCCACTGCTGTGGCTTATGCAGACGCCGGACCTAACGGGGCGGAACGCACGGTGGGGGATGAAGCTTGAGTACGATTTCGAGATCAAGCATCGGCCTTGATAAACAATGTAGCATGTGGACAGCCTCTCAAGAAACCCGCCAGAGGTGCAGCCCTCTACGTGCCTGATGGCGATGGCAAAGGAGGCGGACCAGGGGAGGGAGTGGGGAGAAGTACGAGGCGGGCCGGCAGACATATGGGAGGATAAGGCGGCCTTGGCTTGGATTCAGGGGGCAACCACGGAGAAGGGGGCAGTCACAGCAAGGGTGCGAGCGAGAGGCAAGCACTTCCGTTGGTTCAAGGGACAGGTGCAATTGAGGACGGGGGAAGGTTGGAGGCGTGTCCCCGCCCCAAGTGAGAGAGAAGGCACCATCCAAGAGGTCCACGAGAAGCTGGGGCACTACGGGCCACTGAGAACGCAGCAGCTGGTGCAGATGGGGTGGTGGTGGGCAGGAATGCGCAAGCAGATTAAGGATTGGGTGTGGAGCTGCGAGGCATGCTGCAGAAACAAGGCGGTGCTGGAGCGGGAGAAAGGAGAGTTGCAGCCGTTACCAATAGTGAGCCTAGGCTACAGATGGTTGCTGGACATTGCGGGGGAGGTTTCGGTAACCACGAATGGGAGGAGATATATACTGCTGATGGTGGAGCATGCGAGCAAATGGGCAGAAGCTAAGCCCTTGGTGAATAAGACGGCAGAGGCAGTCGCAGAGGAGTTTGAAGAGATGGTGGTCACGCAGCTGGGGGCATGCGGGGAAGTCCTGACAGACCAGGGCAATGAGTTTAAGGGGGCGTTTGAGGAGGTGCTGAAGGCAACAGGGACCAGACACCGCAGAACCTCATGCTATTATCCGCAGAGCGACGGGCTAATGAAGAGGCTTGTGCAAACGGTGAAGAGAGGATTAAGAGCGCATGGGGAGGAACACAAGAGGTATTGGGACAGGAAGTTGTGCTGGGTGATGGCAGGTTATCAATTCAGCAAGCAACCGGCGCTCAAGGACGTCTCACCATACTATTTGCTGTTCGGCAAGGAGCCAGTGATGCTAGTAGGAGCACCCAGGCTGCTTGTGGATGTAGTGACGACAGGGTCGTTGGAGAAGTGGGTGGCGGTGGCGGATCCACGCGCGGCGTACCTGCGGCAGCTGCTGCCAGCTACCTAGAGAACTTACACGTGGCGCAAGTGCGAGACATCGAGAAGTACAAGCAGAGGCAGGAGGCTCGAGGAAAGGGGAGGGGAGCAAGAGTGCAGGAAGGGGAGGAAGTATACTAGAGGATGCAGCGGAAGCACGCCTTGGATGTGAGGTTGTTGCAGCAGCGGTGGACGGTCAAGGAGGTGAAGCCGTCAGGGGTGATCGTGCTGGCAGATGGGAAGGGAAAGCGAGTGGCGGATCACGTGACCAACGTGGCTAAGATTCGATGCGGAGAAGGGCTTGGGTAGACACTCAGGTCCCATGACGCGGGCGTGGGTGGCAGCTATGCGTCATGGGAGGGTGCAGGAAGGGTCTGAGCAAGAAGAGAGCAAAGACAAAGGCAAGAAGAAAGTGGGGTAGAAGGCAGGAAGGCATCGTGAGGAGAGAGTGGAAGGTGAGATGAATCAGTGGAAGGAGAGCGTCATGGGGCAGTCTGACAGGAAGGCAGGAAGGCAGGTGGCAGACAAGCCGGAAGGAGAGGAGGTTTCCGACAGCTGTCAGAATTCTTAGGGTAAAGCCTAAGATATGCTGACAGAGGGTAAGGGTGAGGATAATTGGGGAACAACACTGTACATTTGTGTATAATCGACGCACCTAGCAGCGGAGAACAAAGGTGGCAGTGGTGAGGTGGGACGGGTAACTCGGCAGAGTAGGCGTTCAAGGTGTGGGATGGCGGAAGGTGGCGGAGGGTCGGGGAAGTGATGTGGTAACAAGGATTAGCAGCGTGCTGACGTGGTTGGGTGCCTGCGAATGAGTGTGTGTGTGATGTGCATGAGAATGTTTCTTTTCCTGCTTGCACACACCGAGTCCAGGACAAGCTGGAAGACACAGCCACAAGGTGGCGGAAGGCAGGATGGCAGCATGGATGGCCGAACAGGGTAGCTAGCGGCACTTCGTCTGTTAGCATTGCCTTGTTGGGGTTGTGGTAGGATGTTGTAAATGTTGGGTGCAAATTCACATTGCACGACATCCTGCCATCTGTTTGTACGACTATACGTGTGCGAATGCATTTGGGTGTGAATAGAATGTTCGTGTGCTTGTTTGCTTTCGCAATTTTCGCTTGATGCATTTGCAGGTACTCGCACAATGTGCGCTTCGGCACAACATTGTACGCGCTATGAACAGCGCAAGCAGAAAGGACGAGCTCGCAAAAGAACCCAAGATGGAAGCTTTGCGGTTCGGTTAAATTGATTGCGCAGATCCAGTTCTATCCAACTCGAAATTGTATTGTTTTGCTTGGTTGACTATAGTGTAGCAGGGCAGGCACTATAGGGGTACAATTTAGATGAAGGTTGGATGTTGTTTGTCTATATCTGCATGCTACAGGACCAGGGGAAACCAGCGGAACCAGCATTTGGCTGGTTGGGCAAAGACAAAACAGGTTATGTTTTTAGAACCTGAACCTGGTTGTTGTTTTCCCAGGTTGGAAAAACAGAACCAGAGGTTGTTTACCAACCTACCACCTGCTATTTTGTCCAGCCATGTTGGTTCTGTTGCTTGGAATTTTTTGGGATCATCCCTGGTTGTTCCTAGGTTGATTCCCAAGGTCCTTGCTAGCTAGAACTATTTATTCCTTCTCTGTTTGTACCTGAATATAGTAAATTGATTCAAGCAAATTCCTTCCTCGCTGGAGTTTCGTTTCTGCGCTATTCGACGGCGGAATGCTACCCGAGTCAACGCTAGTACGCTAGCACTCCAACGCTAGGCAAACGCTGTCCGGGCCATAACTTCGTAATGGCAGAGCTTTTCGCGAGGCAACTTGGCTTATTTTAAAGCTCTTGGAGCGAGCTTCGTTATAGCACATTATCAGCTTAATCCGATCGACGAACTGCACGGCACGCTGCGCGACGCTCAAGGTACTCTTGTTATTTTGGCTAAGTCATTCTGGACCCTCTCTCTACAAACTCGGACCCGAGGATACGGGCTGGTCTTGTACCAGGCACCCAGGGACCCTTGGAGGTGACCCCGAGGAGAGGTTTTAAGTTTGATTAAGTCTTAATAGCTTGAGTTTTTTTGGCCCTTACACCAACAGTAAAGAGGGTTGTGAGCCATAGGTTTGCCAGTGGGTGTTTGTTTTCGTAAATAACTGTGATTTCTCTTGAAGATAAGGAGTTTGTAGCGAAGCGAAAGAAAGCGAGGTAGAAGGCAGGAAGGCATCGTGAGGAAAGAGTGGAAGGTGAGATGAATCAGTGGAAGGAGAGTGGCATGTGGCAGTCTGGCAGGAAGGCAGGAAGGCAGGTCGCAGGCAGGCAGAAAGGGGAGGAGGTTTCCGACACCACTTATATGGCTAAGTAACGCACTTACTCTTAGAACCACTCATATGGCTAAGTAACGCACTTACTCCTAGTACCACTCATATCTCTATTTAACGCACTTGCTCTTAGTACCACTCAAATTGCTAAGTAACGGACTTTCTCTTTGTACCACTCATATGGCTAAGTAACGAACCTACTCTTAGTACCACTTATATCGCTAACACACTTACTCTTAGTACTACTCATATGACTAAGTAACACACTTACTCTTAGAACTAGTCATATGGCTAAGTAACGCACTTACTCTTAGTACCACTCATATCTCTATTCAACGAACTTGCTCTTAGTACCACTCATATCGCTAAGTAACGGAATTTCTTTCAGTACCACTCATATCGCTAAATGACGCACTTACTATTTGTACCACTCATATTGCTAAGTAACGCACTTACTCTTAGTAGCACTCATATGGTACAGTAACGCACTTACTCTTAGTACCACTCATATAGCTAAGTAATGCACTTACTCTTAGTACCACTCATATGGCTAAGTAACGCACTTACTCTTAGTACCACTTATATCGCTACGTAATGCACTTACGATTAGTAGCACTTATATGGCTAAGTAATGCACTTACTCTTTGTACCACTCATATTGCTAGGTAATGCATTTACTTCTAGTACCACTCATATCGTTAAGTAACGCACTTACTCTTAGCACCACTCATATGGCTAAGTAACGCACTTACTGTTAGTACCACTCATATCTCTATTCAACGCACTTGCTCTTAGTTCCACTCATATTGCTAAGTGATGCACTTACTCTTTGTACCATTCATATGGCTAGGTAACGAACCTACTCTTAGTACCAATCATATCGCTAAGTAACGCACTTACTCTTAGTATCACTCATATGGCTAAGTAACGCACTTGCTCTTAGTACCAGTCGTATCGCTATTCAACGCACTTACTCCTAGTACCACTCATATCGCTAAGTAACGCACTTTCTCTTAGTACCACTGATATCGCTAAGTGACGCAATTACTAATTGTACCACCCATATGGCTAAGTAACGCACTTACTTTTAGTTCCACTCATATGGGTAAGTAACGCTCTTATTTTATGTACCACTCATATTGCTAAGTAACGCACTTACTCTTGGTACCACTCATGTGGTTAAGTAACGCTCTTACTTCTAGTACCACTCATAGCGCTAAGTGACGCACTTACTCTTAGTACCACTCATATTGCTAAGTAATGCACTAATTCTTAGTACCACTTATATGCGGAGATATATAAACAACGGAAGCTAGACAACGGGCTAGGCACTGGGCCAGAGTGATATCTGCATTCGTTCCTTAGTCGTTCACAAGTGCTCTCACTGCTTGCTAGTTCACTAGGAGAAGTTGATAAGAAAGATTCAGAATGATAGCAACAAGGTTGTCAAGACTGACTACATCAGAGCTAGCATGCAAATCGGTCGACTCCCAGCACAGCACGATCGACCGCGTTCTAGCACGACTTGGTCGATTGCGCTCCATCAGAGCAAAGTCGCGGTCTGTCAACGCTACAGGTCGACAGCGTGCCAACGTCTCGTCCGCAGGACAGTAGCGCACCTGCTTCGCAGGTGCACACAGATGATTGGTATGCTGTCCCTCGTCACCTGCACAGCACACGCACCAAATCATCCTCGTGCTGATGACTGCACCTGATCAGCCACGTCGACCTTGGGATACCACCTCCGAGGTCGGTCTCACCAATACCACCTGGCCGACTGTCGCAATCCTCCGCAGAACCTCGTCACCCAGGTAACCTGGTCGACCGGGCAACCACGTCGACCAGCTGCTCCTTCACATGCCCATTGACCACCCAAGTTGACGACCAGCTCACCAGGTGAAGAAGTCGGCCTGTACCCCGTGGTCCAGGCTGGACCTCCACCACGCCACTCTCGGTGGGCTTCGCGGCGTCCCCTTCATCTTCTTCGGGTTCTCTGCCCTCAGCGCCCTGCTGCTCCTCCGTCGGCGTCTCAGCCGACTTCTCCCCTGCGGTCGCCTCCCTTGCCGACTGCCAGGTCGCCGACTGCTCCTTGGTCGGCTTCGCCGCTGCTTGCTCCCCTGTCGGCTGCTGCCCTGCCGATGCCACCTTCGCCGGCTTCACCAAAGTTGGCCGCACCTTTCGGCATTGCTGCTCTCCTGTCGACGGTGACTTCCCTCCCACGCCGATTGGCTAGGCGTCACGTCGGCCACCGGCGATGCACTTGGCCGGCGCCACAGGCGACGCCCCACTGCTCCCCTCATCGCCGGAGGCCGACACCGGAGGCAGCCCACGCAGGTCGACAGCAAGGGGAGGGGAAGGAGGGGCAGGGGAAGGGGACGGAGGGCGGACGACCTCGGCGTCCTCACCAGCAAGCTCACCAACCTCGGTGAGCAAAGGCAGCGTCGCCATCGAGGTGTCTGTTGGCGGGGTGACCGGCGTCCGCCCCGACGCCGGCCCGTGCTCCGACTTCCACACTTCCAACGACATGGTCTCGTAGAACACCACGTCGGACGTGATGACCACTCGGTTGTTGGCGACGTCCAAGAGCTCCCAGCCTTTGCTCTCCTCTGACACGCCGAGATGAAGTCCCCACCGCGCTTTGGGCTTCAGCTTTCCACCACGCTGCTGCTCGGGGACCAGGAACTGCGCCATGCAACTCCACACATGGGCCAGCGACAAGTCCGGCTTCCTCCCAGTCAGCAGCTGGTACGGCGTCGTCCCCGGCGGTAGCGCTCTCAAGGCAGTTGCGGACCCAGACGGCTTGCCGCAGAGCGAGGTGCCACCAGTGGTGCTGCACGCCCATGTGCAGCAGCATCGTCCGCACCGACTCCACCACCGTTCGCATCTCCCGCTCTGCCATGCCGTCCTGCTGCAAGGTGGAAGGGCAGGTCAAGTCGTGGACAATGCCCTTGCCCTTCACGAGGGCGGTGAACTCCTTCCCGAGGAACTCCCCTCCTCAGCCAGAGCGCAGCATCAGCACCGACTTCTTGGTCTGTCGCTCCGCCATCACCAGCCACTGCTCAAACTCCCGCAGCACGTCCGACTTCTTGGCGACCGGCCTCACCCATACGTAGCGGGTCTTGCGGTCCTTCAGCAGCAGGAAGTACAGGCTGCCGTCCTTGGCTGCCACACGAAACGGCCTGCACAGGTCGATGTGCACGACGGCCAGGGCGTCCTCGGCGTCCGAGCCTTTGTCGGGGAAGGTGTGCCGCGCCAGCTTCCCGCCGACGCACGAGACACACGGTGAGTCCGCACTGGCCGACGGCTTGATGTCCAAGCCGATGGCGACCTCATGCTTTGCTGAGCTCGTGATTGTGTCGACGCCGACATGTGCAAGCCTGGTGTGCCTGGCGTCGACTTGGTCTCCGAGACAATCGCCCGCTGTGTCACCAACTGCGTTGTGGTCAGCGTCGCCGACTTCGCCGAGCAGGGACGCAGGTCGGTGCAGAGAACTCGGCCGGTGTACGTCGCCCAACCAAGCACGTCCTCTGACGCCGAGACGAGCAGCATCCAATTGACATCGTCCTGCAGCTTCACACCGTTCTTCTTCAGCTGACCTGCCTACAGCAGGTTCGCATGCACGCCCGGGACGTAGAGCACGTCGGGAATCAGCAGCTGCTTCCCGGCCTCCCCTTGCAAGGCGACCGCGCCCCTGCCCTTGACGTCCTGCAGCGCCCCATTAAAGCCGCGCACGTGCTTGACATCGCCAGTCGGCTGTAGGTCGACAAAGGCGTCTCTCGTCCCCATCAGGTGGTGCGAGCAGCCGCTGTCGAGCAGAACCACCGCCGGGTTCGCCGGCTTCCCGCCACTGCTTCCACCTCCACCAGACTGCCCGTGCTATCTTGGTCGACCACCTTGCTTCGCCCGGCGACGTAGTTTGCCTGCGGCAGGAGCTCCGAGGACCGCTCGGCTTCCTGCATCGCCTCATTTCGCAGAATGTACGAGGTCAGGGAGTCCTCTTTGAGCGTCACCCGCGTGCTCGGAACCACCGACACCCGTTTCAGCAAATTGTAGCTGCTTAGGAGCCCCTTCAAGACCTGCGTGACGTACGACGCCGTGGAGTACTGCACGATGGACATCTTCATGGTGGTGAGAAGTCGATGACCTAGTACGTCGACTCGATGAAGTGCCACGCCTGGTGGCCGGCGTCAAGGTAGTCCCTCTACGGCTTCAAGGCGATTTTCACGGCCGGCGAGCAGTACTGCGAGATGACCGTGGAGGTCCGCAACTGCACAACACGAAACTCCGCGCGTAGGTCGGGGTAATTCTTCAACGGCGTCGCCACGGTGCCGGCGGCGAAGCCCATCAGCCCGGCCATCTCCAGCTGAGGCTCGGTGGCTTTCTTCTAGTGCGTCCTCGGGATACCACCCCCGAGGTCGGTCTCGCAGAAGCCACCCCGGTGATGTTCGTACGCCTCCGCAAAAGCCCGTCGCCCGGGTATCCCGGTCGACCGGGCAACCAGGTCGACACCACCAAGTCGGTGTCCCCTCGTCGACCAACTCAGGGCTGGGCCGCCGACTTCGCCAAGTCGTCGACCACCCAAGGTTGGCGCACCTGCAACTCGGCGCCCTGCTGCTCGACGCCTAGCTGCTCGGCGTCCTACTACTTGACGCCCTCCAGCTCGACAGCCCCAAACTCCCTTGTCGAGGTCGATATCGGTGCCCCACCTTCGTCAACCACCCGGAATTTGGTGCCCTTGCAGTGGCCCCCTGTGTAGGTCGACCACTCTCGTCGACCAGCTCGCCCAGTGCTGCAGGTCGGCTGCGCTCTCGTCGACTAGCTCGCCCACTGCACTCTTCCCTACACCCGACCACGAGGTCGGCTCCGCCCAAGCAAGGACGGGGCCTAACCCATCTCCCGTTGACAGCTAGTTTACTCCCACAAAAACATGACAACAATGGTTCGGAATTATCGCAACAAAGTTGGCAAGACTGATTACGTCAGAGCTAGCATGCAGGTTGGTCGACTGCCAGCACAGCACAAACTGCCAGCACATCATTGTCGACCGCGTTCCAGCACGACTTGGTCGACCGCGCTCCAGCAGAGCAAAGTCGCGGCTTGCCAACGCTGCAAGTCGACGGCGTGCCAACGCTGCAGCAAGGCGGCTGCACAGCGTTGCACCCGCAGGACAGCAGCGCACCCGCTTCGCAGGTGCTCGTAGATGATTGGTGGGCTGTGTCTTGTCACCTGCACAGCGCACACACCAAATCATCCTCGTGCTGATGACTGCTTCTGATCAGCCACGTCGACCTCTGGATACCACTTTGAGGTGGACCTCGCCACGAACACCTTGGAGACCATCGCGTGCCTCCGCAGAAACCCATCGCCTGGGTAACCTGGTCGAGCGGGTAACCACCACGTCGACCAGCTCCTCCTCGTGACCGTCGATCCCGTAGGTCGACGACCCCCACCAGTGGACCACCCCCAAGTCGACCACACTTTTGGTCGGCCGACTCCAGGTCGACCAGCACTCCTGTCTAACAACCACACAAGTCGGCTTACCCAAGTCGGCGTCACCAAGTCGACGCCCTCCACAGGTCGACCTCCCAAGTCAACCTCCCGAAGTCGGCGCCCTTGCAGTGGCCCCCGTGCAGGTCGACCAGTCCCATCGACCAGCTCGCCCACTGCTGCAGGTCGGCTGCACACTGCACACCCGACCACGAAGTCGGCACCGCCCAAGCGAGGACAAGGCCAAACACAACTCCCGTTCACAAGTGGTACAAAGAGTAACTGCGTTAAATAGCGATATGAGTGGTAATAAGAGTAAGTGCGTTACTTAGCGATATGAGTGGTTCTAAGAGCAGGTGCATTTCTTAGCAATAAGAGTGGCACTAAGAGTAAGTGCGTTACTTAGCGATATGAATGGTACTAAAAGAAAGTTTGTTACTTAGCGATATGAGTGGTACTAAAAGTAAGTGCGTTACTTAGCCATATGAGTGGTATTAAGAGTAAGTGCATTACTTAGCGATATGAATGGTACTAAAAGAAGGTGCGTTACCTAGCAATATGAGTGGTACTAAGAGTACGTGCTATACTTACTTAGTGATATGAGTGGTACTAAGAGTAAGTGCAAAACTTGGCCATATGAAGTTGTACTAAGAGTAAGTGCATTACTTAGGTATATGAGTGGTAGGAAGAGTAACTGCGTTATTGTGCCATATGAGTCTACTTGTTACATAGCGATATGGATGGTATTAAGAGTAAGAGCGTTACTCAACGTTCTCAGTTGCACTAAGAATATGTGCGTTACTTAACCACATGAGTGGAACTAAAAGTAAGTGCTTTACTTAGCGATATGAGTGGTACTAAAAGTAAGTGCGTTACTTAGCCATATGAGTGGTACTAAGAGTAAGATCATTTCTTAGCCATATGAGTTGTAAATTGGAATTGGGTTGAAATTGGGCCGTTGATCGGGAAAGTGTAGATCTAACGGTCGAAGGCTGACGCGATTTTGGAGGGAACAGACTGACGCGAAATTCAATCGCGATCAATATGGAGCCGTTGAAGTTGAAGAAACAATCGCAGTCGTCCGTCGTGCTGCTGCATTCTGACAAGGCCAGAAATGTGCAGAGAAAATGCCAAAGGAAGAAACAGTGCAACGCACTTTCTTCCCCCCTCCAAAAAAACTGTCCACAAAAATCTTCACACCTGCGCCGAAGTAAAATCCAACAAAACCTGGTGTTAAGTCTGACTGAAACGGATGTTGAGCGTGGAATCCCAGGCGAAAACTTGTCGGTGTGGAAAATCGATGACGAAAACTAGGTGTGACGTGCCCAAAAATCCTTCAAGGGCGAACCAGCCAATCAGACCAGAAAACGCGACGGAAAGTATGCGTTGCTCGAACTGAACTTGTTTTGTCTTCACATCACCGGAATCAGGCGATATCTTCAGCGGTTGCAGCTGGCAGCAACTGACGTGGTTAAAATCATATCGATTGTCGTGGGTGGGTCGAGTGGGGCGGGTTGTCGTTGGTAGAGTTGGAACGGACTCGTCCTGAAATCCTCTGACCGTGAAATCAGGGGTGTGGCGAAAACTCGATCATGAAGACGATTGGTCGCGATGTCAAATGAGTAACGGCAAAAATCGTTGAAGAAGCAACCTGTCAAAATAACTGCACTCGAAAATGTTGAACTGGCACTCGGTGTCGGATGATGTCAGCTCCTTCGGAAAGTTTGTCCATACTCACCGAACAATTTGTTGTAAAGCGCCGAGGGCTCCAAGGCAGAGATGAAAAAATTGCAATTTCTCTTCCCCCCACTGCACTGTTGCTGCCGCCTCCTCCAGTTCGTCGTAAGTCGTTCCTACCCCTAAAATGTCAGTGTAAATCTCGCTTCGTTGTCTCGCGCGATATTGTCGGCGCTTCTCGCCGTAAAACCTGTAAAGTCCCGCGTAAAACTCCGAAAATATCGTTTGAACACAGCCCCGAAAATTTGCAGCTGCATGTGCAACTCTCCTAAAAAAATCTCGGACGTACTATAGCCGCCCACTCGGTCACCAGTTGTTTCCGTTGGTTCAACAGAACCTATCTGGGGGCATACTCTGGAACCGGAGACTAGCCCTGGGTTATTCCAAGACCGACTTTCACGGATCCTAGAGGCATCAAAGCCCGTTGACTTCCGTTGTCGAAACTGCTCCCGTTGATGTTGCTTAACAAAATTTCATGTTTCTCCCACCGAGAAGTCGCCGAAGCTACGACTGCTTCCAAGCTCCCTTTTTCTGAAGAATTTCCCGAGGTGTGCGTTTAAACACCGAGGGTCCTAGGTATCACTGCCGCTAGGTTTCTTGCGAGGCAACTTTGAAAAGTGCTCGAAGTCCCCCAGCGACTCAACCGCACTCCAAGAAACGAATACATACCCGCAGCTTCATGATTTTTTTGGTCGTTTCACCCCTCGAGAATTCTGCTTCCCGCCGTTCACCCAGCATCCGCTTTTAACGGATAGGGTATAGTCGGTGTTGCTCGCGCAAACCCGGCTACGGTGGAGGGGCAAAAACTATCGGAGTCTGGAACCTTTATTTAGAAGGAACTATCGCCCAACCGTTTTGCAGCCCACCGCAACGGTCACGCCACTAAACTCCACAGCTTCCGGGTCCCAGCTTTGCCACTGCGCCGTCGACTCGTGTAGACGCCCGGGCTAGGAGAACTCAGCAAACTGCACCTCTTCTTCTTCGCAGCTCCCGTCGGGCTGTTTCACCCAGCCTGTTTTTTGTCGGAGTAGAACAGTGTTACGAGCTCCATTTTTTTTTTGTTTTTTTCTGTACCGCTAACGAACGAGCGCCAATCCATATGCTTTTAACCAGCGCATGGTTGGCCCGTGTTCACCCCCGTTATTCGGCCAAGTAAGTTGACTGCATGGGTCGGAACTAGAACTTGGTGAGGATGGTGAGGTTTGGGCGACGGAAGGTCACAGATCGTTCACACCGGCTTTTAACCTACCCTTTGCGCCATTCTTCAACCCCCGCTTAGCCGTCGGGCATTTTCTTCCTGTGTAACCTGGCCTGTACCAAATCCTCCGTAAATGTCGGGGCAGTACGTTGAACGCCGTTAAATTGTGGGTCGCTTGCAGCTATCCCGGAAAACGTCTTCCCTGGTAGGAGAAACCGCTCTCGAAACTTCCGGCCAGCTTGCAACAACTCCAGGCACGCAGCGTCGTACGAGTCGTTTCCGAGGTTACCGACCTCGGTTTCCCTCGTCGCCTGCGTCCCACTTCTTCTTAAGTGCGATATGGCCACTCCGTTTTTCGTTGCAGTCCGTAAGTGTCGGCGGGTCCGAAAAGAGTTCCCGTCTGTCCACGTGCACTCCTGCCGAAATCTTCGATGACGCGCCCGCTATGCAGTAAAAGCTGCAGCACTTCAGGCCGGTCGGGACGGCAGTTAACCCCCGCTAAGTCGGGCAGTCTAGTGTCGTCTCTCCTCGCCACCGACATTTTCGGACGCAAAACTCCATTTGTGCCTGGCGAGTTGCCCTTGCCGACTTTTCTTCAACAGTTGTTCGAAAGTGTCGCCCACAATGATGCATGTCAGTTGTCAACAGTTGCCGAGCCACACTCCGTGATTGTCGCGCAGCTCTTGATCCAGGTCTGACAGTATCAGCTGCGGAACAGGACGACGAGTCCGAAATCTTCATGCGGATGCCGACGCAGGTCCGCAAACGCCAACTATCACACGAAAATATCCCCGAAATCGTCGGAACGCAGCGGACATAACTCACGTTTAACGTCGCGACAGCTATTGCTGCCCGTTGCCCGGTGGGAGGGAGGTCACGGTCGTTTGCGACCGTTCGAGGAAAGGATCTGGCGATGCCAAAGGAGTGCCCGTAAAAAAACATAGCCGCGAGGAGCAACTAACTCGTTCTCCTGGACCTTGAAACATCCTTCCTTGTCCATCCCCCCCCGAAGGGTAATACATCCTAAAAAGCGGGGTAGGCTAGGAAACCAGCTCTGATACCAGGTGTTTTGAATGAACTTGCAGAGTGCGCATAATAACGAAAAACGAGAATGGTTGATTACTCAATGACGATACAAGGAAAATAGCGAGGCTTGAATAGGGGAAATGCTAGCTAGGCGAGGAGGCCGGACAAAGACGGCTCTGTGATGGTTGCGATTGGAGCGGGGCCGACTCGGGAGTGGTTCGGTGCGACGAATTAGGTCGAACAGGTTCGTCGCGCGACTCTCGAGATGTCCTCGCGAACAACTGACTACAAGCAATTCTAATTCCTTACATGAGTGGTGTTGACCTTCACGGTCATCTCGCGGTGCTGCTCGCCGGACGTGCAGATCGCCTTGAAGCCGTGCAGGGACTACCTGGACGCCGGCCACCAGGCGTGGCACTTCATCGAGTCGAAATACCAGGTCACCGACGACCTGTACATCGGCCAGCTCGAAGAGCAAAAGACTCACCTGCAGATGGGCGACCAGGAGACGGCAACCGACTACTGCAACCGGGCACGGCGACTTCTCGCCACCATGAGGATGTCCGGCGTGCAGTACTCGACGGCGTCGTACGTCACGCACGCCTTGAAGGGGCTCCCAAGCAGCTACAACTTGCTGAAACGGCTGTCGGTGGTGCCGAGCACAAGGGCGACGCTCAACGAGGACTCCTTGACCTTGTACATCCTGCGGGACGAGGCGATGCAGGAAGCTGAGCGGTCCTCGGAGCTCCTGCCGCAGACGAACTACGTCACCGCCGCAAAACACGGTGGTCGACCGGGGCAGCACGGTCAGCCTCACGGTGGTGGTAACGGAGGCGGAAAGCTGGCGAATGACACCGACAAGAGGAGGTGGGCTCAGGATGGCGGTCGAGGAGGAGGAAGTCGGCGTCGGGAGTGTTGGATCTGCCACAGCCCCGACCACCTCTCCTTTGAGTGTCCCGACCGCAGCGATTCCGACGACAACGCCAAGGGAGGCCGCGGGAGGTCGGCCAGCCGTCGTCCACGTCGAGGAGGCAAGCCGCGCAAGGATCAGCAGTCGACCAAGTCGACCTCAGCGAAGGACGCCGTCTCCTCTGCTGGGGGCAAGGGGTGTCAGAATATTATGCTCTAGCCTGTAGTGGGGTGCTCTGTAGCGAGTACAACCCTTCTAGGGTTTGCTATTTGTATCCCCATTCTTGCTAGTTCTCTCCTCTTTTGCCTAAACTTCTTGACATGCTATCAGAGCAGGACGATCCAGATGGGTCGATCCTGTGGGTGGGCCCCACCACCTGCTTCCGCTGCTCCTACTACTCTTTGTGTCGCACGCCCCGTGGCGTGCGACGGATTTTTCATCCCGCCGCGCGCTCGGGGCGTGCGGCGGTTTTCTCCCCGCCGTGCGCCCCGAGGCGCGCGGCGGTTTCCTACCGTGGGGGACGCCCGCGGCCCCTCGATTCCGTCGCACGCGCCCCCCCCCCCCCCCCCCCCCCCCCCCCGATCCCGTCGCCCGCGGCCCCGCGATCCCGTCGCCCGCGGCCCCCCGATCCCGTCGCCCGCGGCCCCCCGATCCCGTCGCCCGCGGCCCCGCGATCCCGTCGCCCGCGGCCCCCCGATCCCGTCGCCCGCGGCCCCCCGATCCCGTCGCCCGCGGCCCCGCGATCCCGTCGCCCGCGGCCCCCCGATCCCGTCGCCCGCGGCCCCGCGATCCCGTCGCCCGCGGCCCCCCCCCCAACGATTTCCCGTCGCGCGGCCCCTCGCTGCCCCGTGGTGGCGTCCTGGGGGCCGCGCGCCGTCCCCCTCGCCGTCCCCCGTGCTCCTTCCCCCGTTCCGCCCGTTTTAGGGTTTGGGGGTGAGGAGTGTGGGGGTGGCAGCTATGGGGGTGCCGTGTGTGTGCGCCGTGCCCTGCTCCTCCTCCTCCTCCGTCTCCCACTGCTGCAGCTGCCGCTGAGGGGGGTGGATGTGTGGGAGCCGAGGGTTAGGGTTTAAAGGGGGGTGCCGTGGGAGTGGAGCTAGGGGTTCAGCAGGGGGTGTGTGTCGAGGGGTGTGGGACAGTTGGAGGAGGTTGAGCGGAGGCCGCCGTCGTGTAGTCCGCAGCGCCTGTATTCCGGGGGTCGATTAGCCACCGGTAGCTCAGAGAGCCGGTTGCGCCGTCGCCTGTGGGTCCGTTGCTCCTGCCGCGCATATTAGCCGCGGAGCCTGTTACTCCTGTACTCCGGGGCACTCATTCCCGGTAGCCACGTTGTCGCACCAGAGCCGTCTGTTGCCCGTGTGTCTGCAGCTTCAGTCGTCGCCTCCTATCTACTCTCCTCTCGCCAGCCCTCCTCCTCCTCACTTGCCCCCTGTGACTGCCTCTAGCTTTGCTCATAATTGTGAACCTTAAACTATTGCTTCTTGCTTGTGCTCAGAATGTGTGGTGACATCGTGATCCACCCTGAGCTTGTACTGCTTTGTTTCCTCTGCTGATTACACCCCACTTTGGCTATGGGGGTGTGTCAGAATATTATGCTCTAGCCTGTAGTGGGGTGCTCTGTAGCGAGTACAACCCTTCTAGGGTTTGCTATTTGTATCCCCATTCTTGCTAGTTCTCTCCTCTTTTGCCTAAACTTCTTGACAAGGGGCGAGACGACAAGGAGGCGCCATGCTCGCTGGTCGGCGTCGTGGAGCCGACCATCTCGCTGGCGCCGAAGGCCGGCGAAGATTTCCAGGAGGCGCCGGGAGCCGTGCAGGCGAACCCGGCGGTGGTCCTGCTCGACAGAGGCTGCTCGCACCACCTCATGGGGACGAAGGACGTTTTCGTCGACTTGGAGCGGAGCGGCGACGTGAAGCACATGCGTAGCTTCAATAGGGCGCTGCAGGACGTCCACGGCCGTGACACGGTTGCACGCGAACCTGCTGTCGGCCGGTCAGCTGAAGGAGAACGGCGTGAAGCTGCAGGACGACGGCGACGGGATGCTGCTCGTCTCGGCGACGGGCGACGTGCTTGGTCGAGCAACGTATTCCGGCCGGGTCCTCTGCACCGACTTGCGTCCGTACTCGGCGACGAACGCAACGGAGGTGGTGGCTCTGCGGGCGATCGTCTCGGCGACGAAGTCGACGCCGGACAGGCTGCACGCGAGGCTCGCGCACGTCGGCATGGACACCATTCGGAGCTCGGCGAAGCATGAGGTCGCCACTGGGCTGGACCTCAAGTCGGCGTCTGGTGCCGATTTGCCGTGTGTCTTGTTGCCAGTGCGACACACCTTTCCCTACAAAGGCTTGGACGCCGACGACGTCTTGGCCGTCGTTCACATTGATTTGTGCGAGCCGTTTCGGGTGGCAAACAAAGATGGCAGCCTGTACTTCCCTCTACTGAATGACCGCAAGACCCGCTACGTATGGGTGAGGCCGGTCGCCAAGAAGTCGGACGTGCTGCGGGAGTTCCAGCAGTGGCTGGTGATGGTCGAGCCGCAGGCGAAAAAGTCGGTGCTGCAGCTACGCTCTGATTGAGGAGGGGAGTTCCTCGGGAAAGAGTTCACCGCCTTCGTGGACGGCAAGGGGATCGTCCACGACTTGACCTGCCCCTACACCCCGCAGCAGAACGGCATGTGGAGCGGGGCGGGAGATGAGGACGGTGGTGGAGTCGGTGCGGACGATGTAGTTGCACATGGGCGTGCAGCACTACTGGAGGCACCTTGCTCTGCGGAAGGTCGTCTGGGTATGCTACTGCCTAGAGAGGTTGACGCTGCCGCCGGGGACGACGCCGTACCAGCTGCTCACCGGGAAGAAGCCCGACTTGTCGCTGGCCCGCGTGTGGGGCTGCATGGCGCAGTTCCTCGTCCCCGAGAGGCAGCGCGGTGGGAAGCTGCAGCCGAAGGCCAGGTGGGGCCTTCACTTCAGCGTACGTTGGACGTGGTGTTCTATGAAACCATGTCGCTGGAGGTAAACCCCCAGACGGAAACCTCGACGGCGACGCTCCCTCTGCTCGCCGAGGTCGGTGAGCTTGCTGATGGGCACGCCGTGGACGTCCGCCCTCATTCCCCTTCCCTTGCCAATCCTGCCCCTCCCCTTGTTGCCAACCTGCGTGGGCTGACTCCGGTGTCGGCCTCCGACATCGCCGGAGCAGTAGGGCGTCACCTGTGATGCCGGCCAAGAGCATCGCCGGTGGCCGACGTGACGTCCAGCAAGTCAACGTGGAGGTGAAGTCGACGCTGACAGGGGAGGAGCAGGCGACAGGGGAGGAACAGGAGGTGCAGCCGACTTTGGTGACGGCGGCAAAGGAGGCATTAGTAGGGAAGCCGCCGGCCGCCTTCACCACGGTGTACGACGAGGTCGACGACGACCTGCTGTACGACGACGCCGACGAGGATGAAGACCTGCCCGAGCTCGACCCCAACATGCACGCCGACCTTAAAAGCGGCTTGGACATATCCACGATGACAGTGAAGGAGGCGCTGGCGAGCTGGAAGGGCAAGGCGGTGAAGGCCGCCATGGAGGAGGAGATCCGCAGCCTCATCGGCATGGGGACCTGGGAGCTGGTGGCATGCCCACCCGGGGTGAACATCATGAAGAACCGGTGGGTGCTGACAACGAAGTACTGCTGGTGTAAGGGCCAAATAAACACAAGCTATTAAGGCTTGATCAAACTTAATACCTCAACCAGCATTTGGCTGGTTGGGCAAAGACAAAACAGGTTCTGTTATTAGAACCTGAACCTGGTTGTTGTTTTCCCAGGTTGGAAAAACAAAACCAGAGGTTGTTTACCAACCTACCACCTGCTATTTTGTCCATCCAGGTTGGTTCTGTTGCTTGGAATCATTTGGGATCATCCCTGGTTGTTCCCAGGTTGATTCCCAAGGTCTTTGCTAGCTAGAACTATTTAATCCTTCTCTGTTTGTACCTGAATATAGTAAATTGATTCAAGCGAATTCCTTCCTCACTGGAATTTCGTTTCTGCGCTATTCGACGGCGAAATGCTACCCGAGTCAACGCTAGTATGCTAGCACTCCAACGCTAGGCAAATGCTGTCCGAGCCAGAACTTCGTAATGGCAGAACTTTTCGCGAGGCAACTTGGCTTATTTCAAAGCTCTTGGAGCGAGCTTCGATATAGCGAATTCTCAGCTTAATCCGATCGACGGTCTGCACGGCACGCTGCGCGACATTCAAGGTACTCTTGCTGTTTTGACTAAGTCCTTCTTGATCCCTCTCTCTGCAAACTCGGACCCGAGGATAGGGGCTGGTCTTGTACCAGGCACCCTGGGACCCTTGGAGGTGACCCCGAGGAGAGGTTTTAAGTTTGATTAAGTCCTAATAGCTTGAGTTTATTAGGCCCTTACACCAACAAGCTGGTATCAGAGCTGCGTTATAGTGATCCTCGTTAAAGGTAGCTATGGCGGGCAACACCTCGGCGGGAGCTGGTGAATCTTCAGCCCAAGATCGTAGCGGTAGCCAAGATTCTGGTCTTTCAGCGCCAAGGGGAGCGCGAACCAACCAGAGCTCGCTGATCAAGGAGGTGCTGAAGAATTTCACCGTCTCGAAGTTCAATGGTGAGGGCTATGATGACTGGGCCTGGAAAATGCAATTGTATTTCCGTCAGATCGGTTTGCTGAAACTAATGATTGGGGAGGAGCCTAGACCGAGTGACCCCGCCCTTCAGGAAGATTGGGACGAGCGCTCCTCGGCTGGCTACTATCTGATGTCGCAGAGTTTGGAGCTGAACCAGCGTCACCACGTCATGCATCTGCTGCCGGAGGTTGAATGCGGTCCGAAGGCGTGGACCGTGTTGAAGGAGCTGCACGCCCCGACCTCCGTTGTCGCAACGTTGATGCTGGAGAGGGAGCTGTCCGCGTTGCGCCTGAGCGAGGGAGAGCCGGTGCAACCAGTCCTGGACAAGATGCGCGACCTGTACGCGAAGTTGGCGACCGCGGGAATCACCTACCCGGAGCAGACCAAGTGCTTGAAGATGCTCTCGCTGCTGCCTGAATCGTGGCTTCAATTCACGAGCGGATTGAGCCTGCCGCAGAACCAGAGCTCGTGGACACTCGAGTGGGTGCGGACAAAGATTCTGGAGGAGGACTTTCGTCGCCGCCAACTGAGGGGTGGAGACGACGGCAGCAGCGGCTATGGGATGCAAGGGAGCCGACGTGGCAGAGGACGTGGCTTTGGTGGTGCTGGACGCGGTGCAAAGAAAGACGACGACTCCAACGACCAACAAGGAGGTACCGGTTGGGGTCGCGGTGCGAAATCTGGACGTGGGGGCAAGTCGGGTGCTGGTGGCAAAATGAAAGGGAGTTGCTGGTATTGTGAGAAGGAGGGGCACCCCTGGTTTTTGTGCTATAAGAAACCCGATGGATGGACCCCCCAGAATCGTCAACAGGATGGCGGCGCGCGAAGGAACCAGAAAAACGGCGCCAACATGGTCGCTGATTCGTCCGACAACAACCCGAAGGGCAACGGTGGTGCGGAGAAGAAGAAGGAGCGCACCGCGGGCCAATTCTTCCATGTGGGAGACAAGGGGGAGCAAGGAGACGCATCTGCCAAGGTTGGAGCAGAGCTGCACCCCCTGGACTATTGGGTGTTGGACACGGGCGCTGCATGGACGATGACGCCGCGCAAGGACCTGCTGGACGACGTACGCGCTGCACCGATCAATGAGGTGTGCTCCGCCTCTGGACACGCGCTGAAGGTGGCTGGTGCGGGACGAGCTGCGTTCAAGGGAGCGGATGGCAAGCCGGTGGTGCTGCACGACGTTCTTCTCGTTCCTGAACTCAAGGCCAACCTCATCTCCCTCCATAAGCTTGCCAAGGCTGGGGTGAGCACTAGCACGGATGGGGCACGCACGTACAAGGGGCAGCTAGGAAACCGGGTGCTTTGGGATCTGCACGAGAGCAAAGACGTGTACAGATCTATGTGGCAGCTGCCGGCGTTGGCGTGGCACGGCGGGAGGCAGGCTGGAGAGGGGTCTGCATCCCAGGGGGAGTGCAACGCCGTTGGAGGGGTAGGTGTGAAAGTGTCGGCCAGATCTGGGGAGACAGATTGGGCAACGGCACATCGACGCTTGGGGCATGTGGCAATGCCCTTGCTGAAGCAGCTGGAGAAGGATGGAGCCGTTAAGGGTCTGAAGCTGAACGGACAGCCACCCGATGATAACTGTGAAATCTGTTTGCTTTCAAAGTTCACCCGTTTCCCTTTCCATAGTGTGGCTGGCAGGAGCAAGAAGCCTTTGGAGCTGGTCCACATGGACTTGGTGGGGCCGCTGCCGGTTCAGGGGCACAAGGGGGAGCGGTACTTTCTGACCATAGTGGATGATTGGAGCAGACTCATGTGGGCGTATCCGCTGAAGCAGAAAGATCACGCCGCCTCCACGATTCGGGACGATTGGCTGCCGTTCGTGGAGAAGCAAGCGGAATGTGTGGTGAAGCGGATTAGGACAGACCAGGGTGGTGAGTTCCTTGGAGCTGAGATGACGGCCTGGCTCAAGAAGCAGGGCATCTAGAGGGAGCTGACCACGGCTTACACCCCACAGTCGAACGGCGTAGCAGAACGGGCAAACCGGACAATTCTGGAGACAGCTAGGGCGCTGCTCATAGAATCTGGGCTGAGCAATTCTATGTGGCCTCATGCTGTCCGGCACGCCACCGTCGCTAGGAACAGGGTGCTCACTAAGGTTGGGGATGACTCGTGGGTGCCTTTGGAGAGGTGGCTTGGGAGGAAGCCGCCGGTGGACATGCTGAGGGTGTTCGGTTGCATGGCAGTCGCCCACGTCCCCAAGACCTACCGCAGTAAGTTGGGGGCGAGTGCAATCTGGTGTGTGCATTTGGGGCTGGCTGCTGAGAGCAAGGGATGGCTGCTGTGGGAACCATCCAAGGGTGTGTTGTTTGACAGCAGGGATGTGAAATTCATTGAGGGCATGATGTATGGGAGCTGGGAGAAACAGCCGGAGGCAAGGGTGTCCCAGCAGATGGAGCAGATCACCATGCAGCTGGACCTGACTCCTAGTGTGTGGGAGGATGGAGAGGAGGCAGCTGCGGGGAATGGTGATGGAGAGAAGGTACAGGAGGCACCTGCTGGTGGAGAAAATGGTGTGGAAACTGGCGGCAGCACTAGTGAAGCTGCTGGATCCAAGGGAGGAGAGCAGCAGCAGGGGAAAACTAAGAAGCCGAAGGGTGTCGTTATGAAGGGATGGGAGACACCCGTCTCCAGGCCAGGACGCACCCGTATGGCTACTAAGAAGCTGACTGCAGGATCAGGTGTAGCAGAGCAGCAGCTTGGGACCGAGGAGGCAATGCTGATTCTACCTCATGGCTATGACCCGGATGAGGAGGACGAGCCTGCGTACTGTTTTCTTGCCCCTGCACCAGAGGAACCAGCTAGCATGGAGGAGGCATTAGCTGGACCAGATAGGGACAAGTGGCTGGCTTCTAGGGATGCTGAATACCAGAGCCTGCTGGAGAATGGGACATGGGATCTGGTGGTGCTGCCTGATGGGAAGAAAGCGATACAATGCAAGTGGGTGCTGAGGATCAAGACCGATGACAAGGGGCAGGTCACCATCTACAAGAGTAGGCTGGTGGCTAAGGGGTTTATGCAGAAGGAGAAGCAGGACTTCAACGAGATCTTTGCTCCCACTGCCAAACCCCCTACCCTCCGTGTCTTGTTGGCAGATGCAGCAGTTAGTGGAAAATTCATCATTCAGATGGATATTTCAACGGCATTCCTGAATGGGATTTTAGAGGAGGATGTCTACATGACGCAGCCGCCTGGGTATGAGGATGGTACGGGCAGGGTGTGCAAGCTCAACAAGTCCATCTACGGCTTGAAGCAGGCGCCACGCTGCTGGTACCAGAAGTTGGCAGCTGTTTTAGAGGAGATGGGATTCAGGACCAGCAGCTGTGATGAGAGCCTCTTTCTCAAGGGCGAGGGGGAGAAGCTGGTGCTGTTTCTGGTCTATGTGGACGACATTCTTCTCTTCAGCAGCAGCATGAAGGAGATCCAGAAAGTGCAGCAGCAATTGATGGAAAACTTCAAGTGCAAGAACCTTGGGGAGGTAAAGTACTACCTCGGGATGCACGTGGAGAGGGATCCTGATCACAGGTGGTTGAAGCTGCACCAGGAGAAGTTCATCAAGGAGCTGGGGGAGAAGTATGGGATTGAGAATGAGCGCAAGGTTGCAACTCCCCTGCCAGCAGAATTCAAGCTTGTGAAGGCTGCAGAGGATGAAGGGGTTGAAGCCGAGGAGCAGCAGCAATTTCAGTCCTTGGTGGGCAGCCTCTTATACGCAGCAGTTCACACGAGGCCCGACATCTCTTTCTCGGTTGGGCAGCTGGCTAGGGTGGTGCAGAATCCATCAGAGGAGCAGGTGGATGCAGCTGAGCGTGTGGTGAAGTACCTGAACTCTCACCCAAGCATTGGAGTTCAATACTCCGCATCTGCACAGGTGAAGCAGAAAGGGGTTGAGGTGCTGAAAGAGAAGGGAGAGAGGCTTGGAGAAGGCAAGCTCTTTCTCACTTGCTTTACCGATGCTACATGGGCTTCTGAGAAGGAGGATTCCTCATCTGTGGGAGGATACATCTGCGTAGTTGGGGGAGGACCTGTTAGTTGGAGGTCCAAGAAGCAGACGGAGACGGCACTCTCTTCCGTAGAATCAGAGTACATGGCGATGTTCCATGGGGTGAAGGAGGTGATTTGGCTAAGGAGGCTGTTAGAGGAGATTGGCCAGGAGCAGAAAGTTGCTACGCCGCTGTTTTGTGATAGCAAGGGGGCTCTTGGGATGGCCAGGAACGCTGTGCTTCATGGGCTGAACAAGCACATGCGTATCAAGTGGCACTGGCTGCGTAAGGAGGTGAAGAGGGGGACGGTGAACCCGATCTATATCAAGACTCACCAGCAGCCAGCAGACTTTCTCACCAAGAGGCTTGCGGATGAGCCTCATTGGCGTTGTGTGCGCATGAGTGGAATGAGCATGAACTAGCATGGAATGATGGGGATGCAGCCGGCAGGCTGAGGGGGAGTGTGTTGGGTGCAAATTTACATTGCACGACATCCTGCCGTCTCTTTGTACGAGTATGCGTGTGCGAATGCATTTGGGTGTGAATGGAATGTTCGTGTGTTTGTTTGCTTTCACAATTTTCGCTTGATGCATTTGCAGGTACTCGTGCAATGTGCGCTTCGGTACAACATTGTACGCGCTATGAACAGTGCAAGCAGAAAGGACGAGCTCGCAAAGGAACCCAGGATGGAAGCTTTGCAGTTCGGTTGAGTTGATTGCGCAGATTCAGTTCTATCCAACTCGAATGCCCGTATTATCCTCATACCCAGGCGGCTGCGTCATGTACACATCCTCCTCTAAAATCCCATTGAGGAATGCCGTTGATATATCCATTTGAATGATGAATTTCCCACTAACGGCTGCATCTGCCAACAAGACACGGAGGGTGGGGGGTTTGGCAGTGGGAGCAAAGATCTCGTTGAAGTCCTGCTTCTCCTTCTGCATAAACCCCTTAGCCACCAGCCTACTCGTCTAGATGGTGACCTGCCCCTTGTCATCGGTCTTGATCCTCAGCACCCACTTGCACTGTACGGCTTTCTTCCCCTCAGGCAGCACCACCAGATCCCATGTCCCATTCTCTAGCAGGCTCTTGTACTCAGCATCCCTAGAAGCCAGCCACTTGTCCCTATCTGGTCCAGCTAATGCCTCCTCCATGCTAGCTGGTTCCTCTGGTGCAGGGGCAAGAAAACAGTATCCAGGCTTGTCCTCCTCATCCGGGTCATACCCTTGAGGCAAAATCAGTAACGCCTCCTCATTCCCAAGCTGCTGCTCTGCTACATCAGCTCCTGCAGTCAGCTTCATTGTTGCCATGCGGGTGCGTCCTGGCCTAGAGAAAGGTGTTTCCCACCCCTTTATAACGACATCTTTCGGCTTCCTCCTTTGTGGTAGCTTAGGCACCTTAGCTTTGCTCTCCTCTTTCAGATCCAGCAGCTCCACCAGTGCTATCACTAGTCTCTCCTCCACCAGCAGGTACCTCCTGTACCTTCTATCCAACACCATCCCCCGCAGCTGCCTCCTCTCCCTCCTCCCACACACTAGGAGTCAGGTCCAGCTGCATGGTGATCTGCTCCATCTGCTGAGACACTCTTGCCTCCGGCTGTTTCTCCCAGCTCCCATACATCATGCCCTCAATGAATTTCACATCCCTGCTGTCAAACAACACACCCTTGGATGGTTCCCACAACAGCCATCCCTTGCTCTCAGCAGCCAGCCCCAAATGCACACACCAGATTGCACTCGCCCCCAACTTACTGCGGTAGATCTTGGGGACGTGGGCGACTGCCATGCTGCCAAACACCCTCAGTTTGTCCTCCGGCGACTTCCTCCCAAGCCACCTCTCCAACAGCCTCCAGGAGTCATCCCCAACCTTGGTGAGCACCCTGTTCCTAGCGACGGTAGCGTGCCGAACAGCGTGGGGCCACATGGAGTTGCCAAGCCCAGATTCTATGAGCAGCGCCCTAGCTGTCTCCAGAATGGTCCGGTTCGCCCGTTCTGCTACACCGTTGGACTGTGGGGTGTAAGCCATGGTCAGCTCCCTCTGGATGCCCTGCTTCTTGAGCCAGGCCGTCATCTCAGCTCCAAGAAACTCACCACCCCGGTCTGTCCTAATCCGCTTCACCACACACTCGGCTTGCTTTTCCACGAACGGCAGCCAATCATCCCGTATCGTGGAGGCAGCGTGGTCCTTCTGCTTCAGCGGATATGCCCACATCAGCCTGCTCCAATCATCCACAATTGTAAGAAAATACCGCTCCCCCTTGTGCCCTTGCACCGGCAGCGGCCCCACCAAGTCCTTGTGGACCAGCTCCAACTGCTTCTTGCTCCTGCTAGGCACACTATGAAAAGGGAAACGGGAAAACTTTGAAAGCAGGCAAATTTCACAGTTCTCATCAGGTGGCTGTCCGTTCAGCTTCAAGCCCTTAACGGCTCCATCCTTCTCCAGCTGCTTTAGCAAAGGCATTGCCACATGCCCTAAGCGTCGGTGTGCCCAATCTGTCTCCCCAGATCTGGCCGACACTTTCACACCAACACCTCCAACAGCGTTGCACTCCCCCTGGGATGCCGACCCCTCTCCATTATGCCCCCCGCCGTGCCACGCGAACGCCAGCAGTACCCACATGGATCTGTACACGTCCTTGCTCTCATGCAGATCCCAAAGCACCCGATTGCCCAGCTGCCCCTTATAAGTGCGAGCCCCATCCGTGTTGGTATTCACCCCAGCCTTGCCAAGCTTACGGAGGGAGATAAGGTTGGCCTTCAGGTCGGGGATGAGGAGAACGTCGTGCAGCACCACCGACTTGCCATCCTCTCCCTTCGTCCCGCACCAGCCACCTTCAACATGTGTCCAGAGGCGGAGCACACCTCATTGATCGGTGCAGCGCGTACGTCGTCCAGCAGATCCTTGCGCGGCGTCATCGTCCAAGCAGCACCCGTGTCCAACACCCAAAAGTCCAGGGGGTGCAGCTCTGCTCCAACCTTGGCAGATGCGTCTCCTTGCTCCCCCTTGTCTCCTACATGGAAGAATTGGCCCGCGGAGCGCTCCTTCTTCTTCTCCGCACCGCCGTTGCCCTTCGGGTTGTTGTCGGATGAATCAGCGACCATGTTCGTGCCATTTTTCTGGTTCCTCCGTGTGCCGCCATCCTGGTGATGATTCTGGGGGGTCCATCCATCGGGTTTCTTATAGCACAAAAACCAGGGATGCCTTTCCTTCTCACAATAGAGGGTTTAGCACAAAAACCAGGGATGCCCTTCCTTCTCACAACCAGGCGTTGCACTACCTGGCCTTCAACCAGTGCTCCGTCGCAATCGGCCAAGTGCGTCTGGCCGACGTGAAAGATGGTAACAACAACGTGCAGCAGTAGGTGCCATGCCCTCTTGCATGGCTGGTGCGGTGACCGGCGTGCTGTGTGTTGGGTGCACGCCGATGAGCTATTCTCCGAGAAGTACTGCCGTGTGGGCTGGGGGCCCAAGCGTGAATGCGGCAGGGGAGTGTCAACGGGAGTTATGTTTGGCCCCGTCCTCGCTTGGGCGGCGCCGACTTTGTGGTCGGATGTGGTGGGTGCAGCCGATCTGCACCAGTGGGCGAGCTGGTCGACGGGGCTGGTCGACCTGCACGGGGGCCACTGCAAGGGCGCCGACTTTGGGAGGGCGCCGACTTCGGGTGGTCGACCTGGTGAGGTCAATTAGAGCAGGCCAGGCGACGATGACCTGCAGTATATCGACGCCGACAAGGATGAAGAACTGCTGGCGCTCGACGGACCCCGACATGCACGCCGACCCCGAGCACCGTTGGGACATCTCCACGATGACACTGAAGGAAGCGTTGGAGACCTGGAAGGGCAAGGCGGTAAAGGCCGCCATGGAGGAGGAGATCCGCAGCCTCCTCACCATGGGGACGTGGAAGCTGGTCGAACGCCCATCGGGGGTGAACATTATGAAGAACCGGTGGGTGCTGACGACGAAGTACCACATCGACGACACCGTCGAGCGCGAGAAGGCGAGGCTGGTGTTCAAGGGCTTCACGCAGGTGTATGGCGCCGACTACGACGAGACGCCGCGCGGATGAGCAGCTATGTAACGCTGAAGAAATTCCTCAGCATCGTCGCCGTCTTCGACCTCAACCTGATGCAGCTCGACATGAAGAACGCCTTCCTGTAGAGCAAACTCGCCAGGTGCTGTACATGTACCAGCCGGACTACTTCAACGATGGGACCGGCCCGGTGTGTGCAAGCTGCTGAAGAGCCTGTACGGGCTGAAGCAGTCGCCGCTGTTGTGGTACAAGGCGCTCAACGACGTGCTGGTCGGTGCCGGGTGGAAAAAGAGCCAAGTCGACGAGGCTCTATACTTTAAGGACGGCAGGGATGGCGTGGCCTGCTTGGTGATGGTCTACGTCGACGACCTGCTCGCCACCAGCAGCAGCACCGAGATGCTGAAGGAGCTGCTAGAGGCCGCCTTCGAGCTGCGCGAGATCTCGCCGGTGGAGCGCTACCTCGGGCTGGAGATCGTGCGCGACAGGCCGGCGAGGAAGCTGTGGTTGCACCAGCAGGGCTACGCCGACAAGCTGCGCAGGCGGTTTCTCGACGAGGAAAAGACCGGGAGTACCCCGAAGACGCCGGTCTCGGTCGGCGCCTACGCCAAGCTAACATTCGACGACGAGGAGGCACAGGAGCGCCAGGAGGAGTACCGGCAGAAGGTCGGCTCGCTGCATTTTGCGGCGACGATGACGAGGCCCGACAATGCCTTCGCCTGCAGCAAGCTGGGCAGCGGCCTCACGGTGAGGAGCGACCAGCATTGGCGCGAGGTCGACCGTTGCCTCGCCTACCTCGCCAACACGCGTGACACCGCCCTGGAGTTTGGCGGTGGACCAGAGACGCTGGAGCTGGTCGGCTACGTGGACGCCGACGATGCCGGCGACAAGCAGAACCGAACGAGCACGGGCGGCTACGTATTCGTTTACAGAGGGGCCACGATCTCCTAGTCGAGCCAGCGCATCAAGTGCGCGACGTTGTCGTCGACCGAGTCGGAGTACGTGGCGGTCACCGAAGCTGGCAAGGAGGGACGCCGCCTTCATTTCCTCCTTCGTGTGGACGCAGAGTTCCGGCAGCTGGACGCCGGGAAGCCGACCGTCCTTCGTGTGGACAGCGAGTCGGCAATCACCGTCGTCGAGGGCATGGGGTTGACGGACAACCGCAAGCACATGGAGCGGCGACAAGCCTGGCTGCAGCACATGGTGAGGCGCGGGAAATTCAGGCTGAAGTACATCCCGACCACTGAGCAGCCGGCCGACTTCCTGACGAAGGCGCTGCACTACCCGGCCTTCAACCGGTTTTCCTTCGCAATCGGTCAAGTGTGACTGGCCGACGTGGGCGACGGCGATGACGACGTGCAGCAGTAGGTGCCATGCCCTTTTGCATGGCTGGTGCGGTGACCGGCGTGCTGTGTGCTGTGTGCACGCCGACATGCTATTCTCCGAGAGGTGCTGCCGTGTGGGCTGGGGGGCCCAAGCGTGAACGCAGCAGGGGAGTGTCAACGGGAGTTGGGTTGTGAGGCCCCGTCCTCGCTTGGGCGGAGCCGACCTCGTGGTCGGGCGTACGGAAGAGTGCAGCCGACTTGCAGCAGTGGGCGAGCTGGTCGACGAGAGTGCAGCCGACCTGCAGCAGTGGGCGAGCTGGTCGACGAGGGTGGTCGACCTGCATGGGGGGCCACTGCAAGGGCGCCGACTTCTGGGCGCCAAGTTCCGGGTGGTCGATGGAGGTGGGGCGCCGACATTGTTGTAGACAGGGGAGTTTGGGGCTGCCGAGCTGGAGGGCGTGGAGTAGTAGGACGCCGAGCAGCTTGGCGTCGAACAGCAAGGCGCCGAGTTGCAGGGCGCCGACCTTGGGTGGTCGACAACTTGGCGAAGTCGGCGGCCCAGCCCTGAGTTGGTCGACGAGGGGACGCCGACTTGGTGGGGTCGACCTGGTTGCCCGGTCGACCAGGTTACCCAGGCGACGGGCTTCTGCGGAGGCGTGCGAACGTCGCCGGGGTGGCTTCTGCGAGACCGACCTCGGGGATGGTATCCCGAGGTCGACGTGGCTGGTGGGCGCAGTCGCTGGCGTGGACTTTGCTAGGCGTCTGCGCTGTGCTCGTGACGAGGCGTGGAGCACCAACCAGCTGCGCGCACCTGCGAAGTGGGTGCACCGTTTTCCTGCGGGTGCAACGCTGTGCGGCAGACTTGCTGAAGCGTTGGCACATTGTGGACTTGCAACTTTGGCAAACCGCTACTCTGCAACGCTGGAGCGGTGCGAGCTATACTGCGTTGGATCGCGGTCGACCATGCTGCGCTGGAGGTCGACCAGCAGCCTAGCTAGCTCTGATGTAGTCTGTGTTGCCAATGTTGTTGCTACCATTGTTGTGAAGGAATCTTGCCAAATTTCCCTGTGAACTAGCAAGTAGTGCAAGCACAACTAAACAACTAAGGGACGCTGAGATCATTTGTGCCCCGTGCCTAGGCCGTAGCCTAGAACCCGTTGTAGTAGTTATCTCCGCACTAGCAAGTAGTGTGTAAACAAGGAAACGACTAAGAAACACAGAGATCACTCTAGCCTTGTGCCTAGCCCGTAGTCTAGCTCCCGTTGATTAAGTTATCTCCGCATGGTGCGGTGAGCGTAGACGGCAACGCAACATAGTTTTTCAGTCTAGTCGACTTAGTTGTCCCTTACCTAAGTTGTTCGTAGGCCGGCAGCTGTGCGTTAGTCACCACCATAGTTGGCGTAGGTGACACTGGTGTTGAAGACACCTTAGAGGCATGGCTGAAGGATGAGATGAGACGCCATGAGGCTCGTGAGTACGGGGAGACGCTCCCCTGGGCGGTCGTCGAGGCTGGCATCCGCGATGTGTGGGCGACGGAGCACCCTTCTAGACCGGCCTCTCCTCGCCCGGTGAACAACGAGGTCAGCGTCGATATGGGTGTCAACCGCGGTGACCAAGTCGGCAGCAGTGCGGGAGGCACGTCGAGGCAGCGAGGTGTGATTCACGCCGAAGAAGTCGGCGACGTTCACGCGCGAGGGTTGCAGTCGTCGGCGGCTGCAGGGTCCTCGCAAGGCGACGTCGGAAGTCGCCGAAACGGATTGACGCCGATGTCGGCGACCCACGTGACTGCAGGAGGTATCGCGCCGAGCTACGGCTATTCAAGTTTACGCCAGACAGGATGTCGGTCACCCCCCAGCTGGTCAGTCGTCCCGACATCCTCACGTGGAAGGAAGCGATCGAGCCCCAGCTGGAGATGGCCGGGCTAATGGGCTTCGCTGCCGGCATTGTGGCGACGCCGTTGGAAAGCTATCCTGATCTGCTCGCGAAGTTTCGTGTTGGGCGCTGATCTTCACGGTCATCTCGAGGTGCTGCTCGCCGGGCGTGTAGATCTCCTTGAAGTCGTGCCGACCACCAGGCGTGGCACTTCATCGAGTCGACGTACCAGGTCACTGACGACCAGTACAATGGCCAGCTCGAGCAGATGACACACCTGCGGATGGGCGAGCAGGAAACGGCGACCGACTAACCGGGCTCGGCGACTTCTCGCCACCGCGTGCAGTACTCGACGACGTCGTACATTATGCACGTCCTAAAGGGGCTCCCGAGCAGCTACAACCTAATGAAGCAGCTGACGGTGGTGCCGAGAATAAGGGCGACACTCAGTGCATTACTTAGCGATATGAGTGGTACTTAGAGTAAGTGCATTACTTAGCAATATGAACGATGCTAAGAGTAAGTTCGTTACTTAGCGATAGGAGTGGTACAAGTGCGTTACTTAGCCATATGAGTGATACTAAGAGTAAGTGCGTTACTTAGCAATATGAGTGGTACTAAGAGTATGTGCGTTACTTAGCGATATGAGTGGTACTAAGAGTAAGTGCATTACTCAGCTATATGAGTGGTATGAAGAGCAGGAGCATAACAAAGCCATATGAGTGGTATTAAGAGTAAGTGCGTTACTTAGCGACATGAGTGGTACTAAGAGTAAGTGCATTACTTAGCCATATGAGTTGTACTAGGAGTAAATGCGTTACTTTGCGATATGAGTGTTAGTATGAGTAGGTGCGTCAGTTAGCCATATGTGTGGTACAAAACGTAAGTGGGTTACATAGAGATATGAGTGGTATTCAGAGTAAGAGTGTTACTTAGCGAAATGAGTGGTACTAAGAGTAAGTGCATTACTTAGCTATATGAGTGGTACTGAAAGTAAGTGCATTACTTAGCAATATGAGTGGTACTAAGAGTAAGTGCGCTACTTAGCGATATGAGTGGTGCTAAGGGTAAGTGCATTATTTAGCCATATAAGTGGTATGAAGAGTGACTGCATAACATAGCTATAAAAGTGGTACTAAGAGTAAGTGCGTTACATAGCCAAATGATTGGTACTAAGAGTAAGTGCATTACTAAGCTATATGAGTAAGACTAAGAGTAAATGCTATACTTAGCCATATGAGTGGTATTAAGAGTAAGTGCGTTACTTAGCGATATGAGTGGTACTAAGAATAAGTGCGTTACTTAGCCATATGAGTGGTTCAAAACGTTCGTGCGTTACATAGCTATATGAGTGGTATTAAAAGTAAGTGCATTTTTTCGCAATATGAGTAGTACTAAGAGTAAGTGCGTTACTTAGTGATATGAGTGGCACTAACGGTAAGTGCATTACTTAGCCATATGAGTGGTACTAAGAGTAAGTGCGTTGATTCATGATATGAGTGGTACTAAGAGTAAGTGGGTTACTTAGCAATTTGACTGGTACTAAGAGTTCGTGCATTACTCAGCTATATGAGTGGTACGAAGAGCAGGAGCGTTACTTAGCCATATGAGTGGTACTAACAGTAAGTGCGTTACTTAGTCATATGAGTGGTACTAAGAGTAAGTGCATTACCTAGCTATATGAGTGGTTCTAAGAGCAGGTGCATTACTTAGCTATATGAGAGAGTATTAAGAGTAAGAGAAATACTTAGATATATGAGTGGTACTAAAAGTAAGTGCGTTACTTAGCGATATGAGTGGTATTAAGGGTAAGCGCATTACTAAGAGTAACTGCATAACATAGCTATAAAAGTGGTACTAAGTATAAGTATGTTACTTGGCCATATGAGTGGTACTAAGAGTAAGTGCATTACTAAGAAATATGAGTAAAACTAAGAGTTTGAGCGTTACTTAGCCATATGAGTGGTATTAAGAGTAAGTGCGTTACTTAGCAATATGAGTGGTACTCACAGTAAGTGCGTTACTCAGCTATATGTGTGGTTCAAGAAGTTTGTGCGTTACTTAGCTATATGAGTGGTACTAAGAGTAAGTGCATTACTTAGCAATATGAGTGGTACTAAGAGTAAGTGCGTTACTTAGCCATATGAGTGATATTAAGAATAGGTGCTTTGCTTAGCAACATGAGTGGTACTAAAAGTAGGTGCATTACTTAGCAATTTGAATGGTACTAGTAGGTGCGTTACTTAGCGATATTAGTGGTATTAGAAGAAAGTGCGTTACTTAGCCATATGAGTGGTACTAAGAGTAAGTGCAATACTTAGCGATATGAGTGGTACTAAGAGTAGGTGCGTAACTTAGCCATATTTGTGGTACAACGAGTAAGTGTGTTACATAGCGATATAACTGGTATTGAGTAAGAGCGTTACTTAGCGATATGAGTTGTAGTAAGAATATGTGTGTTACTTAGCCATATAAATGGTACTAAGAGTAAGTGCTTTACTTAGCGATATGAGTGGTACTAAAAATAAGTGCGTTACTTAGCCATATGAGTGATATTATGAGTAAGATCATTATTTAGTTATATGATTGGTACTAAGAGTAAGTGGGTTACTTACCCATATGAGTGGTAGTCAGAGTAAGTGCGTTACTTTATGATATGAGTGGTACTAGGAGTAGGAGCATTACTTAGCGATGTGACTGGTACTAAGAGTAAGTGGGTCACTTAGTGATATGGGCTGTACTAAGAGTAAGTGCATTACTTAGCTATATGAGTGGTACTAAGAGTAAGTGCATCACTTAGCGGTAAGAGTGGTACTAAGAGTGAGTGCGTTATTTAGCCATATAAGTGGTAATAAGAGTAAGTGTGTTACTTAGTGATCTCGTACAGGTCTTGGCTGGCTCCATAGGTGACGCCCCACGTCTCCTCTTATCGTCAGAGGTCGACACCGGAGTCAACCCACGTAGGTCGGCAACAAGGGGAGGGGAAGGAGGAGTTGGGAAAGGAGGAATGAGGGCGGACGTCCTCGGCGTCCTCATCAGCAAGCTCACCGACCTTGGCGAGCAGGGGAAGCGTTGCCATCGAGGTGTCCGTCGGCGGGTTGACAGGCGTCCGTACCGACGCCGACCTGTGCTCCGACTTCCACACCTCCAACGACATGGCCTCGAAGAACACCACGTCCGACGTGGTGACCACCCGATTGTCAGTGACGTCGAGGATCTCCCAGCCCTTACTCTCCTCCGACACACCGAGATGAAGGCCCCACCTGGCCTTCGGCTTCAGCTTCCCACCGCGCTGCTGCTCAGGGACGAGGAACTGCGCCATGCAGCCCCACACGCGAGCAAGCGACAAGCCTGGCTTCTTCCCGGTGAGCAGCTGGTACGGCGTCGTCCCCGGCGGCAGCGACGACCGCTCAAGGCAGTTGCGGACCCAGACGGCCTGCCGCAGAGCGAGGTGCCACCAGTGGTGCTGCACGCCCATCTGCAGATGCGTTATCTGCTCCTCGAGTTGGCCGAAGTGCCACGCCTGGTGGCCGGCGTCCAGGTAGTCCCTACACGGCTTCAAGGTGACCTGCACTCCCGGCGAGCAGCACCGCGAAATGACCGTGAAGGTCAGCAGCTGCACAACGCGGAACTCTGCACGTAGGTCGGGATAGTTCTCCGACGGCGTCGCCACGGTGCCGGCGGCGAAGCCCATCAGCCCGGCCATCTCCAGCTGAGGCTCGATCGCCTCCTTCCACGTGAGGATGTTGGGACGAACGACCAGCAGGGGGGTGACCGAGATCCTGTCCGGCATAAACTTGAAGTAGCCGTAGCTCGGCGTGATTCCTCTCGCTGTCACATGGTTCGCCGACATCGGCGTCCTCCGACGTTTGCCCTGCGAGGCACCTGCAGCTGCCGACGACTGCATTCCTTGCGCCTGAACGCTGCCGACCTCGTCGGCGTAAATCACTCCTCTCTGCCCCGACGAGCCTCCCGCACTGCTGCCGATTTGGTCACCAGCGTTGATGCCCACGTCGATGCCGCCCGCGTTGTTCACCAGTCGAGGAGACACCAGTCGGGAAGGGTGCTCCGTCGCCAACAGAGCAGCAAGTCGGCTGCATAGCGTTGCACCCGCAGGACAACGGTGCACCGGTTTCGCAGGTGCGCGTAGCTGATTGGTGCTCCACGAGCACAGTGCAGAGGCCTGGCAGAGTCTACGCCAGCGATTGCAACCACCAGCCACGTCGACCTCGGGATACCACTTCCGAGGTCGACCTCGCTGAAGCTAACCCGGCAACAATTGCACGCCTCTGCAGAAGACTGTCGCCAGGGTATCTCGGTCGACTGGGCAACCACGCCTAGTCGGCCACCCCTGTCGGTCGCCGGCAGCATAAGCCCGGCGTAGTTCGACGCCCTCCAACTCGGCGCCTGTTCGACGCCCAGCTGCTCGGCGTCCTGCTACTTGACGCCCTCCAGCTCGGCGTTCCCAAGCTCCCCTGTCCAAGTCGACGTCGCCGCCCCCCTTCGTCGACCACCTGGGCAGGTCGACCGCCGGCTCCCCAATCGTCGGCGGCGTATGCAGTGGTCGTATGCAAGTCGGCCAACTCGTCGACCTGCACGCCAAACTCGGCATCGCCCACCGCAGTTGATCGGCTACACTTCCCGTCTAACTGACTACGAAGTCAGCTCCACCCAAGCGAGGACGAGGTAAACAATCACTCCCGTTGACAATGAGTGATACTAAGAGTAAGTGTGTTACTTAGCCATATGAGTGGTACTAAGAGAAAGTGCACTACTTAGCCAAATGAGTGGTACTAAAGGTAAGTGCATTTCCTAGCAATATGAGTGGTACTAAGAGTAAGTGCGTTACTTAGCAATATGAGTGGTACTAAGAGTAAGTGCGTTACTTAGCTATATGAGTTGTCCTAAGAATAAATGCATTACCTAGCTATATGATAGGTACTAGGAGTAAGTGCCATACTTAGCCATATGAGTGGTACTAAGAGTAAGTGCATTACTTAGCCATATGAGTGGTACTAAGATTAAGTGCGTTACTTAGTCAAATTAGTGGTACAAATAGTAAGTGCGTTACCTAGAGATATGAGTGGTACAAAGAGTTAGTGCATTTCTTAGCAATATGAGTGGTACTAAGAGTAAGTGCGTTACTTAGCGACATGAGTTGTATAAAGAATAAGTGCGTTACTTAGCGATATGATTGGTACGGAGAGTAGGTGCATCATACGATATGAGTGGTACTAAGAGTAAATGCACTACTTAGCAATATGTGTGGTTCAAAGAGTAAGTACGTTACATAGCAATATGAGAGGTATTAATTGTAAGAGATTTACTTAGCGATATGAGTGGTACTAAGAGTAAGTGCGATACTTAGCCATATGCGTTGTACTAAGAGAGAGTTCGTTACTTAGCCATATGAGTGGTAGTAAGAATAGATGCGTTACTTAGCCATATGAGTGGTACTAAGAGTAAATGCGTTACTTAGCCATATGAGCAGTAGTAAAAGTAGGTGCGTTACTTAGCCATATGTGTGAAACAAAGAGTAAGAGCGTTACGTAGAGATATGAGTGGTACTAAGAGTAGGTGCGTTACTTAGCCATATGAGTGGTACTAAGAGTAAGTGCGTTACTTAGCGGTTTGAGTGGTATTTATACTAAATGCGTTTGTTAGAGATATGAGTGGTACCAAGATTAAGTGCGTTACTTAGCGATATGAGTGGTACTAGGAGTAAGTGCATTACTTAGCTATATGAGTGGTACTAAGAGTAAGTGCGTCAATAGCTAGATATAGTCAATTTGCTGGAATTTCGTTTCTACACGGTTTGACGTCAAAATGCTACCCGAGTCAACGCTAGTACGCTAGCACTCCAACGCTAGGCAAACGCTGTCCAAGCCATAACTTCGTAAAGGCAGAACTTTTTGCTTAGCAACTTGGCTCATTTTCAAGGTCTTTGAGTGAGCTTTGATATAGTGAATTGACAGCTCAATTCGATCGACGGTCTACACGGCACGCTGTGCGCTATCCAAGTCCCTTTTGATCCCTCTTTCTAAAAACTCCGACCCGAGGATAGGGGCTGGTCTTGTACCAGGCACCCAAGGACCCTTGGAGGTGACCCTAAGGAGAGGTTTTAACTTGGATTACGTCTTAATAGCTTGAGTTTATTAGGCCCTTACACCGAGAAGCTTGTATCAGAGCTGTATTATAGCGCCCTCGTTAAAGGTAGCTATGGCAGGAAATACCTTGGCGGGAGCTGGTGAATCTTCAGCCCAAGATCGTAGTAGCAGCCAAGATTCTGATGTTTCGGCGCCAAGGGGAGGGCGAACTAACCAGGGCTTGCTGATCAAGGAGGTGCTGAAGAACTTCACTGTCGAGAAGTTCAATGTTGAGGGCTATGATGATTAAGTCTGGAAAATGCAACTCTACTTCCGTCAGATTGGATTGCTGAAACTAATGATTGGGGAGGAGCCTAGACCGAGTGACCCCGCCCTGCAGGAAGATTGGGACGAGCGTGCCTCGGCTGGCTACTATTTGATGTCTCAGAGTTTAGAGCTGAACCAGCGTCCCCGCATTATGTACCTGCTGCCGGAGGTTGATTGCGGTCCAAAGGCGTGGACCGTGCTGAAGGAGCTGCAGGCTCCTACATCCGTCGCCGAGACGCTCATGATAGAGAGGGAGCTGTCCGCGTTGCGCTTGAGCGATAGAGAGCCGGTACAACCTGATGAGTGATCTCTACGTGAAGCTGGCGGTCGCGGGAATCACCTATCCGGAGCAAAGCAAGTGCCTGAAGATGCTCTCGCTGCTCCCGGAATCGTGGCTCCAATTCACGAGCGGATTGAGCCTGCCGTAGAACCAGAGCTTGTGGACGCTCAAGTGGGTGCGGACAATGACAGCAGCGGCTACGGGATGCAAGGGAGCCAACGTGGCAGAGGACGTGGCTTCGGTGGTGCTGGACGCGGTGCAAAGAAGGACGACGACTCCAACGACCCGCAATCAGGTACCAGTTGGGGCAACGGTGCGAAATCTGGACGTGGGGGCAAGTTGGGTGCTGGTGGCAAAATGAAAGGGAGTTGCTGGTATTGTGAGAAGGAGGGGTATTGTGCCATAAGAAACCTGATGGATGGACCCCCCAGAATCGTCACCAGGATGGCGGCGCGTGGAGGAACCAGAAAAACGGCGCGAACATGGTCGCTGATTCGTTCGACAACAACCTGAAGGGCGACGGTGGTGCGGAAAAGGAGCACGCCGCTGGCCAATTCTTCCATGTCGCAGACAAGGGGGAGCAAGGAGACGCATCTGCCAAGGTTGGAGTAGGGCTGCACTCCCTGGACTTTTAGGTGTTGGACACAGACGCTGCTTGGACGATGACGCCTCGCAAGGACCTGCTCGACGACATTCGTGCTGCACCGATCAACGAGGTGTGCTTCGCCACTGGACACGCGCTGAACACCGGTTGGTGCGGGACAAGCCGTATTTAAGGGAGCAGTACTTAGTCATATGAGTGGTACTAAGAGTAAGTGCATTATTTAGCCATATGAGTGGTAATAAGAGTAAGTGCATTACTTAGCGATATGAGTGTTACTAAGAGAAGGCGCGTTACAAAGCGATATGGATGGTTCGAAGAGTCAGTGCATTACATAGCGATATGAGTGGTATGTATAATAAGAGAGTTACTAAGCAATATGAGTGGTACTAAGAGGAAGTGTGTTACTTAGCGATATGAGTGGTACTAAGAATAAGTGCGGTACTTAGCCATATGAGTGGTACTAAGAGTAAATGCATTACTTAGCGATATGAGTGGTACTAAGAGTGAGTGCGTTACTTAGCCATATGAGTGAGGAGTGATACCAAGAGAAAGTGCATTAATTAAGATGAGTGGTACTATGAATAAGTTCGTTACATAGCGATATGAGTGGTACTAAGAGTAGGTGCGTTACTTAGCCATATGAGTGGTACTAAGAGTAAGCGCATTACTTAGCGATATGAGTGGTACAAAGAGTAAGTTCCTTACTTAGCCATATGAGTGGTACTAAGAGTATGTGCGTTACTTAGCGATATGAGTGGTACTATGAGTAAGTGCGTTACTTAGCCATATGAGTGATACTAAGAGTAAGTGCGTTACTTAGCGATATGAATGGTACTAAGAGTACGTGCGCTACTTAGCTATTTGAGTGGTACTAAGGGTAAGTGCGTTACTTAGCCATATGAGTGGTATTAAGAGTAAGTGCGTTACTTAACGATATGAGTGGTAGTAAGAGTACGTCCGTTCAATAGCGATATAAACGGTAAGAGTAAGTGCGTAACTTATATGAGTGGTACTAAGAGTAAGTGCATTACTTAGCAATATGAGTGGTACTAAGAATAAGTGCGTTACTTAGCGATACGAGTGGTACTAGGAGTGTGTGCGTTACTTCTCCATATGAGTGGTACTAAGAGTAAGTGTGTTACTTTGGGAACAACCAAGGATGATCTCAAATAATTTCAATCAACAAAACCAACCTGGCTGGACAAAATAGCTGGTGGTAGGTTGGTAAACAATCTCTGGTTCTGTTTTTCCAACCTGGGAAAACAACAACCAGGTTCAGGTTCTAAAAACAGAACCAGTTTTTTTTTTTTGTCCAACCAACCAAATGCTGGTTCCGCTGGCTTTCCCTTGCCCTGTAGCATGCGGATACAGACAAACAACATCAAACCTTCACCTAAATTGTACCCCTATAGTGCCTACCCTGCTACACTATAGTCAACCAAACAAAACAGTACAATTTCGAGTTGGATAGAACTGAATTTGCGCAATCAAATAAACCAAACTGCAAAACTTCCATCTTGGGTTTTTTGCAAGCTCGTCCTTTCTGCTTGCATTGTTCATAGCGCGTACAATATTGTGCCGAAGCGCACATTGCGCGAATATCTGCAAATGCATCAAGCGAAAATTGTGAAAGCAAATAAATACACGAATATTAAATTCACACCCAAATGCATTCGCATACGCATACTCGTACAAACAGACGGCAGGATGTCGTGCAATGTGAATTTGCATCCAACACACTCCCCCTCAGCCTGCTGGCTGCATCCCCATCATTCCATGCTAGTTCATGCTGATTCCACTCATGCGCACACAACGCCAATGAGGCTCATCTGCAAGCCTCTTGGTGAGGAAGTCTGCTGGCTGCTGGTGAGTATTGATGTAGATCGGATTCATCGTCCCCCTCTTCACCTCCTTACGCAGCCAGTGCCATTTGATACGCATGTGCTTGTTCAGCCCATGAAGCACAGCGTTCCTGGCCATCCCAAGAGCCCCCTTGCTATCACAAAACAGCGGCGTAGCAACTTTCTGCTCCTGTCCAATCTCCTCTAACAGCCTCCTCAGCCAAATCACCTCCTTCACCCCATGGAACATCGCCATATACCCTGATTCCACGGAAAAGAGTGCCGTCTCCGTTTACTTCTCGGACCTTCGACTAACATGTCCTCCCCCAACTACGTAGATGTATCCTCCCACAGATGAGGAATCCTCCTTCTCAGAAGCCCACGTAGCATCGGTAAAGCAAGTGAGAAAGAGCTTGCCTTCTCCAAGCAGCTCCCCTTCTCCTTCAGCACCTCAACCCCTTTCTGCTTCACCTGTGCAGATGCGGAATATTGAACTTCAGTGCTTGTGTGAGAGTTCAGGTACTTCACCACACGCTCAGCCACATCTACCTACTCCTCTGATAGATTCTGCACCACGTTAGCCAGCTGCCGAACCGAGAAAGGGATATCGGGCCTCGTGTGAACCGCTGCATACAAGAGGCTGCCCACCAAGGACTGAAATTGCTGCTGCTCCTCGGCGTCAACCCCTTTTTCCTTTGCAGCCTTCACAAGCTTGAATTCTGCTGGCAGGGGAGTTGCATCCTTGGGCCCATACTTCTCCCCCAGCTCCTTGATAAACTTCTCCTGGTGCAGCTTCAACCACCTGTGATCCAGATCCCTCTCCACGTGCATCCCGAGGTAGTACTTTACCTCCCCAAGGTTCTTGCACTTAAAGTTCTCCATCAGCTGCTGCTGCACCTTCTGGATCTCCTTCATGCTGCTCATAAAGAGAAGAATGTCGTCCACGTAGACCAGAAACAGCACCAGATTCTCCCCCTCCACCCTAAGAACAAGCCTCTCATCACAGCTGCTGGTCCTGAATCCCATCTCCTCTAAAACAGTTGCCAACTTCTGGTACCAGCAGCGTGGCGCCTGCTTCAAGCCGTAGATGGACTTTTTCAGCTTGCACACCCTGCCTGTACCATCCTCATACCCAGGCGGCTGCGTCATGTACACATCCTCCTCTAAAATCCCATTGAGGAATGCCGTTGATATTTCCATATGAATGATGAGTTTCCCATTAACGGCTGCATCTACCAACAAGACACGGAGGTTGGGGGGTTTGGCAGTGGGAGCATAGATCTTATTGAAGTCCTGCTTCTCCTTCTGTATAAACCCCTTAGCTACCAGCCTACTCTTGTAGATGGTGACCTGCCCCTTGTCATCGGTCTTAATCCTCAGCACCCACTTGCACTGTACGGCTTTCTTCCCCTCAGGCAGCACCACCAGATCCCATGTCCCATTCTCTAGCAGGCTCTGGTACTCAGCATCCCTAGAAGCCAGCCACTTCTCCCTATCTGGTCCAGCTAATGCCTCCTCCATGCTAGCTGGTTCCTCTGGTTCAGGGGCAAGAAAACAGTAAACAGGTTCATCCTCCTCATCCGGGTTATAGCCAGGCGGTAAAATCAGCATTGCCTCCTCGGTCCCAAGCTGCTGCTCTGCTACATCAGCTCCTGGAATCAGCGTCATTGTTGCCATACGGATACGTGCTGGCCTAGAGACGGGTGTCTCCCATCCCTTCATAACGACACCCTTCAGCTTCCTCCTTGGTGGTATCTTAGGCACCTTTGTTTTGCCCTGCTGCTGCTCTCCTCCATCAGATCCAACAGCTTCCCTGGTGCTACCACTAGTCTCCACATCATCTCCTCCACCAGCAGGTGCCTCCTGCACCTTCTCTCCATCACCACCCTCTGCAGCTGCCTCCTCTCCCTCCTTTCATACACTAGGAGTCAGGTCCAGCTGCATGGTGATCTGCTCTATCTGATGGGACACCCGGGCCTCCGGCTGTTTCTCCCAGCTCCCATACATCATGCCCTCAACAAACTTCACATCCCTGCTGTCAAACAGCACACCCTTGGATGGTTCCCATAGCAGCCATCCCTTGCTCTCAGCAGCCAGCCCCAAATGCACACACCAGATTGCACTCGCCCCCAACTTACTGCGGTAGGTCTTGGGAACGTGGGCGACTGCCATGCAACCGAACACCCTCAGCATGTCCACCGGCGGCTTCCTCCCAAGCCACCTCTCCAACGGCACCCACGAGTCATCACCAACCTTAGTGAGCACCCTGTTCCTAGCCACGGTGGCGTGCCGGACAGCATGGGGCCACATCGAGTTGCCCAGCCTGATTCTATAAGCAGCGCCCTCGTTGTCTCTAGAATGGTCCGGTTTGCCCGTTCTGCTACACCGTTGGACTGTGGGGTGTAAGCCGTGGTCAGCTCCCTCTGGATGCCCTGCTTCTTGAGCCAGGCCGTCATCTCAGCTGCAAGAAACTCACCACCCCAGTCTGTCCTAATCCGCTTCACTACACACTCTGCCTGCTTCTCCACGAATGGCAGCCAATCGTCCCGTATTGTGGAGGCGGCGTGGTCCTTTTGCTTCAGCGGATACGCCCACATCAGCCTGCTCCAGTCATCCACAATCGTAAGTCTATGTGGACCAGCTCCAACGGCTTCTTGCTCCTGCCAGCCACACTATGGAAAGGGAAACGGGTGAACTTTGACAGTTCTCATCAGGTGTTCAGCTTCAAGCCCTTGACGGAGATCTTTCTCCAGCTGCTTCAGCAAAGGCATTGCCACATGCCCCAAGCGTCGGTGTGCCGTTGCCCAATCTGTCTCCCCAGATCTGGCCGACACTTTCACACCAACCCCAACAACGGCGTTGCACTCCCCCTGGGATGGAGACCCCTCTCTAGCCTTCCCCCCACCGTGCCACGCCGACACCAGTAGCTACCGCATGGATCTGTACACGTCCTTGCTTTCGTGCAGATCCCAAGTACCCGATTGCCCAGCTGCCCCTTGTACGTGCGAGCCCCATCCATGCTATTCCTTACCCCAGCCTTGGGAAGCTTACGGAGGAAGAGGAGGGTGGCCTTGAGGTCGGGGACGAGGAGAACGTCGTGCAGCACCACCGGCTTGCCATCCGCTCCTTTAAACGCAGCTCGTCCTGCACCAGCCACCTTCAGCGCGTGTCCAGAGGCGGAGCACACCTCAGTGCAGCACGTACGTCGTCCAGCAGGTTCTTGTGTGGCGTCATCGTCCAAGCAGCGCCCGTGTCCAACACCCAATAGTCCAGGGGGTGCAGCTCTGCTCCAACCTTGACAAAGGCGTCTCCATGCTCCTCCTGCTCTCCAATATGGAATAACTGCCCCGCGGTGCGCTCCTTCTTCTTCTCCGCACTGCCGTTGCTCTTGGGGTTGTTGACAGACGAATCAGCGACCATGTTCGCGCTGTTTTTCTGGTTCCTCTGTGCTCCGCCATCCTGGTGACGATTCTGGGGGGTCCATCCATCGGGTTTCTTATAGCACAAAAACCAAGGGTGCCCCTCGTTTTTACAATACCAGCAACTCCCTTTCATTTTGCCACCAGCACCCGACTTGCCCCCACGTCCAGATTTCGCACCGCGACCCCAACCGATACCTCCTTGTTGGTCGTTGGAGTCGTCGTCCTTCTTTGCACCGCGCCCAGCACCACCGAAGCCACGTCCTCTGCCACGTTGGCTCCCTTGCACCCCGCAGCCGCTGATGTTGTCGTCTCCACCCCTCAGTTGGTGGCGATGGAATTCCTCCTTCAGAATCTTCGTTCGCACCCACTCGAGCGTCCACGAACTCTGGTTCTGCGTTAGGCTCAATCTGCTCGAATTGAAGCCACGATCCTGGCAGCAGCGAGAGAATCTTCAAACACTTGGTCTGCTCCGGGTAGGTGATTCCCGCGGTCGCCAACTTCGCGTAGAGGTTGCGCATCTTGTCCAGGACTGGTTGCACTATCTCACCCTCGCTCAAGCGCAACGCGGACAGCTCCCTCTCCATCATAAGCGTCGCAGCGACGGAGATAGGGGCGTGCAGCTGCTTCAACACGGTCTACGCCTTCGGACCACAATCAACCTCCGGCAGCAGGTGCATGACGTGGTGACGCTGGTTCAGCTCCAAATTCTGCAGCCGCCGCCGTTGCTCTTCGGGTTGTTGTCGGACGAATCAGCGATCATGTCCGCGCCGTTTTTCTGGTTCCTCCGCGCGCTGCCATCCTGGTGACGATTCTGGGGGGTCCATCTATCGGGTTTCTTATAGCACAAAAACCAACGGTGCCCTTTTATTTTGCCACCAGCACCCGACTTGCCCCCATGTCCAGATTTCGCGCCGTAACCCCAACCGGTACCTCCTTGTTGGTCGTTGGAGTCGTCGTCCTTCTTTGCACCGCGCCCAGCACCACCGAAGCCACGTCCTCTGCCACGTCGGCTCCCTTGCATCCCGTAGCCGCTGCTGCCGTCGTCTCCACCCCTCAGTTGGCGGCGACGGAAGTCCTCCAGAATCTTCGACCGAACCCACTCGAGGTTCTGCGGTAGGCTCAATCCGCTCGTGAATTGAAGCCACGATTCTGGCAGCACCGAGAGCATCTTCAATCACTTGGTCTGCTCTAAGTACGTGATTCCCGCGGTCGCCAACTTCGCGTAGAGGTCGCGCATCTTGTCCATGACTGGTTGCACTGGCTCTCTCTCGCTCAAGCGCAACGCGGACAACTCCCTCTCCATCATGAGAGTCGCAGCAACTGAGGTAGGGGCATGCAGCTCCTTCAACACGGTCCACGCCTTCGGACCGCAATCAACCTCCGACAGCATGTGCATGACGTGGTAACATTGGTTAAGCTCCAAACTCTGCAGCCGAGGCGCGCTCGTCCCATTCCTCCTGCAGGGCGGGGTCACTTGGTCTAGGCTCCTCCCCAATCATTAGTTTCAGCAATCCAATCTGACGGAAGTAGAGTTGCATTTTCCAGGCCCAATCATCATAGCCCTTACCATTGAGCTTCTTGACGATTAAGTTCTTCAGCACCTCCTTGATCAGCGAGCCCTGGTTTGTTCGCACTCCCCTTGGCGTCCAAACACTAGAATCTTGGCTGCCGCTACGATCTTGGGTTGAAGATTCACCAGCTCCCTCCGGTGTATTTCCCGCCATAGCCACCTTCAACGAGGATCACTATAATGCAGCTCTGATACCAGCTTGTTGGTGTAAGGGTCTAATAAACTCAGGCTGTTAAGACTTAATCATTCTTCAAGCCTCTCCTCGGGGTCACCTCCAAGGGTCCCTGGGTGCCTGGTACAAAGACCAGCCCCTATCCTCGGGTCAGTGTTTCTAGAGAGAGAAATCAAGAGTGACATAGCCAAATTAATAAGAGTACCTTAAACGCCGCACAGCGTGCCGTGCAGACCGTCGATCGGATTAAGCTGAGAATTCGCTATATCAAAGCTCGCTCCAAGAGCTTTAAAATGTTCTGCCATTACGAAGTTATGGCTCGGACAACGTTTGCCTAGCGTTGGAGTGCTAGCATACTAGCATTGATTCGGGAAACATTTCGCCGTCGAACCGAGCAGAAACGAAATTCCAGCAAGAAAGGAGGAATTCGCTTGAATCAATTTTACTATATCCAGGTACAAACAGAGAAGGAATAAATAGTTCTAGCTAGCAAGGACCTTGGGAATTAACCTGGGAACAACCAGGGATGATCCCAAATAATTCCAAGCAACATAACCAACCTGGTTGGACAAAATAGCAGGTGGTAGGTTGGTAAACAACCTCTGGTTTTGTTTTTCCAACCTGGGAAAACAACAACCAGGTTCAGGTTCTAAAAACAGAACCTGTTTTGTCTTTGCCCAACCAGCCAAATGCTGGTTTCGCTGGTTTCCCCTGGCCTTGTAACATACAGAAACAGACAAACAACATCGAACCTTCACCTAAATTGTACCCCTATAGTGCCTGCCCTGCTGCACTGTAGTGAACCAAACAAAACAGTACAATTTCGAGTTGAATAGAACTGAATCTGCGCAATCAATTGAACCGAGCCACAAAGCTTTCATCTTGGGTTTCTGTGTGAGCTCGTCTTTTCTGCTTGCACTGTTCATAGCGCGTACAATGTTGTGCTGAAGCGCATATTGCGCGAATACCTCCAAATGCATTAAGCAAAAATTGCGAAAGTTAACAGACACACGAACATTCCATTCACACCCAAATGCATTCGCACACGCATACTCGTACAAACAGACGGCACGATGTCGTGCAATGTGAATCTGCACCCATCAGTAAGTGTGTTACTTAGCGATATGAGTGGTACTAAGAGTAAGTACGTTACTTAGCCATATGAGTGGTAGTAAGAGTAAGTGCGTTACTGAGCCATATGAGTGGTGTTAAGAGTAAGTGCGTTACTTTGCGATATGAGTGGTACTAAGAGTAAGTGCGTTATTTAGCCATATGAGTGGTACTAGGAGTAAGTGCGTTACTTAGCCATATGAATGGTACTAAGAGTAAGTGCGTTTCTTAGCCATATGAGTGGTACTAAGAGTGAGTGCGTTACTTAGCGATATGAGTGGTACTAAGAGTAAGTACGTTAAATAGCGAGATGAGAGCTATTTTTAGTAAGAAAGTTATATAGCGATATGAGTGGTACTAGGAGTAAGTGCGTTACTTAGCCATATATATAGTTGGTACTAAGAGTAAGTGCGTTTCTTAGTCATATGAGAGGTACATACTAAGAGTGAGTGCGTTACTTAGCGATATGAGTGGTACTAAGAGTAAGTGCGTTTCTTAGCCATATGAGTGGTACTAAGAGTAAGTGCGTTACTTAGCGATATGAGTGGTACTAAGAGTAAGTGCGTTACTAAGTGATATGAGTGGTACTAAGAGTAAGTGCGTTTCTTAGCCATATGAGTGGTACTAAGAGTAAGTACGTTACATAGCGATACGAGAGCTATTTATAATAAGAGAGTTACATAGCGATATGAGTGGTACTAAGAATAAGTGCGTTACTTAGCCATATATATGGTACTAAGAGTGAGTGTGTTTCTTAGTCATATGAGCGGTACTAAGAGTGAGTGCGTGACCTAGCGATATGAGTGGTACTAAGAGTAAGTGCGTTACTTAGCGATATGAGTGGTACTAAGAGTAAGTGCGTTACTTAGCGATATGAGTGGTACTAAGAGTAAGTGCGTTACTTAGCCATATGAGTGGTACTTAGAGTAAGAACATTACATAGCGATATGAGTGGTACTAAGAGTAAATGCGTTTCTTATCCATATGAGTGGTACTAAGAGTAAGTACGTTACATAGCGATATGAGAGCTATTTATAGTAAGAGAGTTACATAGCGATATGAGTGGTACTAAGAGTAAGTGCGTTACTTAGCCATATATATGGTACTAAGAGTGAGTGTGTTTCTTATTCATATGAGCGGTACTAAGAGTGAGTGCGTGACCTAGCGATATGAGTGGTACTAAGAGTAAGTGCGTTACTTAGCGATATGAGCGGTACTAAGAGTAAGTGCGTTACTTAGCGATATGAGTGGTACTAAGAGTAAGTGCGTTACTTAGCCATATGAGTGGTACTTAGAGTAAGAACGTTACATAGCGATATGAGTGGTACTAAGAGTAAGTGCGTTGCTTAGCCATATATATGGTACTAAGAGTAAGTGCGTTTCTTAGCCATATGAGTGGTACTAAGAGTGAGTGCGTTACTTAGCGATATGAGTGGTACAAAGAGTAAGTGTGTTTCTTAGCCATATGAGTGGTACTAAGAGTAAGTGCGTTACTTAGCGATATGAGTGGTACTAAGAGTAAGTGCGTTTCTTAGCCATATGATGTCAAACTCATATACTATAGTCTGTGTAGGCTGTAGTGGGGTAGCTTACATGGGGTACAACACTTTAGGGTTTGGTACTTGTACTCCTCATACTGCTCAATGCATTCATTCTCGCTCTCATTTTCACATGGTATAGAGCAGGTTCCCTAGTGGGAACTTTTCCTAGGGCCCACCCAAATCAATATTTTTTTTCCTGCCCGGGGCGCGCGTCGCCCCTGCCCGAGGCGCGCTCGGTGTGCTGCCCTTAGCGGCCCGTCGCGCCCTCCTCACGCTGCCTTACGCGACCCCTTTGCCGCCCTTACCGGCCCCGTCGCCGCCTTACGCGACCCCGGCGCCGCTCTTCGCGGCCCCGTCGCCCCACCTCTGCGGCCCCGTCGCCGCCCTCCGCGGCCCCGTAGCCGCCCTTCGCGGCCTCGCGGCCGCCCCACCCGGCCCAGTTGCCGCCCTTTCGCGTCTTGTCGCCGCCCCTCCACGGCCCCGCCGCCCTTAGCGGCCCCGTCGCCGCCCCTTGCGGCCCTGTCGCCGCCCTCGGCGGCCACGTCGCCGCCCTTCAGCGGCCCTGCCGCCCTTAGCGGCCCCGACGCCGCCCTACTGCGGCCCCGACGCCGCCCTACTGCGGCCCCGCCGCCGCCCTTCTGTGGCCCCAACGCCACCCTTCACGGCCCCGCCGTCGCCGCCGAGCCGCCGAGCTGCCAACCGCCGAGCCTCCGTTGCAGCCGAGCCGCCGAGCCGCTGTTGCCGCCGTGCCGCCGAGCCGCCGTTGCTGCCGTTTCCACCGAGCCGCCGAGCCGCCGAGCCGCCGAGCATCCGAGCCGCCGAGCCGCCGTTGCCGCCGAGCCGCCGTTGCCGCCGAGCCGCCGAGCCGCCGTTGCCGCCGAGCCGCCGTGCCGCCATTGCCTCAGCCGCCGCAGCCGAGTTGCCGCCGTCACTGCAGTCGCGGCCCTGTCCCTGCCGGCGAGCCTCGGTCCTTCTCGCCTGCCCGGTAAGAGCAATGCCTCTGCCACTGCACTGCCCTTAGCCTGCTGCTCTCACTGCTAGTCTACTGCTGTCATGGCCACCCCCAGTGTTCTCACCTTTGACGCTGAGGGTCGGGCTGTTGACTTTGAGGTCTGGGTAGATGATCTGCAGCTTTTCCTACAGTGCGATAAGGCAGGCGGTCTCTCCCTCTTTGACCTCACTTCTGGTGCCTCTCCTTCCCCTACTGCTGATGCTGACGCCACTGTTCGCTCACAGTGGGCCACGCGCGATGCTGCTGCCCGCCTTGCTGTGCGCCGCCACTTGCCGACCGCTGAGCGTGCGCACTTTAGTCAGTACAAGAGTGCTAAGACCTTGTACGACGCTGTAGTTGCACGCTACTCTTCCCCTGCCACTGCTGCGCTTAGCCGCCTCATACTGCCGTACCTCTTCCCTGACCTCGCCGCTTTTCCCACTGTCGCTGACCTCATTACGCACCTTCGCACTAGTGACATTCGCTACCGCGCTGCGCTTCCTGCTGAGTTCTGCGCCAAGAACCCCCCCCCCCCCCCATGTACATCACCCTCTACTACATACCTCCCTGACACCCTTCGCTCGGTCAGGGACCACTTTCTCTCTGTTTGCCCCACCACTCTCACCGTTGACCTCCTCGAGGAGCGTCTCCTAGCAGCAGAGAAGAGCATAGTTGCTGTAGGAGCCTCTCGTGGTGACCCTCGTACCCCTGTCTTTGAGGGGTGCTCCCCCTCCCCCCTCTTGCCCTCTGTTGCCTCTGCTGCTGCGGCCGACCTCGTTGGTCTTGAGTCGGTCGGTGCGGCGTCTACCCCTAGCGGGAGACGCCGCTCAGGCAAGGGCAAGGGGGGCAAGGGCGTTGGGGGAGCTGGCGGAGGCGGTGGAGGCGGCAGTGGAGGAGGCGGAGGGAGTGGGGGTGGCGGTGGGAGTGGTGGTGGGAGTGGGGGCACTAGTGGAGGCAGTGGCGGCGGAGGAGGAGGCGGTGGTGGAGGTAGCGGCGGCGGAGGTGGAGCGGGTCGGGGCGGCTCTACGCAGAGGGTCGGCTCCGGTGGTGGTCAGCGCCAGCAGCAGCAGCAGCAGCGTACTCGTGAGACCCCTTCCCCCCAGCAGCTTCGTGAGTGGTACACTGCTCGTCAGCGGGGCGGGGGTGCTGGCCCCTGTACCTACGTTCTCCGTACCGGCGACCGCGCGGGTGAGCAGTGTGGGGGGGCGCACTCCACCCAGCGCTGTTTCGGCCGTCTGACGGACGCTTGGCGTCACCAGTTTCCCGACGCTACTGAGATCCCTCGCTGGGGCGAGCTGTCTAGGGCGGGTGTTGCGATCTTTGATCTTGATTATGATGCTATTCTTGCTGCCATGTATGCTGTGACTATTAGTGATGAGGGTGACTGTTACCGGTGTTTTCCGCCTGACCCGGGCATTGAGGCTACTGCTCTAGGTGCTGGTGAGGCTGCTGCTCTAGGTGCCAGTGCGTCTGCCGCCCCAGGTGCCGGTGAGTCTGCGCTCTCAGGTACTGCGTCGTCTCCGGACACCCACACCTTCACCCTTGACTCGGGTGCTTCCCGCTCCTTCTTTCGAGACTGCACCACGCTCACGCCGCTTAGTCGGCCAGTGGCGGTCTCCCTGGCAGACCCCTCTGGGGGCCCTGTCCTTGCCCGCTTCTCCACTGTCCTACCGTGTCCGGCGGCCCCTTCTGGCACCCTGTCAGGTCTTTACCTCCCCTCGTTCTCTACGAACTTGGTGAGTGGTGCTGACCTCCAGGATGCAGGGGTTCACCAGTTCACTCCTGCGAGTCAGCGAGTGACCCACTGTACCTGTGCTCGGTCGGGCCGTCACTTGGCCACGTTTACCCGTCAGCCGGGGTCGAGCCTGTACACACTGACTACTGAGTCTCCTCCAGTCGCTGAGTCTGCTCAGGTAGCAGCGTCGGGTCAGGTGTTTGCTGCGGCGTCCAGGTCTGGCCCTGAGTCTGCCCCCTGCTCGTGTCGTCTCCTGTCCCACCGGACTCTCCTCTGGCACCACCGCCTTGGTCACCCCTCCTTGCCTCGTCTTCGAGGCATGGCTTCCCGTCTTCTTGTCTCTGGCCTCCCCCGGTCCCTCCCTCCCCTTCCTCCGGGGCCTGCCCCCACCTGCGTTCCCTGCGTCGAGGGGCGGCAGCGCGCTGCTCCTCACTCCTCCGAGTTTCCTCCGACAGAGGCTCCGCTGCAGACGCTTCACATGGACGTGTGGGGCCCAGCCCGCGTCCGTGGGCAGGGTCACGAGCGTTACTTCCTGTTGGTGGTTGACGACTACTCGCGTTACACCACGGTCTTCCCCTTGCGCAGCAAGGGTGACGTCACTGAGGTGTTGATCGCCTGGATCCGCGCAGCTCGTCTCCAGCTCAGGGAGAGTTTCGGCTCGGACTTTCCTGTTCTGCGTCTGCACTCCGACAGAGGCGGAGAGTTCTCCTCTGACCTTCTGCGGGCCTTCTGTCGTGCACGAGGCATCCGCCAGACCTTCACGCTTCCGGACTCTCCACAGCAAAATGGGATTGCTGAGCGCCGCATTGGCATGATCATGGACGTCGCTCGTACGTCCATGGTCCATGCGGCTGGCCCCCATTTTCTGTGGCCGTTTGCGGTTCGGTACGCGGCGCATCAGATCAACCTTCACCCCCGGGTCTCCATGCCGGAGACCTCCCCTGCTTTACTGTGGACGGGGAAGGTTGGCGATGCGTCTGCGTTCCGTGTCTGGGGATCTCGGGCGTTTGTCCGCGACTTGTCTGCGGACAAGCTGTCCCCTCGTGCTGTTCCCTGCGTCTTCCTTGGCTTCCCTCCTGACGCGCCAGGCTGGCAGTTCTACCACCCCACCTCGCGTCGTGTTCTGTCCTCCCAGGACGTCACCTTTGACGAGTCGGTTCCCTACTACCGTCTCTTCCCCTACCGCACTGCGTCCCTCCCTCCCCCGCCGCTCTTCCTTACGCCCGGTCCCCCTCCGGTAGACGCCCTCCCCCCTCAGGGTCCTGCCCCCTCAGGTGTGTCCCAGGTAGATGCGGTCGAGCCTGTCGAGGTAGCTGTTGACTCTGGTGCTGCTAGGGGTGCTGAGCCTGGGGGTGCTGGGTCTGGGGGTGCTGCGACTGGGGGTGCTAAGTTTGGGGGTGCTGAGCCTGGGGGTGCTGAGCCTGGAGGTGCTGCGCCTGGGGGTGCTGAGCCTGGGGGTGCTGCGCCTGGGGGTGCTGAGCCTGGGGGTGCTGCGTCTCGGAGTGCGGAGCCTGAGGGTGCTGGGCCTGCTCGTGTGGCGTCTAGTGGTGCTGGGCCTGGAGGTGCTTCGTCCCGGCGGGAGCTACTCTCTCCACAGGAGCTGCGTGAGTGGTTTGCCCGGCGCTGGAGGCGTGCTGCTGGAGCTGGCGGTGCTACGGACGCTGGAGGTTCTGCTGCTGCTGAGGGTGCTGGTGCAGCGGGTCCCGGAGGTGCTCGTACAGGGTGTACTGGAGCTGGTGGTGCTACTGGTGCTACTGGCGTTGGTGCTGCTGGTGCTCCTGGAGCTGGAGCTGCTGCGTCTTCTGGTGGTCCGACTGGAGCTGGAGCTGCTGGAGGTGCTACTGGCGCTGGTGCTTCTGAGGGTGCTGGAGTTGGCGCTGCTGGAGCTGGGGGTACTCCTGGTGCTGGTGCTGCCGTTGGGGGTGCTGGTGCTGTTCCTTCTGGTACTGGTGGCGCTGCGCGGCCACGGCCGTACTTCGTTCCGCTCCTTGAGCAGGTTCTTGGTCTTCCGTCCTCTCTTGGTCCTGCTCCTGGCTTAGAGTGTCCGCCTCCTGTCCAGTCTGAGTCACAGTTACAGCCAGCCTCCCCGCTTCCTTCTCCTTCTCCCTACACTGGTCCTACTGGAGGTCTTGCTGAGCGTCGTGAGCCTGCGTCTCGCCCTGCGTCGCCTGTCCGTGCTGCTCGCACTAGTGGTCGTGGTTCGCGTCAGCGTCCTCCCCCTGTCCCCGGCACGCACCGGATGTCTCTGCGTCCTTCCACTGCTCCACTGCGTGCCCCTTTGCCTTCTCCTCCCGAGTCCTCCGAGTCTGAGTCTGAGTCTGTCTGTCCTCCGTCCGTCGGGGGTGAGTGTGCTCTTGGCACGGACGTCCTTGAGGACAGGCAGGAGGAGTTCCAGTGCTTGGCTGCTGCTTCACCTCATCTCGTGTCCATGCTACTTGCCCCTAAGGGAGACCCGGATGCACTTGACATCCCGACTCCGCGCTCTTACGCGGAGGCGATAGAGGGTCCCTACTCCTCTCAGTGGCAGGCAGCCATGGACGCAGAGATGGCTTCCTGGAAGTCCACAGGCACCTACGTTGACGAGGTTCCCCCGCCTGGGGCGAACATCATCAGTGGCATGTGGATTTTCAGGGTGAAGCGGCCGCCGGGTTCTCTGCCTGTCTTCAAGGCGCGTTACGTGGCTCGTGGCTTCAGTCAGCGGCAGGGAGTTGACTACTTTCAGACCTTCTCTCCCACCCCGAAGATGACCACTCTTCGGGTACTGCTGCACATAGCCGCTCACCGAGACTACGAGCTGCACTCTCTTGACTTCAGCACTGCTTTCTTGCAGGGCAGCCTGCACGAGGAGATCTGGCTGCGCCGCCCACCTGGCTTCCCTTGGACTTTTCCTCCTGGCACCCAGTGGAGCCTCCGGCGGCCAGTCTACGGTCTCCGCCAGGCACCTCGTGAGTGGCACGACACACTGAGGACTACACTTGCGGCTCTTGGGTTTGCTCCTTCTACTGCCGACCCGTCGCTGTTTCTGCGCACCGACACTTCTTTGTCGCCGTTCTACATCCTCGTGTACGTCGACGACTTGGTCTTTGCTACAGCTGACACTGCTGGACTCGCCTACGTGAAGTCCGAGCTGCAGAAGAGACACACGTGCACAAACCTGGGTGAACTGCGCAGCTACCTTGGCTTGCATATCACCCGGGACAGAGCACAGCGCACCATTACCCTGACTCGGTCACACATGGTGCAGCAGGTCCTTCAGCGCTTCGGCTTCACGTACTCCTCGCCTCAGGCCACTCCTCTGTCTACACGCCACTCGCTCTCAGCTCTGCCTTTGGATGAGTCCGTAGAGTCGAGTGGCCCGTACCCAGAGCTTGTTGGCTGCCTCATGTACCTGATGACCTGCACTCGACCTGACCTTGCATACCCTCTTACCATTCTGGCGCGCTATGTTGCTCCTGGGAGACACAGACCAGAGCACATGGCTGCAGCGAAGAGGGTGTTGCGCTACTTGTGCAGTACGTCGGGCATGGGGCTTGTGCTTGGAGGGCAGAGTCCAGTGGTCCTCACTGGTCACGCAGACGCTTCTTGGGTTGACGACCTGGCTACGTAGCGGTCGTCACAGGGTTACACCTTCAGCCTTGGTTCCGGCTCTGTTTCGTGGCGGTCTACCCGCTCGTCTTCTGTTCTCGGCTCCAGTTGTGAGGCTGAGATCTACGCAGGGGCCATGGCTGCACAGGAGCTACGCTGGCTCACCTACCTGCTGACTGACCTGGGAGAGCCGCCTCGTTCTCCTCCAGTGCTGTACGTAGACAACAAGGCCATGCTGGCCTTGTGTCAGGAGCATAGACTGGAGCACAGAACGAAGCACATCGCTCTTCGCTACTTCCTTGCTCGTGAGCTGCAGCAGCGTGGTCAGCTGCGCCTTGCTTACGTGGCCTCTCAGGCCAACACTGCTGATATCTTCACTAAGGCACTCGCGCCTTGTGATCATCAGCGCTTCTGTACTCTGTTAGGTCTTGTGCCTACCTTGCCTCACTTGCTCACTTCTTGACCTCGCTTGTACTGTTACATATATATATACCTGCTCTTGCTTGTTTAGCGTTATATATATGTAATCTTGCATGTGAACTGGCCTTGTGGCCTTGAACTTGTGCTCAGAATGTGTGGTGACGTTGTGTGGTACTAAGAGTGAGTGTGTTTCTTAGTCAAATGAGCGGTACTAAGAGTGAGTGCGTGACCTAGCGATATGAGTGGTACTAAGAGTAAGTGCGTTACTTAGCGATATGAGTGGTACTAAGAGTAAGTGCGTTTCTTAGCCATATGAGTGGTACTAAGAGTAAGTGCGTTACATAGCGATATGAGTGGTACTAAGAGTAAGTGCGTTACTTAGCCATATATATGGTACTAAAAGTAAGTGCGTTTCTTAGCCATATGAGTGGTACTAAGAGTGAGTGCGTTACTTAGCGATATGAGTGGTACTAAGAGTAAGTGTGTTTCTTAGCCATATGAGTGGTAATAAGAGTAAGTGCGTTACTTAGCGATATGAGTGGTACTAAGAGTAAGTGCGTTACTTAGCGATATGAGTGGTACTAAGAGTAAGTGCGTTTCTTAGCCATATGAGTGGTACTAAGAGGTAGTACGTTACATGGCGATATGAGAGCTATTTAGAGTAAGAGAGTTACTTAGCGATATGAGTGGTACTAAGAGTAAGTGCGTTACTTAGCCATATGAATGGTAGTAAGAGTAAGTACGTTACTTAGCCATATGAGTGGTACTAAGAGTAAGTGCATTACTTAGCAATACGAGTGGTACTAAGTAATTGCGTTACTTAGCGATATGAGTGGTACCAAGAGTAAGTGCGTTACTTAGAGATATGAGTGGTACTAAGAGTGAGTGCATTGCTTAGCTTTATGGGTGCTAAGAGTAAGTGCGTCAATACCTGGATATAGTCAATTTCGTTTCTATGCGGTTCGACGGCGAAATGCTACCCGAGTCAACGCTAGTACGCTAGCACTCCAACGCTAGGCAAACGCTGTCCGAGCCATAACTTCGTAATGGCAGAACTTTTCGCGAGGAAACTTGGCTCATTTTAAAGCTCTTGGAGCGAGCTTGGATATAGCAAATTTTCAGCTCAATTCGATCGACGGTCTGCACGGCACGCTGCGCGAAGTTCAAGGTACTCTTGCTGTTTTGACTAAGTCCTTTTTGATCCCTCTCTCTACAAACTCGGACCCAAGGATAGGGGCTGGTCTTGTTCCATGCGCCCAAGGACCCTTGGAGGTGACCCTGAGAAGAGGTTTTCACTTGGATAACGTCTTAATAGCCTGAGTTTTTTAGGCCCTTACTCCGACAAGCTGACTTCACAGCTGCATTATAGTGATCCTCGTTAAAGGTAGCTATGGCGGGAAATATCTCGACAGGAGCTGGTGAATCTTCAGCCCAAGATCGTAGCGGCAGCCAAGATTCTGGCGTTATATAAGCGATATGAGTGGTACAAAGAGTAAGAGCGTAACGACTTATTGCGTTACTTAGCGATATGAGTGGTACTATGAGTAAGTGCGTTACTTGGCCATATGAGTGGTACTAAGAGTAAGTGCGTTACATAGCCATATGAGTAATACTAAGAGTAAATGCGTTACTTAGCCATATGAGTGGTATTAAGAGTAAGTGCGTTACTTAGCGATATAAGTGGTTGTAAGAGTAGGTGCATTACTTAGCCATATGTGTGATACAATGAGTAAGTGAGTTACATAGCGATATGGTAGTAAGAGTAAGTGCGTTACTTAGCGATATGAGCGGTACTAAGAGTAAATGCATTAAGTAGCAATATAAGTGGTACTAGGAGTACGTGCGATTCTTCTCCAAATGAGTGGTACTAATAGTAAGTGCGTTACTAAGCCATATGAGTGGTACTAAGAGTAAATGCGTTACTTAGCGAATGGTACTAATGGTAAGTGCGTTACTTCGCCATTTAATGAGTGGTACTAAGAGTAAGTGCGTTACTTAACGATATGAGTGGTACTAAGAGTAAGTGCGTTACTTAGCCATATAAGTGGTACTAAGAGTAAGTGCGTTACTTAGTGATATGAGCGGTACTAAGAGTAAGTGCGTTACTTAGTGATATGAGTGGTACTAAGAATAAGTGTGTTACTCAGGCATATCAGTGGTACTAAGAATAAGTGCGTTACTTAGCGATATGATGTCAGAATGTTATTCTCTAGCCTGTAGTGGGGTGCTCTGTAGCGAGTACAACCCATCTAGGGTTTGCTATATGTATCCTCATTGCTGCTAGTGAAAACCCTCTTCTTTTGCCTAAACTGTCTCTTGCCTAGCTAGGACTCTCCTAGCTATGGCTCCTAACACTACATACTATTTTGACATGGTATCAGAGCTTAACGTTCCTGGCCTGTGGGCCCACTTCACTGCTTCCGCTGCTACTGCTACTCCCTGTCCGCCGCGCGCCCCGTGGTGCGCGGCGTCGAAATTAGGGTTTTCAGCCCGCCGTGCGCCCCGAGGCGCGCGGCGGTTTTCTGCCCGCCGTGCGCCCCGAGGCGTGCGGCGGTTCTCTGCCCGCCGTGTGCCCCGAGGCGCGCGGCGGGTTTCTGCCCCGTCACTCGGCGCGTCGCCCCCGGGAGGCGCTGCGACGGGCGACGGGGACCCGCGCGTCGCCCCCCGTCGCCCGTCGTGGCCTGCGCGCGGCCCGTACACCCGGCGCGCGGCCCGTACGGGCTGCGCCAGGCCTGCGCGCGGCCCGTACGGGCTGCGCCAGGCCCGCGCGCGGCCCGTACGGGCTGCGCCAGGCCCGCGCGCGGCCCGTACGGGCTGCGCCAGGCACGCGCGCGGCCCGTACGGGCTGCGCCAGTCCCGCGCGCGGCTCGGACCGCCTGCGCGCGGTTCGGGAGGCTGTGCCAGGCCCGTGGGCGCCCCGTTCTTCGCTGCCCCTGTCCTCCCCGCTGTCCCCCGTGCTTCTGAAGGCGCCCCACCCCTCCTTCTGCCCGTTCTCCTGGATTAGGGTTTGGGGTTGGGGGGTATGGGGGTGCAGCTTCTGTGTGCCGTTCCCTGCTCCTCCTCCTCCTCCGTCTCCCTGTGCTGCAGCTGCCGCTGAGGGGGGTGGACCTGTTGGAGCCGTCGGAGTGGTACTAAGGGGGGGTGAAAGGGGAGTGGAGCTAGCGGTGTAGCAGCGGGTGTGTGTTAGGGGGAGTGGGATAGTTTGGGGAGGTGGCCGCCGTCAAGCCAGCAGCTCCAGTCGCCCGTGAGACCGTTGCGCCAGTCGCCCGTGAGCCCGTTGCGCCAGTCGCCCGTGAGCCCGTTGCTCCAGTCGCCCGTGAGTCCGTTGCTCGTCTGCCGCTACTTTTAGCCGCGGAGCCAGTTACTCCAGTAGCCCGTGTGCCAGTTGCTCCAGTTGCCAGTGTGCCAGTTGCTCCAGTTGCCCGTGTGCCAGTTGCTCCAGTTGCGCCGTGTGCCAGCAGCTTCAGCTGCCGCCCACTACCTCCTCTCCTCTCATAGTCTCTTTCCTCCTCCTCACTTGCCCGTTGTGACTACCACTAGCTTTGCTCATAATTGTGAACTTTAAACTATTGCTTCTTGAACTTGTGCTCAGAATGTGTGGTGACATTGTGATCCACCCTGAGCTTGTACTGCTTTGTTTGCTCTGCTGATTACACCCCACTTTGGCTATGGGGGTGTGTCAGAATGTTATTCTCTAGCCTGTAGTGGGGTGCTCTGTAGCGAGTACAACCCATCTAGGGTTTGCTATATGTATCCTCATTGCTGCTAGTGAAAACCCTCTTCTTTTGCCTAAACTGTCTCTTGCCTAGCTAGGACTCTCCTAGCTATGGCTCCTAACACTACATACTATTTTGACATATGAGTGGTACTAAGAGTAAGTGCGTTACTTAGCGATATGAGTGGTACTAAGAGTAAGTGACTTAGTTAGCCATATGAGTGGTACTAAGAGTAAGTGCGTTAGTTAGCCATATGAGTGGTACTAAGAGAGAGTACGTTACTTAGCCATATAAGTAGTACGAGAGTAAGTGCATTACTTAGCAATATGAATGGTACTAAGAGTAAGTGTGTTACTTAGCCATATGAGTGGTACAAAGAGTAAGTTCGTTACTTAGCGATATGAGTGGTACTAAGAGTACGTGCATTACCATATTAGTGGTACAATAAATACGTGCGTTACATAGCGACATGAGTGGTACTCAAAGTAAGATCGTTACTTAGCGATATGAGTGGTACTAAGAGTAAGTGTGTTACTTAGCGACATGAGTGGTAGGAAGAGTATGTGCATTATTTAGCCATTTGAGTGGTACTAAGAATAGGTGCGTCACTTAGCGATGTATGTGGTACAAAGAGTAACAGTGTTACTTAGCGATATGAGTGGTACTGAAAGTAAGCGCATAACTTAGCCATATGAGTGGTACTAAGAGTAATTGCGTTACTTAGCCATATGGGTGGTACTAAAGGTTAGTGCGTTACTTAGCGATATGAGTGGTACTACGAGTAAGAGCGTTCTGTAACGATGTGATTGGTACCAAGAGTAAGTGCATTACATAGCAATATGGGTGGTACTAAGAACAAGTGCGTTTCTTAGCCATATGAGTGGTACTAAGAGTAAGTGCGTTACTTAGCAATATGAGCGGTACTAATAGTAAGTGCGTTATATAGCGATATGATTGGTACAAAGAGTAAGAGCGTTACTCATCAATATGAGTTGTACTAAGACTAGTTGTGTTACTTATCGATAAGAGTGGTACTAAGAATAAATGCGTAACTTAGCCATATAAGTGGTACTAAAGAGTGTGCGTTACTTAGCGGTATGAGTGGTACTAAGAGTAAGAACGTTACGTAGCGATATGAGTCTTACTAAGAGTAAGCATTTCTCAGCCATATGAGTGGTACTAAGAGTATGTGCGTTACTTAGCGATATGAGTGGTACTAAGAGTAAGTGCGTTACGTGCGATATGAGTGGTACTAAGAGTAAGTGCGTTACTTAGCCATATGAGTGGTATTAAGAGTAAGTGCGTCACTTAGACATATGACTGGTACTAAGAGTACGTGCATTACTTAGCCTTATGAGTGGTACAAAGAGTGCGTGCGTTACTTAGGCACATGAGTGGTTTTAAGAATAAGAGCGTTACGTAGCGATATGAGTCTTTCAAACAGTAAGTGCGTTACTTAGCCATATGAGTGGTATTAAGAATAGTGCGTTACTTTGCGATATGAGCGTTACTCATAGTAAGTGCGTTATATAGCCATGTGAAGGGTACAAAGAGTAAACACATTACTTAGCCAAAAAGGTGGTACTAAGAGTAAGTGGATTACTTAGCCATATGAGTTATACAAAGAGTAAGTGCGTTACTTAGCCATATGAGTGGTACCAAGAGTAAGTGCGTCACTTAGCGATATGAGTGGTACAAAGAGTAAGCGTGTTACGTAGCGATAAGAGTTTTACTAAGAATATGTGGTGTAGTTAGCCATATGAGTGGTACTAAGAGTAAGTGTGTTACTTAGCAATATGAGTGGTACTAATAGTAAGTGCGTTACTTAGTTATATGAGTGGTACTAAGAGTAAGTGCGTTACTTAGCCATATGACTGATTCTAAGAGTAAGTGCATTACTTCGCCATGTGAGTGGTACAAAGTGTATGCGGCTTCGTTACTTAGCGATATGAGTGGTACAAAGAGTAAGTGCGTTACTTAGCGATATGAGTGGTATTAAGAGTAAGATCATTACGTAGCGATATGAGTGGTACTAAGAGTAAGTGCATTACTTAGCCATATTAGTGGTAATAAGAGTAAGTGTGTTACTTCATAATAAGAGTGGTACTAATAGTAAGTGCGTTACATAGCCATACGAAGGGTACAAAGAGTAAGTGCATTACTTAGCCATATGAGTGGTACTAACAGTAAGTGCGTTACTTAGCCATATGAGTGGTACAAAGAGTAAGTGTGTTACTAAGCGATATTAGTGGTACTAAGGGTAAGTGATTTACATAGCAATATGAGTGGTACAAAGAGTAAGTGCATTAGTTAGCTATACGAGTGGTACTAAGAGTATGTGCGTTACTTAGTCATATGAGTGGTACTAAGAGTAAGTACGTTACCTAGCGATTTGTGAGGTATTAAAGGAGGGTTACTTATCGATATGAGTGCTATTAAGAATAAGTGCGTTACTTAGCCATATGAATGGTACTAAGAGTAAGTGCGTTACTGCACCATATGTGTGGTACAAAGAAAAAGTGCGTTACTTAGCTATATGAGAAGTCTCAGGAGTCAAAGCGTCACATAGCCATATAAGTTGTACTATGAGTGAGTGCGTTACTTAGCGATATGAGTGGTACTAAGTATAAGTGCGTTACATAGCAATCTGAGTGGTACTGAGAGTAATGAGTGGTACTAAAAAATATGTTCATTACTTAGCCATATGAGTGTCAATGGGAGTTGTGTTTGGCCCTGTCCTCGCTTGGGCGGTGCCGATTTCGCGGTCGGATGTGGAGGGTGCACCTGACCTGCAGCAGTGGTCGAGCTTGTCGACGTGGCTGGTGGACTTGCACGGGGGCCACTGCAAGGGCGCCGACTTTGGGAGGGCGCCGACTTCGGGTGGTCGACCTAGCGAGGTCGATATCGGAGGCGCGACTTGGCGACGCGGACCCGGGGAAGCGGACTGGGTGTGGTCGGCCGACAGGTGTGCTGGTCGACTGGAGCTGGTCGATCAGGAGTGTTGTTGACCTGGAGCTGGTCGACCGAGGGTGTGGTCGACCTGGTGAGGTCGACTAGAGGTGGTCGTCGACTTCGGTGGTCGACGGGCATGTGAAGGAGCAGCTGGTCGACGTGGTTGCCCGGTCGACCAGGTTACCTGTGTGACGAGGTTCTGCGAAGGAGTGCGACGGTCGTCCAGGTGGTATTGGCGAGACCGACCTCGGTGGTGGTATTCCGAGGTCGACGTGGCAGATCAGATGCAGTCTTCAGCACGAGGTCGATCTGGTGTGTGCGCTGTGCAGGTGACAAGGCATGGCACGCCAATCATCTGCGAGCACCTGCGAAGCAGGTGCGCTGCTTTCGTGCAGGAGCAACGTTGGCACGCCGTCAAATTGCAGTGTTGGCACGTCGTCGACTTGCAGTGTTGGCACGCCGTCGACTTGCAGCGTTGGTGGACCGGGACTGTGCACTGCTGGAGCGAAGTTGACCAAGTCGTGCTGGAACGCGGTCGACCGTGCTGCGCTGGCAGTCGACCGACTTGCATACTAGCATCTGATATAGTCTTGCTTGTCAATCACTTCATTGTACCATTATTGTCAACTTTTGCTACGAAACTCATGCCAAATTTCCCCGTGAACCTGCAAGTAGTGCAAGCACAAGCATACAACTAAGGAACGAACGCAGAGATCACTCCTACCCCGTGCCTAGCTCGTAGTCAGGCTCCCGTTGCTTGAGTTTTCTTCGCATGGTGCGGTGAGCGTTGACGGGACACGACTAGTCGAATTATTCCCACTTATCTTAGTTGTTCGTAGGCCGGCAGCTGTGCGTTAGTCACCACAATAGTTCGCGTAGGTGACAATGGTGTTGCAGACATCTTATAGGCACGGCTGGAGGATTCGAGGAGACGCCATGAGGTGCGCGAGTACGGGGACATCCCTTGGGCGGTCGTCGAGGCTGGCATCCGCGCCGTGTGGGCGACGGAGCACCCTTCTCGACCTGCTTCTCCTCGACCAGTAAACACCGAGGGCGGTGTCCACCTGGGCGTCAACGCCGGTGACCAGGTCGGCAGCAGTGCGGGAGGCACGTCGAGGCAGCGAGGTGTGATTCACGCCGATGAAGTCGGTGGCGTTCAGGCGCGAGAGATGCGGTCGTCGGCGGCTGCAGAGGTCAGTGGTCGACGAAGTGGGTTGACGCCGATGTCAGCGACTCATGTGACAGCCGGCGGGATAGCGCCAAGCTACGGGTACTTCAAGTTTACGCCGAACAGAATCTCTGTAACCCCCTTGCTGGTCGGTCGACCCGACATTCTCACCTGGAAGGAAGCCATCGAGCCCCAGCTGGAGATGGCCGGGCTGATGGGCTTCGCCGCCGGCACCGTGGCGACGCCGTCGGAGAACTACCCCGACTTGCGTGCGGAGTTCCGCGTTTTGCAGCTGCTGACCTTCACGGTCATTTCGCGGTGCTGCTCGCCGGGTGTGCAGATCGCCTTGAAGCCGTGCAGGGACTACCTGGACGCCGGCCACCAGGCGTGGCACTTCATCGAGTCGACGTACCAGGTCACCGACGACCTGTACATCGGCCAGCTCGAGGAGCAGATGATGCACATAGGGATGGGCGACCGACTACTGCAACCGGGCTCGGCGACTTCTCGCCACAACGAGGATGGCCGGCGTGCAGTACTCTACGGCGTCGTACATCACATACGTCCTAAAGGGGCTCCCGAGCAGCTACAATCTACTGAAGCGGCTGTCGGTGGTGCCAAGCACGCGAGCGATGCTGAACGAGGACTCCCTGACCTCGTACATCCTGCAGGACGAGGCGATGTAGGAAGCCGAGCGGTCCTCCGAGCTCCTTCCGTAGGTGAACTACGTCGCCCCGGCGAAGCAAGGTGGTCGACCGGGACAGCGCGGGCAATCTGGCGGCGGTAGAAGCAGTGGCGGGAAGTCGGCGAATGATGCTGACAAGACGAAGTCGGCCAAAGATGGCGGTCGAGGGGGATGAAGTCGGCGTCGGGAGTGCTGGATCTACCACAGCCCCGACCGTCTCTCGTTTGAGTGCCCCGACTGTAGTGATTCCGACGACGACGACGCCAAGGGAGGCCGCGGGAGGTCGGCCAGCCGTCGTCCACGTCGAGGAAGCAAGCGGCGCAACGAGAAGCAGTCGAACAAGTCGACCTCGGCGAAGGACGCCGACTCCTCTGCTGGCAGCAAGGGGCGAGACGTCAAGGAGGCGTCGTGCTCGCTGTTTGGATTCGTGGAGCCGACCATCTCGCTGGCGCCGGAGGCTGGCGAGGACTTCCAAACAGTGGCAGCAGCGGTGCAGGCAAACCCGGCGGTGGTCCTGCTCGACAGCGGCTGCTCGCACCACCTGATGGGGACGAAGGACGCCTTCGTCGACCTGCAGCCGAGCGGCGACATTAAGCATGTGCGCGGCTTCAACGGGCGCTGCAGGACGTCCAAGGCCGTGGCACAGTTGCGTTGCAAGGGGAGGCCGGGAAGCGGGTGCTCATCCCCGACGTGCTGTACGTCCCGGGCGTGGTGGCTAACCTCCTGTTGGCCGGCCAGCTGAAGGAGGACGGCGTGAAGCTGAAGGACAACGGTGACAGGATGCTGCTCATCTCGGCGGCTGGGGATGTCCTTGGCCGAGCGACGTACTCTGGCCGAGTCCTCTGCACCGATCTGCGTCCCTGCTCGGCGACGACTGCGGCGGAGGTAGTGGCTCTGCGGGTGATTGTTTTAGCGACGAAGTCAACGCCGCACAGGCTTCATGCGAGGCTCGCGCACGTCGGCATGGACACCATCACGAGCTTGGCGAAGAACGAGATCGCCACCGGGATGGACCTCCGTCGGCGTCCGGCGCCGACTCGCCTTGCGTCTCGTGCGTCGGCGGGAAATTGTCGCGGCACACCTTCCCCGACAAGGGCTCAGATGCTGACAAAGCTCTGGCCGTCATCCACGTCTACCTGTGCGGGCCTTTCCGGGTGGCTGCTAAGGATGGCATCCTTTACTTCCTGCTGTTGAAGGACCGCAAGACCCGCTACGTGTGGGTGAGGCCAGTCGCGAAGAAGTTGGATGTGCTGCAGAAGTTCCAACAGTGGCTAGTGATGGTTGAGCGGCAGGCGTCGAAGTCCGTGTTGATATTGCACTCTGACCGAGGAGGGGAGTTCTTCGGCAAGAAGTTTACTACCTTCGTGGATGGCAAGGGGATCGTCCACGACTTGACCTGCCCCTACACTCCGCAGCAGAACGGCATGGCAGAGCAGGAGATGCGGACGGTGGCGAAGTCGGTGCGGACGATGCTGCTGCACATGGGCGTGCAGCACCACTGGTGGCACCTCGCTCTGCGGCAGGCCGTCTGGGTCCGCAACTGCCTTGAGGGGTCGTCGCTGCTGCCGGGGACGACGCCGTACCAGCTGCTCACCGGGAAGAAGCCCGACTTGTCGCTGTCCCGCGTGTGGGGCTGCATGGCACAGTTCCTCGTCCCCGAGCAGCAGCGTGGTGGGAAGCTGAAGCCGAAGGCCAAGTGGGGCCTTCACCTCGGCGTGTCGGAGGAGAGCAAGGGCTGGGAGCTCCTCGACATCGCCGAAAACAAGGTGGTCACAACGTCGGACGCGTTGTTCTATGAGACAATGTCGTTGGAGGTGTGGAAGTCGAAGCACGGGCCGGCATCGGGGCAGACGCAGATAAACCTGCCGACGGACACCTCGGGGCAGATGCTCCCCCTGCTCGACGAGGTCGGTGCGCTGGCTGATGAGGACGCCGAGGACGTCCGCCCTCTTTCCCCTTTCCCTGTCTCTCCTGCCTCTCCCCTTGTAGCCGACTTGCGTGGGCTGACTCCGGTGTCGGCCTCCGGCGATGAGGGGAGCAGTGGGGCATCGCCGGTAGCGCCGTCCAAGTGCATCGCCGGTGGCCGACGTGACGCCACGCAAATCGGCGTGGGCGCGAAGCTGACGCCGACAGGGAAGCTGCAAGCCAAGGCGGTGCAGCCGACCTTGGTAAAGCCAGCGAAGGAGGCATCAGCAGGCCAGCAGCCGACAGGGGAGCAGCTAGCAGTGACGCCGACCACGGAGCAGTCGGCGACCGGGCAGTCAGCAGGGGAGCCGACCACAGGGGATAAGTCAGCGGGGATGCCGATCCCGGTGCAGCACGATGCCGAGGGCAGCGACGCTGGTGACGATGGAGGGGACGCCGAGGAGTCCACCAACTGTGATATGGTGGAGGTCCAGCCTGGCAAGGAGGGACGCCGTCTTCGTTTCCTCCTTGCAAAATTCTGGTAGCTGGACGCCGTGAATACGACTGTCCTTCGGGTGGACAACAAGTCGGCCATCACGGTCGCCGAGGGCATGGGGTTGACGGGCAACCTCAAGCACATGGAGCGGCGACAAGCCTGGCTGCAGCACATCGCGGGAAGTTCTCGGTAAAGTACATCCCGACCACCGAGCAGCCGGCCGACTTCCTGATGAAGGCACTACACTACCCGGCCTTTAATCGGTACTTCGTTGCAATCGGCTAAGTTCATCTGGCCGACGTGGGTGACGGTGACAACGACGTGCAGCAGTAGGTGCCATGCCCTCTTGCATGGCTGGTGCGGTGACCGGCGTGCTGTGTGTTGGGTGCACGCCAACGAGCTATTCTCTGAGAAATGCTACCCGTGTGGGCTAGGGGCCCAAGCGTGAACGCGGCAGGGGAGTGTCAATGGGAGTTGTGTTTGGCCCCGTCCTCGCTTGGGCGGTGCCGACCTCGTGGTCGGATGTGGAGGGTGCAGCCTGTTGGTGTAAGGGCCTAATAAACTCAAGCTATTAAGACTTAATCAAACTTGAAACCTCTCCTCGGGGTCACCTCCAAGTGTCCCTGGGTGCCTGGTACAAGACCAGCCCCTATCCTCGGGTTCGAGTTTGTAGAGAGAGGAGTCAAGAATGACTTAGCCAAAATAACGAGAGTACCTTGAACGTTGCGCAGCGTGCCGTGCAGACCGTCGATCGGATAAAGCTGAGAATTCGCTATATCGAAGCTCGCTCCAAGAGCTTTAAAATAAGCCAAGTTGCCTCGCGAAAAGTTCTGCCATTACGAAGTTATGGCCCGGACAGCGTTTGCTTTGGAGTGCTAGCGTACTAGCGTTGACTCGGGTAGCATTCCGCCGTCGAATAGCGCAGAAACGAAACTCCAGCGAGGAAGAAATTCGCATGAATCAATTGACTATATCCAGGTACAAACAGAGAAGGAATAAATAGTTCTAGCTAGCAAGGACCTTGGGAATCAACCTGGGAACAACCAGGGATGATCCCAAATAATTCCAAGCAACAGAACCAACCTGGCTGGACAAAATAGCAGGTGGTAGGTTGGTAAATAACCTCTGGTTCTGTTTTTCCAACCTGGGAAAACAACAACCAGGTTCAGGTTCTAAAAACAGAACCTGTTTCGACTTTGCCCAACCAGCCATATGCTGGTTCCGCCCCATCGCCCCATATGCTGTTTGGCCTCCTCAGCCAAATCACCTCCTTCACCCCATGAAACATTGCCATGTACTCTGATTCTACGGAAGAGAGTGTCGTCTCCGTCTGCTTCTTAGACCTCCAACTAACAGGTCCTCCCCCAACTACGCAGATGTATCCTCCCACAGATGAGGAATCCTCCTTCTCAGAAGCCCAAGTAGCATCGGTAAAGCAAGTGAGAAACAGCTTGCCTTCTCCAAGCCTCTCCCCCTTCTCTTTCAGCACCTCAACCCCTTTCTGCTTCACCTGTGCAGATGCGGAGTATTGAACTCCAATGCTCGGGTGAGAGTTCAAATACTTCACCACACGCTCAGCTGCATCCACCTGCTCCTCAGATGGATTCTGCACCACCCTAGCCAGCTGCCCAACCGAGAAAGAGATGTCGGGCCTCGTGTGAACCGCTGCATACAGGAGGCTGCCCACCAAGGACTGAAATTGCTGCTGCTTCTCGGCTTCAACCCCTTCATCCTCTGCAGCCTTCACAAGCTTGAATTCTGCTGGCAGGGGAGTTGCAACCTTGCGTTCATTCTCAATCCCATTCTTCTCCCCCAGCTCCTTGATGAACTTCTCCTGGTGCAGCTTCAACCACCTGTGATCAGGATCCCTCTCCACGTGCATCCCGAGGTAGTACTTTACCTCCCCAAGGTTCTTGCACTTGAAGTTTTCCATCAGCTGCTGCTGCACTTTCTGGATCTCCTTCATGCTGCTGCTAAAGAGAAGAATGTCGTCTACATAGACCAGAAACAGCACCAGCTCCTCCCCCTCGCCCTTGAGAAAGAGGCTCTCATCATAGCACCAGCTGGTACTGAATCCCATCTCCTCTAAAACAGCTGCCAACTTCTGGTACCAGCAGCGTGGCGCCTGCTTCAAGCCGTAGATAGACTTTTTCAGCTTGCACACCCTGCCCGTACCATCCTCATACCCAGGCGGCTGCGTCATGAACACCTCCCCCCTCTAAAATCCCGTTGAGGAATGCCGTTGATATATCCATCTGAATGATGAATTTCCCACTAACGGCTGCATCTGCCAACAAAACAAGGAGGGTAGGGGGTTTGGTAGTGGGAGCAAAGATCTCGTTGAAGTCCTGCTTCTCCTTCTGCATAAACCCCTTAGCCACCAGCCTACTCTTGTAGATGGTGACCTGCCCCTTGTCATCGGTCTTGATCCTCAGCACCCACTTGCATTGTATCGCTTTCTTTCCATCAGGCAGCACCACCAGATCCCATGTCCCATTCTCTAATAGGCTCTGGTACTCAGCATCCCTAGAAGCCAGCCACTTGTCCCTATCTGGTACATCTAGTGCCTCCTCCATGCTAGCTGGTTCCTCTGGTGCAGGGGCAAGAAAACAGTACGCAGGCTAGTCCTCCTCATCCGGGGTAGAATCAGCATTGCCTCCTCGGTCCGAAGTTTCTTGGAAGTTTCCTTTCAATATGCCCACTTCCGAGATGGCAGTGGAGTGCCAGGACGTGAGCAACGCACACTTCAACAGCTGGGACATCCGAATACACTCGTTCGTCGATAATATCTTCCAGTTACGCTGAGGAAATGGTTGCGTGATTACGGGATTTTTAAGACTAAATCTCGTCAAATGTAACTTACGGTATCGCTAATGTATTGTAAAGAATACCGTAGGAGACTTTGATGCTGATTCGCTCTAAAAACATGTGCAGCACGCACTGCTCTGAAATTGCGAAGGTCCTGATTCGTAGTGAAAGTTTCGTGTGGCACTACCTTATGCTCACACGCCACGCCAAGCAACAGTTTCTGCCTGCTGACAGCTCAGCTGCGTGGCATTTGGCCCACCTGATACAGATCGGGTGAACGATCGCATCGCTAGAAACGCAAATCCAAAATTGAAAAAATTGGCACACAGGCGAGAAAATGGGTACAGAACGGTAATCACACACACAACAATACGAAATGAGATCAGCAGAAACAACCATGCGCTGCACGTGACAAAAACACCAGAACGCCGCCGACATGAGCAGTGGCGATGCACGAGCACGTTGCCTGATGTGTTGGTAGCCTGTAATCAGCTTCAATGCTATTATAACTATGCTTTTACGAAACTGCATGAACATCTTAAAATTTGTAGTAACTCTGATAGTTCAGACAAAAATAGTTGTGCTTGTCTGAATTTTTAGACTAAAAAAAATAGGTAACTCTGACAGCCAGACTAGGAAGAGGGGTGTACTCTGAGGCGTCAGACTACCTCAAAACGAATCTAGGGGCCTGTTGTACACTCTCTAAGAAGCACCTCAGTGTGGCCTAACAAATCAAAATGCATACGGTAGTATACATAATTTGGCACACACCCCCATAGGCTAGACGAGGGGCATCACAATTGAAACTACAACTCGAAGTGGATCAACTAATCCAACCACTGAGACAGGTGCTGACAAGACCAGTCAACAAGAGCAACAAAGCAGGAGATGGTTTATACGGCTGCATGCCATATCCTGACATCCTGTTGCCCCTTTTTCTGCATCGTGCAGTACTGGGAGAAAAAGGGAATCTCTTAAGCAAGCAGAGGTGCTAGTAACGGGGGATGGAGGGGTCGACCCTGAGCGAGTATGCATCGATGCCCCCGGCAATGTTGAACAGACGCGTGAAGCCCTGGAGGCACGGTGGGAGGGAGCACATTGAGGAGTGGAGGATGAAGTGGCGAAGTAGTAAGTCGCATTGCTGTGGGTGGAGCTGTATGCAGCAAAGCTCCATGGGTGGCGGTGCTGTGGAATGTGCACCAGATGCTGGGATGGGAGAAGAGGGTATAGTGAGAGAAGCAAGGGAGAGAGAGGAGATGGGTAGAGAAGGGGTGTAGAAGAAAGAAATTAAGAAACGGACTAGGAGAGGGGTGAGCAGATGGGGTGAGCAGATGGCTGTGAGGAACTCAGCAATGCTCAATCGAATAGAATTGTTGTTCCATGAGCACCAACACACGGAGGGGCAGCAGAAGGTGGAGGAACAGACAGATACGAAGACAGAGGGAGGGCAGAGGATGTAGTGGTGAGAGGGAGAGGGAGGGATGAAGGGAGATGTGGATTGGAGGAAGGAAAACGAGGTAGGGAGAGAGAGGAAGGAAGAGCAAAGAATGTAGCAAGGGTGGAGCAAGGGTGGAGCGAGGGTGGAGCGAGGGTGGGTGGTGGGGCGACCTGGGATTGGAGCCAGTGGGCCATCTGCTGCGAGCGAATGCCGTGATGGCACTGCAGCCACAGGGGGGGAGGCGCGTGGTTGGGTTTGAATGGAATGTGATGGGTGTAGATGATAGGAAAGGGGGCGACATGACATGAGATGAAAAGGGGGGACAGGGCATAAGATTAGCAGGCGATGAGATAAGAGGGGGATAGGAGGGATGATAGGGGGCGATAGGGCATAGGATGGCACTGCCCGGATGAGGAAAGATGCATGGTACGTGAGGAAAGATGCATGGTACGTGAGGAAAGATGCATGGTACGTGAGGAAAGATGCATGGTACGTGAGGAAAGATGCATGGTACGTGAGGAAAGATGCATGGTACGTGAGGAAAGATGCATGGTACATGAGGAAAGATGCATGGTACGTGAGGAAAGATGCACTTCATGTGAGGCGAGATGGCAAAGGTGATAACATGGTGAGAATGGGTGGGTAGCAGGCAGCACGGTACTGTGTGGTTGTGTGCGATACCAGGAGGTAGGTGTCAGTGTGAGGGTCCAGTGTGTCAGCGATGGACGGACCCCACTGGCCGAACTGGCTCAGCGGCAGCACTGTGAACCCGGGGATGGCTGCCATCTCCCTGTGCTTCGCCACCACAACGACCGCACAGCACCGCACAGCACAGCACAGCACAGCACGGCACAGCACAGCACAGCACAGCACAGCACAGCACAGCACAGCACCGCACAGCACAGCACAGCACAGGTGACGGGGTGCATTTGGGAACGGGGAGCAAGAAAAGTGGGAGTGGATGAAGCAACGCAAGTCAGGGGGGGTGACGAAGGCAGCAGGTAGGGAAGCATCAATGCAAGACGTGCAAAAAAAACATGGCAGAAAGGCAGGGCATGGCATGGCATGGCATGGCAGGGCATGGCATGGGCATGGGCATGGGCATGGGCATGGCATGGGCATGGCATGGGCATGGCATGGGAAGAGGGGCAGCATGCACGCACACTTCCCTTGCCTCGCGCACGTCCACCAGCTGCACTGCCCGCCTCCCCTCACTCTCCGCCTGCGCCTCCACCAGCTCCGCCTCCAGCGACCGCCCCTCCCCACCATCACCACCCCCACTGCCTGTCGGCCCCCCCTGTGGCGGCAGCAGCACGTAGTCGTGGGCGAGGCGGCGTGCAAACTCCTCCACCGTCACCTGGTCCAACACCGCCGCGTGCCTGGGGGCATGGAGGGAGAAGGGTGAGGGAGCATGGCACGTGCAACGAGCACACAGAGAGAAGCAGCAGAAGAGCATGTAACATGCAACGGGTGGCTCACCTATCCCCCAGCACCTGCAGCAAGTGCCATCCGTGCTTAGTCTTGCACCGCACCACGTCGCCCGGCCGCGCCTTGAATGCCGCCTCCTCAAACTCCGGCTCCTGATGCCATGCCATGCCATGCCATGCCATGCCATGCCATGCCACGCCATGCCATGCCATGCCATGCCATGCCATGCCATGCCATGCCATGCCATGCCACGCCATGCCATGCCATGCCATGCCATGCCATGCCACGCCATGCCATGCCATGCCATGCCATGCCATGCCATGCCACGCCATGCCATGCCATGCCATGCCATGCCATGCCATGCCACGCCACGCCATGCCATGCCATGCCATGCCATGCCATGCCATGCCATGCCATGCCATGCCATGCCATGCCATGCCATGCCATGCCAGCCACGCCATGCCACGCCACACATCATGCCATGAGGTGCCTTTTTCATGCCATGGAGCGCAGGAGTGGTGAGGAGTAGGGGGCGTTCCGTGGTAAGTGCGTGGATGGGTCACATGGGTGGTGCAGGCAATGATGCCACCAGCATGTGCAAGCTTCGAGGTAGGGGAGCATGATGAGGCGAGCATGGTGGTGAGGCGAGCAGGGTGGTGAGGCGAGCAGGGTGGTGAGGCGAGCAGGGTGGTGAGGCGAGCAGGGTGGTGAGGCGAGCAGGGTGGTGAGGGCAGGTGGGAGGGGCGGGGAATGAGCGATGGGGGCAGGTGGGAGGGGCGGGGAATGAGCGATGGGGGCAGGTGGGAGGGGCGGGGGGAGGGCGACTGACAGTGGAGCCTTTGGAGATCCACCCCACCATGCCGCCCTTCTCCCTCGACGCGCACAGCGAGTGCTCCGCCGCCAGGTCGCTCAGATCCTCGTCATCTGCGCGCACCGCGGAGACGAGGGGTGGGGATGCGTGAATGCGAATGCAGGCGCGGAATGAGTGCGCGAGCAAGCACGTCCTTCACGCCACACTGATTCATGCCGCAGCAAAATCGAACATACGTGTTCCTCTCACCCGCCATCATGCCTCTCACCCGCCATCGCGCCTCTCACCCGCCATCGCGCCTCTCACCCGCCATCGCGCCTCTCACCCGCCATCGCGCCTCTCACCCGCCATCGCGCTCTCACCCGCCATCGCGCCTCTCACCCGCCATCGCGCCCCTCACCCGCCATGATGCGGCGTTGCAGCTCCAGCAGCAGCGGCAGCTGGTCCGCGCCCACCACCAGGTGCTGCACCAGCACCTCGCGATCCCACTCCTCCTCCGCCTCGCGCGCGCCCCGCCCCCCGCCGCCCCCCGACGCGCTCGACGCCACGCTCCGCCGCCCCGCCGCGGCGGAGAACCGAGGGACGGCGGAGGGAGCTGCGACGGACGGCCGGGACGCAATGCGCGGCGTGGCCGCGGGGCCACGCGGGGAAGCGGAGAGCGGAACGAAGGGCGCAAGGGGATGGAGGGAGCGCGGCACGGGGAGGTGCGAAGAGGAGCAGCGGGGACGGGCGGCGAGGCGAGCTGCGGGGAGGACGGCGAGCTTGCGAGCGAGCGACGCCATTGGCGGATGTGCGAGGGAAGGAAGGTACCTTGCTCTTCAACAAAGGCGGATCCACTCTGGCCGCAGGCGTTGGTGGACAACGGGGATTTCTCTGGTTGAGAAATGATAGTATTTGCAAAAAATGTTTCAGAGGTTTAGTACACTTCGTGAAGGATTTTATATCAATTTCAGCCAGCTACACAAACTTACCGAATCACTCGTGTGTATCTGGAGGGCTGGATCTTGAACCATCCTAAACCGATCTGGTGACAAGCATTGAAAGTCATTCTTTGTGATCGGCTAATTTGATTATTCGATTGGTACGTCAACAAACACGAGTGAAAGAGAAATACTAGCCACGGTGTTGTTCTTTGAGCGGATCGATTACGTCGAAGTGGCGTACGGTCACTCGGACAAGGACGACAGCGCGACGACGGTGACCCGCGTTGACGCGAGGCAGACGGCACACGGCAAGGTTGACGGCCTCTGTGGGACCAACCCTCGCCCCCGCGTGCCCCGCGCTCAACGCCCCCATCGCCCATCGCATCCACCTGCGCAACGCCGCGCCCACCACCGTTCCCCTCGCGGTACCACTCCGCCGCGGCAGCGGGCGAGCGGCGGGAGGCGCAGCAGCATGGAGGGCGGCGCGGGAGGCACCATCAGCGGCCCCCTCGCGGCTTCGGGTGCGTCGCCCATCGCAGCCTCGCCTCGCACGGTGCTTGCCGCGCCACCCCTCTTTTGGTCGCGCAGCTCCCCTCGCACCCGCGCTCCTCACCGCATGCCTTCCATTCCCACGCCTGCCCGCCTGCACGCATTGCACTTGCCGCCCTCACACTCAACTCTGCCAGTAACACTCCCCCCCTCCCCCCACCTCCCCCTTCCCCCACCCCTTTCCCTCCCCTCTCCGCTTCATTCCCCCTCCCCTCGGCGCGCGCCGCCAGGCGGGGCGGACGGGGGGACGTACGGCGGGCTGGACGCGGGGGACCTGGAGCTGGCGCCCGCCGTCACCACCGTCGCTTTCTCGCCCGCGCCGCTGCCGCCCCTGCGCGTGCCCGTGCGCGCGGGGCCCGCCGACAGCCCTGAGAGGGGCGCATGGGTGCTGGCGTTCCAAGACGAGCCCAGCTGGCGCAGCGCATGGGGCGCGTGCGAGCGCAAGATAGCGGAGCAGTGCGAGGTGAGGGGGGCAAGGTGAGGGGGGGCGAGGTGAGGGGGGCGAGGTGAGGGGGGCGAGGTGAGGGGGGCGAGGTGAGGGGGGCGAGGTGAGGGGTGCGAGGTGAGCGTGGAAAGAGGTGAGCGTGGAAAGAGGTGAGCGTGGAAAGAGGTGAGCGTGGAAAGAGGTGAGCGTGGAAAGAGGTGAGCGTCACGAGTCGTGAGAGAGGCGCGCACTCACCTCTCTGTCGTGCATTCTCTCTTTCGTTACAACTCCTCTCTATCGTCCCTCACCATCTCACCTCACCCCCCCTCTATCTCGCCATGCTCCCCCGCCCTCCCCTCTCCTCTCTCCACCCTCCCCCCAGATGGGCGCGCGCATGGGGTGTGCGGTGCGCGCCAGTGAGCGCTGCCAGGGCACGCTGCCGTGGGGGCTCAGGGGGGCGGGGGGCGGCTTCCTGGGGGTCATGGAGCTGCTGGGGGTGGGGGGAGGGGCGGGCAGGGGCAGCGAGGAGGAGGAGAAGGAGCGCGAGGCGTGTGAGGAGCGCGAGATGATGGCGTGCCTCGCCACCGCACAGGTACCTCACTGCACAGGTACCTCACAGCACAGGTAGCACATCATTTTCTCTGCTCACCACATCATGCACCGTGACTCTCTTTCGGTTGGCGTTTCTCTGTTTCATTCAGTATCTCTGTAGTGGAGTGGATGCACTGCACCTCCTTTCACCCCGCTTGATCTCTCCAACCCCATCTCTGCCACCCCCTGCTGCCCCCATGCATGCACGCAGACCGCCTGTGAGGAGCACGCACAGCAGCAGTGCAGTGCAGCCTTCTCCCAGGCGCTGCTGGCGCGCTCCCTCTCCGCCATCCCGCTGCCCCTCCTCGACCGCCGCGCCCAGCGCGCCCTCCTGCGCTCTGCACTCCACCGCCGCCACGCCGCTGCCGCCACTGCCACTGCTGCTGGGGGCCGCAGGGGGAGTGCAGACGGGGGGTGGTGGGGGGGAGGGCGGGCGTGGGGGGTGTGGAGGCGGAGAGGAGCCCGGGGGCGAAGCTGGCCCAGCAGGCCGTGGCTGCCGCGCTCGCAGGGGCTGGCAGGGGAACGGGCGACGGGGGCGATGGGGAGTGGGGGAAGGGAGAGGCGCTGTCGAACGTGATGAGCGTCAAGGGGCTGCCCCGCGAGGCGGGCGGTGCCGCAGTGGCGTGGCGGAGCGGTGTTTCGTACTTGGAGTCGCCGGGGGGTGGTGTGGGGGATGTGGGGGAGATGGGGAGTGGTGGAGAGGGGTGGGAGGGCGGGCTGGTGAAGCCGAGGGCAGGGAGGAGAAAGGAGGTGGTGGGTGGGGCGGTGAAAGGGGGAGGGGATGGTAGAGAGGGTGAGGAGAAAGGTGTTGGCAGTGGCAGCAGCAGCAGGCAGACAGCAGCAGGTGGGGCAGAGGGTGGCAGCAGCAATGGGGGTGTGGTGGGTGCTTCGACTGCCCCTGGCAGGGCCGCACATGCAGAGGGAGGAGGGGAGATGCGCGGTGTGCTGGGCGCGTGGGAGCGCGTTGCAAGGGCTGTGAAGAGCAGAGTTGAGACGGTGACACGACGTGCACGTGCAAGCAGCTGACACCACTCATGCACGGTGCCTCTACAATATCGATCAGTGTGTGCTGCTGCTCATTCCCTCATTTTGAGGGCGTGCGTTGGTTTGAACTTTGATTATCTTTTGGCCTTGGCTTCCTGGACGGAATGGAGCAGGCATGTCGTTCATGTGAGGCGTTGACGGACTCGTATGGACGGAAGTATTGCAAGTGCTCGCAAGCAGCAGGCCTGATTTTCTCATACGGTAGTATTTAGCACGGTAACGGCACTAGGGTCTGAGTTTTCTGAATCACCCTTCTTACCCGAACCAAAGCCTTTTGCTACCGTGTTTGTAAACCACAAGGATCTTCTTGAAAAGGACGTTGCTGCTTCATATAGCAAAAAGCGCTGTTGTGTTACCGAAGCAAACTCTCAGATTCTTCATCTCATGGGGCGTTGTGGTAATTGAAGTGGCTTCGGTTCAAACTTGCCGCGCAGCTCTGGCGGCGGGTCGAAGTGGATGGCATTGAATGGCTCCTCCATGTCTGCTGCGTACGTGCTCTTCACCTTGAAATACGTCGCCTGCACACGTGGTGTGGGACACATGTGGGTGAGACTGCGAGCATGCAAGGGGGGGTTTAAAGTGCATGGCGTTGAAGGGCTTGCCCATGTCGGCTTGGTACGTGCTCTTCACCTTGAAGTACGTTGCATGCACAGGTGGTGTGGGACACGCGGCACACACGTGGTGAAAGGTGGAGGATGCATGGGGAGTCCCAAGGTGGAGGATGCATGGGGAGTCCCAAGGTGGATCATGGGCGTGCCGTGACGGCGTGCTAAGGACAGAAGAGCACGAGGAATTCGGCAGGCGGGAATGATACCACCAACACTGACACACAGCACGTGACAGCTATGCTTTACCCAGGCGGTTTTAGCGGAAGCAACCTGGATGCTACCTGGATTCAACTGGGAAGCAACCTGGAAGCAGCAAAGCACCAGGCACGAGAGGGAACTCCGGCAGTGGGGGTTACTGACAGCGTCACTGTAGAGCTGCAGCAGCTGGTCGCGTGACTTGGTGGGGTGGATCTTCTTGCCGAAGTCAAACGCGTCGCCCGGGTGGCGGCCCAGGCGTGTCATGACGGCCTGCACGTCCTCCTCCATGCGCTCAAACCGCCCCACCAGGTCGTACCTTATGCGGTCCAACCCGCACAGCAACGACTGGTGGGAGGGGGGTGGGTGGGGGAGCAAGAGAGGCACGGCGTGGGGGGAGAGGAGGGGCCAGCAGGGAAAAGCGAGAGTCCAGGGTTTTAAGGCCTCCAGACCAAAGTACATAGCGTCGTCATGTGTGGTGGAAGTGGGCACGCATGTAGTTTGTGTGGGCAAGGCGCGTGGTTGCATGCCTCCCACCTGCGGGGCGAGGTGGTTGTCCATGTTCTTGCGCCTGTCGAACCGCATGCCATACTCCACCAGGCGCACGAACTCCGGGAACGTGAAGTTGCCACCCGTGCGGTTGTTCATCTGCCTGAAGTACGCCAGATGGCCGAAGAAGTTCTGCACGGGGGAGAAGGGGGGGGAGGGCGGTGAATGGGGGAGGAGGCACGGGGAGAGAGCGAGGACGACACGGGTCAAGAAAGGGTGTGGATGCATGCAGGTGGTGCGAGGTGTTGGCAGCACCAATGTCACTCACTCATTCGACGATAAAGTGTAAGAGCGTCATCACACGGTCAGTGCCCCTGTGAGTGCGGTTCCTCGCCACCCTTGAGCCAGCAGCACAGCAAGATTGGACTGGATTGGATTGCCTCTACAATCTCATCGTGCCCAACTTCTGACCACCCGCCACCCCTCACACACGCTCCATTGCTTTTGTCAACCCCCCATATCCCAACCACCCAACCACCCAACCGCCCGCTGCCCCCAACTCACCAAATTCCAGAATTTCCTGCCCCATCCATCGGGCCCGCCGCCCGCCACGTGCTTGTTGAGGTACGCAGAGACGATGCGCTCAAAGGGCTGTCGCACGAACACAAAGCGCAGCAGGTCGGGGCGCGTCACGGCGCGGATGGCTGCCGGCTCGGAGAGCGCGTACCACAGCTCAGTGATGTTGGAGGCGAAGGGGCGGTGCGTGGACAGCAGGTCGTTGCTGTGGCTGTCGTGGTGCTGCTGCCGCAGCCACACCTTCCAGCTGGTGCAGGCGACCTTGGGCACCCAGCAGTACAGCAGGCCAATGTCCTCTGTTGGGGGGCATGTGACAGGAGCGCAGTGAGAGAGGGGAGGGGCGTGAGGAACGGTGTGGGCAGAGGGGAGAGGTAACAAGGAGATGCCAAGGAGAGGCCAAGGAGAGGCCAAGGAGAGGCCAAGGAGAGGTGGCCAGACCTTCCAGGTGGTGCAGGCCACGTTGGGCACCCAGCAGTACAGCAGCAGGACGATGCCCTCTGGTGTGGGGGCGTGGCACAGGCGCGCGGATGGAGGTGAGGCGAGGTGAGGTGCGGTGAGGAGGACGAGGGGGACGTGGAGAGGTGAGGAACCGTCCGGCAGCGAACACATCTCCCCACACATCCCTCCAACCTACCCATCCCTCCCACTCACCCATCGCTCACCATCCACGATCAGCTGGTGCCCAATGCGGTGCTTCGTGATGGGCTTCGTCGCCGGCGCCTGGCACACCGTCTCCTCGCGCACCAGCCCCACCTCCTCGCCGCGCTCCACGCCCTCCGCCATCGCCCCCACCCACCCCCCGCCGCCCCGCTCCCCCCTCCCCACAGCCCCACCGGCAGCCTGCGAAGCCTCCTGGGCGCGGCGGGCGATGGCATGGGCGTGCAGGAAGTCGGCCTGCGGCGAGTGGTGCAGGTGGATGAGGCGTGGCGCGTGGGAGAGCGCGAACAGCTCTGCGGCCTCCAGCTGGGAGCACCGGATGGACCTCTGCTTCGCGTCCAGCCCCTCCCACTTCCTCTGCGCCTCCTCCCTCTCCCTCGCCTCCCTCTCACCCACTGCTCTCTCCGCCACCTCCATCTGCTTCCGAAGCTGCTCCCTTGTCTCACCTTGCTGCTTCACCTTGTTTCTCCCTCTCTCTTGCTGCCGCTTGCCTCCATGCGCCTCATTCCCCTCCCCCAACTCGTCACCATCCTCTCCCCCCTCAGACTGCAGCAAACGTCGCAATCGCACCAAACTAAAAACATTCTGCTTCCCCTCCCCCTCCCCCTCCCCCTCCCCCTCCCCCTCCCCCTCCCCGTCCCCCTCGCCTTCCTTCTCCCCCGCCTCCTCCCCTGCCAGCACCGCCTTCCAGTCTCTGCCCATGAGCTCCTTGAGCATCGCCCTGATCTGTCGCCTTTGCTCGCCTTCCGTCTTGCCCATGTGCCGCGCCCCCATGCCCGGGCCGTACATCTTCTGTAGAAACTCCAACACTCGCTCCCTCCGCGCGTCGCCCTTTGCGTCCATCGCCCCGGCCTCTCCCCCTCCGTCCGGCCCATCCACACCAGGTATCAAGCTCGCACTCCCTCCCTCCCCTCCTCCCGCTCCTTCCTCTACTGCTCCTGCCCCGCTCCCCTCCTCCCCTCCCCCATCGCCCGTGCCTCTCACGTCCCCCTTCTCCTGCGCCTGCACCGCCTTATCCAGCCACTTCTTGCGCTCCTTCCTGCTCGCCACGCTCTTCGCCACGTCAGCGGCAGCAGCATCGGCGCGGGTGACATTCTTCGCCATGTCAGCGCGGTGCCGCTTCTCTGCGATCTGCTTGGGCGTCCACGGGTGCGGCACGATGGGCGGCGCCGCCATCTCCCCGCGCTGCGGGTTCGGCCGGCACTGTTCAGAGCGGTGCAGAGTGGTGCGGAGGAGGTGCGGCTGGCGGGCGGGGTGGAAGGTGTGGGCGACGGCGAGGGCCTGCGAGGGCCAGAAGGCGGCGATGGTGGTAAGGGTGGTGGGGTGCGCGAGGAAGAGCCACATGAGGCGACGAGCCGTGCAGTTGACGAGCTGCTTGACGTCGCACCCCGTGCAGCCTGATAACACCGGCTGCATAGGTGCAGGGATGGGATGGGTGCAGCGAAGGGGGGCACAAAAGCAGAGCACTGACTGAAGGGCGAGTGTATGAGAAGGCAGGAGCATGTGGAAGGAAGCAAGACGTTGCATCGTAACAGCTACCTAAGAGCATGGTCACATAGCGTGCGGAGAAAATGCAGAGGCAGAAGTGTAGGAGGGCAGCGCACCTCCACGTCTACAGCAGTGCAGCATACCTCACAAGCGTCTGACAGCATACCTCCATGTACACGGCCGTGCTGTGGCGCACGTGAGTGAGGTTCTCGCGTGCCACGAGCTGCTGCACGGCGGGCGAGGGGTGCAGCATGCCGTAGCACTCCGCCATGGACGCCTGCAGCTCCATCGCCTCCTCTGACCCTGGCGCCTGGCAGGGAGACAGGGAGCGAGAGGAGGGACAAGGGAGCCATTGGCCTTTCACGCGGCCTGCTTCCTGCACTGCATTGCACTGCATCGGTGGACCATCGTTGCACATGCCATGCACTCACCACTGCTCTGCACTGCAGCAAACCGTGTGTGCTCGCACCACCTCCATGATCTCACCACCATGCCCATACGCTCACCACCTCCATGCATCGCTCTGCACCGCAGTCACCACCTGCTTGCACTCACCACCTCCATGCATCGCTCTGCACCGCAGTCACCACCTGCTTGCACTCACCACTTCCATGCTAGTAGCAGCGCTGCGCAGGGACGAGAGCAGGTGGAGGCTCACAGACACTGTGCTGCCACCGCCACCGCTGCTGCTGCTGCTGCTGCCGCCGCTGCTGCTGCCACTGCTGCTGGCACCCGTACTTCCTGTGCTGCCCCCTGCCACTTGTGCCAGTCGCCTTCGTCCCGTGCTCTGCCCACCAGTGCTCTGCCCACCAGTGCTCTGCCCACCAGTGCTGCGTGTGTCACACTCCTTCCCAGTACCGGAGGACTCAGGAGCAGAAAAGAGCAGGCGGGCGGACGCCAGGCTGCCACTGCCGGTGCTGCTACCCACCCTGCTGACGCCGGTGTCCAGCAGGCGGCGGCGGTTTGAGTGAGGTTGGGTGGGGAAGGGAATGGGCGGCTGCTCCACCAGCCATGGCGCCTGCTGTGCACCGTGCGGGTTGTGCTGCGGCTGCGGCTCGCCTGGCTGTGGGCGTGGTTGCTGCTGTGGCTGTGGTTGCTGAGGTGGCTGCTGCTGACGTGGCGGTGACTGTGCCGGAGCAGGTACAATGTCCAGGTCGAGCCTCTGATGTGGCACGGGTGGGATGACGGGGTGGGGTGGGGAGCGGGCAAACAGAGAAGGTTCAAGTGCAGAATTGCAGCGGCAAAGGGGACAGGCAGGCAGCAGCGAGAAGAGGCTCACATGCTGCAAGGCAACGCCCCCCCTCCCGTTGAGATGACCTAGCTTCCGCCATCAGCAAGGGGAGGCAATGATAGGCAGGCACTGTGCGTGCTCACGCAGCAGTAGCAGCACTGCAGCATCTCTGGCAGGTCATGTTGCAACTGCGCTCGCCTGCCTGTCATCCATCAGCCGCCACAAGCCTACCACCTACCCCACCCCACCCCACTGTACAGCAAGCCTCGACTCACCCCTTCAGCGTAGAGTGGCGAGTGCAGCCACAGCGGCTTCTCATGCAGCACTGCCACCGTCGCTGCACCCGCAGCACGTGGGTCATTATGCGACCCGTTGTGCGGTGCGTCATGGTCGTCAGGCAGGGAGGGCGAGAGCGGCAGCGGCTGGAAGAGGTGGTGGAAGTGCGCGTCCCACACGCTGCTGTCCGGCTGCCACAGCACCGCCAGCCGCAGCTGCCTCACGCCTTCCTCGCCCACCCCTGACCCCTCTGCTCCCCCGCTGCTGCTGCTGCCCCCACTGCTGCCAGCAGCGCCAGTAGCGCCAGCAGCAGAGGAAGAGAGGGGGCCGTGGGGATGGGTGACACCGACGGCGTCAACGACGGGCGGGGAGAGCTTCATGGCGAGCAGCTGCGTGATGGCATAGCCTGCACACACCGCCTCCATGCGCGCGTGTAAGGGGCCCTGGGGAGGGAGAGGGGGGAAGAAATGAGTGGGGGAAGGCGCGAGTTGGGTGAAGTGGATAGGAGAGGGAAGGGAAGCAGCTGCGTGATGGCATACCCCGCACACACCGCCTCCATGCGCGCATGTAGTGGGCCCTGGGGAGGGGGAGGGGGGAAGAGAAGGGGGAGGGAGTGGGGGAGAGGGAACGGGAAGGGGATGGGAGAGAGGGGTGGAGGCGCAAGAGAACGGACCCTTTTGAAGCCCTCCCCTGACTCACACGACCGCATCCCTACTCTGGAGGGTGCTGCCGTGGCAGCGCGCTGTACCAAAAGAGATCTTGGCAATGAAAAGCCCCCTATCTTGTAAGTCCCCCACCTTGGCGCGCACAACAATGTCGGGATACGGGCACCCCGCGCCTCCTGTCGCACACGCTGCCTCCGCGTCCCCTCCCATTCTCCGCTCCCCCTCCCCCTGCTGCTCCCCCCAACGCAAATCTCGCCGCTCCTCCCGCGTTTCACCCTCCCCTTCCTCCCCTTTCCTCCCTGTCGCTCCCTCGCCGCCTGCATCCCCATTGTCACGCGCGCGCGCGTCGAACTCGCGCGCGGGCGGCAGGTCGTCGAGCGCGGAGGGCCACGCGGCGGCGGCGCTGATGTCGGCGGAGTCGATGTACGGCCCGCGCCGCTCTACCGCCACCGCCAGCGCCTCGCGGTCGATGGACGACGCGGCGCGCAAGACGGAGGGTGAGAGGAACGCGCGGCGCTGGAGAAGCGGCGCGAGGACGACGAGCAGCGCGCAGACGAACGCTACACCGGCTAGCCATCCGTAGCAGCCGGCATAGTAACCGGACTTAGCCGGCCTGTTTGGAGACTCAAACCGTCGGCCGACTGCCTTGACGAAGCGCGCCCAGGCGACGTCTAGATTGAGCGCTGCGAGGCACTGGCGATTCCAGCCGGAGAGCCACGGCGCGCGACTCCGCTGCCGCTGCTGTAGCTGCTGATGGCGACGCGCGTCGGCCCTCGGCGTCGTGAAAGGCGGCATGGCAGCTCAGTAGTGATTAACGGGAACGAATAAGAGCGATTGAAATCATCATGTGGATACTCTACTGCAGTAGCGGTGGGTCCCTGTAGTCGACATGCGCGAAGCTGCTGTGGTCCTTTCGTTGATTTCAGAGAGGCCCGGGAATAGATTGCTGAGAACCTGAGGAGCAGAGGAGTTGCCTACGAGCGAGGCCTGATGATCAGATAGCTACAAATGGTTCCGCTATAAAGTCCCGCGCTCACAAAGTCCCATTTTCAGAATGAGGAGCTTTTTCCTTTAATTCCTAGGTGTGGCCCCTCCTCTACAGTCCCTTTTTTGACCAGGTTCATTGCACGTATAAGTGCCTTGAACATTTACGGAGAATGCTAAAAAGGGCAGTTTTGTTTTAAAGTAAACATTTTTAACTGATATTTTTTGTTTCTCTTGACCGCGCTTGTTTCTTATTCCCGTCGCGCGATTCCTAGCGCGCTCCACGATGACATCTCAGTAATCTCGCTGACAGGAAGGAAAAACAAAAAGACAAACTTATTATGGCATCAAACATAATCGATGTTGTTTATTTCTGCCCGTTTTTCACGCATCACTGATAACGCGTAAAACCGTTCGACGAGAAGTTGAAGCAAGCGCGGTCCATACGTACGTATATGACAAAAAACAACAACCGTTTTTCATGCAATTTTCTCGAATTTGGGACTATAGGGTCCCGTTTGCCCGGGGTTTCGGACATTTTGACATATAGTCCGCGCGCGGCGTGTTTCTCCGTCGGACTTTAAACGAGAACAACTGTATCATCAATATTGCATCCTGCTACCACACAAGCGAGACCCGCCGATTCTGCTTCTGTCAGTGCTTCCTAGGGAGGATCGAAGAGGGCGAAGCGAAGAATGAAGGCGAACGTGACGACCGCAACCGTTTCGACAATTTCGCTGAATGGGTTGGATCTGGGCGTGGCTTCAATTCACCCTATAGCCCGAAACTGGTGTGAAACTTGGCAAGGTACTACACTTGGGGAAACAACCAGCGAAATCCAAGCACTTCGTCAGCTAATGGTGAGGCCTGCTGGTGGAGTGGCGACGTTTGGAATGCCAACCCACCAGTTCCCAGAGTACCACAGCTCCAACCAATAAGGCTAAGGGCGTGTGTCTTTTTTCCGAACCATGTGATCCGGACGGCATGCGAAGAGGGTATCCCGCTGCTAGTCCGGACCGTTGGAGCTCGTCAGCGTATTGGAGTACATGCGAGCATGGGCGAGCAATTTCGCATGTGGTATGGACCGTTGGTCCGGGAAAAAGACACACGCCCTAAGGGCGCATAACATTTTGCATTTTACGATTTCGGCCAACTTCATTGATACTCAGATTATGCCAGGAGCGTTTTGCATTCGTACTCAACCGACGAATTCTCGGTAGAGTATCTAGTTATACTGATTTAACATGTTATAAGCATATTTCTGAATCAAAAGCACCACCAGTTACATTCCGGCAGATACCCCTGAAAACAAAACATGAAAAAAAAAAAACTAAAACCCTTATATAACCTGTACATACGTTGGGAAAAAACAGCCCTAAACGCGTGAAGCCGTCCATTGTTTAGAGTTGATAATTTCCCATGTTGCCTCCAGTTTTCCAATGAGTTTTATTAATGCTGTTGTTCTCTATGGAATCGTGCTCCAACGGAAGGGCGTACAAATATAAATTTAAGCCCCCATGTCCGAGGTCAGCAGATTTACGGTCGACGAAGGCTAAACGGTGCCCTTGACCCCATTCCGTTGAGTTATTCCCAGTTTGCATCATTTTTCCCAATCGTTTATTTTTTTAATCTTTACAAAATTTGTGCTCGATAAAGACTTCCATTGTAAAGGGTTGAGTATTTTATTATTTTTATTTGTCTATTCTTGGTAGCACCTCGACACAATTATTCATCTTTAAGTTCGGTAACGGCGTTGTGTTTCTGTCACATTGCGGAGGTGTTTTTAGCGTGAAAAATGTGATTGAAAAGCGAGAATTAATCAGCAATGTAATTGAAAAGCGAGAACCAATCAGCGATGAGAAATCGATGTTGAGTACCGATGCAAAATGTCACTAGCATGTTTTGAGTATCAATGATATTGGCCATTACGATTTTGACAGACAGTCCGCTTGAAACGAAGCGGACGTGTCAGAATCCCAGCCACTAACCACTGGGATAAAATGGCTTGTTTGTGTAGCGGATGAGTGCGCCCATAACCCCCCAGGCCGCCGTGCCTGTAACCCTTCCCTAGGATCAATCGGGGATCACCAGTGGACCTCTGACACCCCCCCGCACTGGGATGCCCGAGGTGCACACACCGGGATTCGAACTCGAGACCTTCGCTCTGATAACATGTCAGAATCCCAGCCACTAACCACTGGGATAAAAGGGCTTGTTTGTGTAGCAGGTGAGTGCGCCCATAACCCCCCAGGCCGCCGTGCCTGTAACCCTTCCCTAGGATCAATCGGGGATCACCAGTGGACCTCTGACAGGACGGTCCACTTATCGGGAACGGGACCGTCCGATTGATTTTTTGCAGCTTGGACTGTCCGAAGGCAGTTTTGACATTTTTTTTCCCAATGTACAGTTTCGCGACTGCTATACAAGCGTTATGCGAATCACGGCCCTTCAAAGTTTTCGTTGTTGAATCATTTTTTTTATATGAGTTGTCTCTGGTTGGTCAATGTCAATTTACGAAGTCATAATGCAAGTTTTGTTGGTGGACGAGTCGACTCGACAATTTTAAATTTGTGCGCCAATCCCGTGCAAGGACATTCGGACAGTCCGTTTGGGTTTCGGACTGTCCACGGTTCGAATCTCGGACCGTTGAAAATGTGAAAAAGTGTCACGACAGTCCGTTTTGTTGGCGACGTCGCCAACACCATAACGAACATCCTAACGACGTTTTGCGACACTAGTTACGTTTCGCCAGACCGGACGGTCCGCAGTTTGAACCGTCGGGTGTAAAATGGTTATGCGCCCTAAAATATGAGAATGGTAAAAAAAAACAAGCAGCTCTATAGCATTTGTTAGGCCCTTTGGCCTAAATCCGCTAAAGAATAGCTGAGCTGACTAAGTATAGGATGAAACGTGGAGGAAGAAGTAAGCGAAAGAAGTGTTTGCAAAATAGGCGAAAAGGTTTCTGAGTTGAGTTGAATGAGAATTGATTGATATTGGCGAATATAAGCAAGGACAATATGAAAGAGCGAATGTCGGAAAGTACATCGTGGTACAAGAAATAAGAAGGCAAAGAAAGTAGAGTGACACGTGGCACGTGGGAATCCTAGAAGATAAGATGAGGATAAGGATGGAAGGTACTGTTTAAAATGAACAGTAAACCATCACACTAAACCTCTTCGCTTTAAGCGGCATGGTGTGTGCATGCCCTTACTGGGAATGAAGCCCCATGTTGGCATGGTGTATGAGCAGGTTGGGGGAAGGCTGGTTCTTTTTTGCCTTTACGACATTATGGTGCGGGTCTTGTTGCGGGTTGGAATTGAACTCGCAACAACAAACACCAACAAACCTATGTTATTCACTACAAAACCTTTGGTATTGCTAGTTTGGCACAGTTGGTTTTGGGGGATTGTTGTAGGGCGAAGGTTGGAATGGTAGACTTTGTCAAACTTATCACGTTTGAAACCTGAACTCTTAGTAAAGCAATTACTAGATCTAATCTAGGGGTGCCAAGTGATTCCGCCAGGATACTCTGTTGCACTTAAATAACTGTAGAGATCTAGCTTGATGGAGTGCTTCATCATTATGGAGAGTAAGGATTTTATACGTTGCCAATATATACTTACCCATATTATAAGCATAAGTGAGCTGCACGGAATGGTCCATCGAAGACAACATACTTAATCTTTTACTACGCTCTCTAGACTTGCACGCTTTCCATCTGGGAGCCTGCATCAAGTCTGTTCATGCTGCACACTGCGTCGCCCTAAGTTGCCATGTTTGGTCAAGTAGTTGTGTCGTGTTCGTGGCGGTCGCTCGCCAACCCGTCGCTCATATGGAACCATCGTCCCGGTCACCATTGTCTTGTTGCGAGTTTCGCACTATCGCTCTCCACCCTCCCTCCCTCGTTTGGGCCGCCATGCACTCCTTGCGTCGAGGGTCGGCAGCGCACTGCCCCTCAATCCTCATTTTTGCATACCATTGCTCCTCTCTGTACCCTGCTCATGTATGTCCATGGCCCTGCCCACGTCCCTGGGCCGTGCGTGGAGCGATGTTTCCTGATCGTTGTGGACGACCTTTCCCGCCACACCACAATGTTTCTTCTTGAGCAGAAGGTCGACGTGCCTGATGCCCTCCTCCCGTGGCTAGTGGCCATTCGTGCCCGGCATGCCCGCTCTTTTCTTCGTATACACTTTGACCGTGGTGGTGAGCTTGCCTCTGGTCGACTAGAGCAGATATGTCGTGCAGAAGGTATCCGCCAAACACACTCCTTGCTGATCTTACTGCAGCATAATGGGGTCAATGAGCGTTGCATTGGCTTGGTGATAGAGATTGCTCATACCTACGTGGTCCATGCACTAGTGTACCCAATTTTCCGTAGCCGTTTGCAGTCCACTAAGTTGCGCATGAGAAAAACCTATGGTCCCGTGTCTCATGACTACAGGTTTCGCCGACCCTCCTCTAGAGTAGGAAATCTATTGCTGCGCATGCGTTTCATGTCTAAGGCTGCCTTGCTCATATCTACGACCCTCGCACGGACGAGCTCTCAAACCGTACCCTCCTCTGTATCGTCCCTGGTTTCCCCCTAGACGACCATGACTGGTAGTTCTACTACCCATTGTCTCATTGTTTTGCCGCTCTCGTGATGTCACTTTTGATGAGTCTGTCTACTTCTACGATCATTTCCCTCACCGCGGTATCCCGGTTCCCTACCCTCCCCTCTTTCTCACTCCCGCTCCCGCCCTGGTTCCACTCCTCCGCTTGCTTCCCTACCCCTATGCCCTGCCTCGTCTAGTGTGTTGCATGTCACCTCCCTTCCGATTGGACCATTAGGGGAGATTGGTGACTCTCCAGGCCTTGTACGTGTGGGTGCGCCTCCTGTGTCATCGCCCCTGCCGCCATCTCTGCCATTACTGGCCTCGTCGTCGCAGTCGCCTCAGTAGCCTTCGTCGCAGCCGCAGCCGTTAACACCACAGTGGCTTGTCACTGTAGACTCTGGGGTTGCAGCTACAGAAGTTGCTGGTTCTGGGGTTCTTGCCAATGGAAGGTGCTGGCTTTGGGGGTGCTACCAAAGGAGGTTCGGGCCCTAGGGATGTCGTGGGCCTGCGACATTCAATGCAGTTGGAGCAGCAGTAGCAAAAGTTGCACTAGCAACTGCAGTAGTGGTAGCAGCAATAGCAGCCACCGCAGCAGTCGTCGTCGCCTGTGACAGCCTTCTTGAATTTCCTTCTCTTTTAATGATTGTCCTCCTTCCTTCTACTCCCCAAATCTCAAATCTCGTCGTCTACAGTCTCACGTTTCTTCCAAAAAACTCGCTGGCTCGTTCTCATCATTCATGATTGTCTCCTCCTTTGCCTCCCAAGTTTTGCTTCCAGTCCTTGGTCCATTGTTCCCCTCGTGCTCCTCCCGCTTCTCTCGTTCCCAGTTTCCAATCCATAACCCTTCGTTTTCATCCCCATCGTGTTTCGCCTCCTGTTATCTCGTTACTCCCCATTCAACCGTTACTGTCTCCTCTCCTTCGTTCTCTGACTTCGTGCTGCACGCCCTACGTTCTCTCGTATATTTTCCTCCCTTGTCACTAGCCCTGCTGCTCCTCCTCAGTATGTCTCTGCTCTTGTCACTGCTGTCACTAACTTTTTCCCCACCTAAGAATTAAACAATGCCACTCTATTGGTCTCTGCCCTTGCAAGTCCTCCGTCCGTCGGTGATGTTTTTGCCCTTGGTAGTGACGTCCTAGAGGAGAGATAATTCGAACTAGCTTTCATTGCGACCGTTGCTCCTCACCTCTGTACCATGCTGCAAGACCCTGGGGGTGACCCAGACGCTCTTGACATCCCGACCTGTCGCACCTACGATGAGGTAGTCTCGGGTTGCTGGTTCTCTCAGTGGATAGCAACCATGGATGCAGAGATGGCATCGTGGAGGTCCACACGCACCCATGTCGACGTAATTCACTCTCCTAAAGTGAATGTTGTCAATGACATGTGCATCTTCAAGGTGAATCGGCCACCTGGAGGGGGAGGCACATATGATACACTTGGTCTCACGGGCCAATAGCGCTGATATCTTTACGAAAGCACTCCAGCCTTGTGATAATCAGCAGTTCTGCACACAACTTGGCTTGTCCTAGTAAGACCTCACTTTTAAGCCTCTTGATCTCTCGTGATCTCACTTTAAAGCCTTTTATATTCATATGTATATTTATGTATCTTCAGTCATTGGTCTTATGGCCATTAGTCTTAGAGGATGTGCTAGTAGTACTACCTCGAGTTGTACACTTTTTTATTATTATTGACTGGTTTTGTGACCACCATGCTATGTTTCTCTTCTTGGCGCTGCCCTTACCTAGCTTAGGTGTGTCAAATCACACATATTTTATGTTTTGTGTACGTTTAGTCTAGGTGAGGTAAACGTGCAATATAGAGAGTACAGCTTTGCATAACCTTTTTTTTTTTTTTGCCTATTTTATGTTTTTTTTTTCTTCTTAGAATGTGCCCGAATTTGCCGCAATAGTGCACTATGGTAAGCCGTTCATGTTTTCCCCATTCCGGCAATGCTGTCGGACATTGTATGGTCCCCGCCTTACCTGCTCTTGCCAGTGCTCTCCTTTGCTACCCCCGTCTCTGCCCCACTGTCTCTCTTGTTGATGCTTCAGCTGAGCCTTGTTAGCGCCCTGAGTTCTCTGCTGTTCTTCCCCCCATGTTCATATGCCTTCACCACTTGAAAAAGTCCCTTGTCCCGCCTGCAGCAGGTGCTCAAACCCTAGCTCGGCTGACTGAGTACTCTTGGAGTATGGACGAATTCAGTGCTTGCGTGGATTGGTTTCTCAGGCTTGACACTTCCTCGTAGGATTTAGAAGTAGCAATTATAAGCATAGGTGTGAAAACAAACACGCAAGCAATCCTACCGAACCTTGCCTAATTTCTTAACTACTAGCGACGGGTTACCGTTATCCCAACGGTTCCCGCTCGCCCGCCAATTCTCGGCTTGCAGATGTGTCGCTTCGGCTGCACCCGATTTCATAGTCATCCTCCCTACTGTAGTGTCTCCTATATCCTATTAGTCACGATGATATATCTACTGCTCTACGCATAGATTAGAATCGTGACAGCTGTCGGACATTGTATGGTCCCCGCCTTACCTGCTCTTGCCAGTGCTCTCCTCTGCTACCCCCGTCTCTGCCCCACTGTCTCTCTTGTTGATGCTTCAGCTGGGCCTTGTTAGCGCCCTGAGTTCTCTGCTGTTCTTCCCCCCACGTTCATCTGCCTTCTCCACTTGCCCCCTCCGCGGTTGTCTGCCGGCCCCTGCCGACTGCCGCTGGACTTTCTCGGCATCCGTTCGGTGGACTGTTTGATCCCCTGTCCGCCCTCTTGCACGGGCCACATTGGTGCAATGGTCCGTCTTCCTCTGCCCTTGCGCCCCCACGAGTACCACCACTCCAGAGTCCTTGATCTCTTTCACCTTCCAGCGCTCAGTGCTGAGCCCAATGTCCATCATGTCATGTTTAGCCTGCTTCAGGTATACTTCCTCCCCTGCTCCTAGGGCCTTGCCCCTCTCCCCGCCTTGCCGTTCTCCCTTCTTCTTGTACCGCTGAGTGTCCCGCAGTTGAGCCACGTGCAAGTTTTCGAGTGCTGCCGGTAGGAGCTCCCTTAGGTACTTCGCCCTCGCTTCGGCCAGCCCCGCCCATTCTTCCTCCGTTGCCACCTGCACTGACCCCGTGAGGATCCTCGGTGCATCTACTGGCAGTACTGGGTCTCGCCCTAAGAGCAGGTAATACGACGATAAGTCCCTTAGTGCCGCCTGCTTGCTAAATCTGTATCCGGCCACGACCCACGGGAGCCGTGAGTCCCAGTCTCGCTTAAACTTCTCTCCGTATGCCCTCAGCTCCCTCTTCACTGTCTGTACAAATCGCAGTGAGACCGTCGCTCTGCGGGTGATATCGCGAGGTCCTTCTGTGCGTGATGCCAGTGGTCTGCAGCAGCTTATCGAACTCCCCCATGAATTTCGTCCCGTGGTCGGTGAGCACTTCCCCGCAAGCCCCGAACCTAGTGAGCACCTGCTCCTCAAACGCTTCAGCTATCTTCGCCGAGTTCTTACTGGGAAGGGCCTTCACCTCGACCCATTTGCTGCCGTGCTCGATCATGATTAAGATGTAGCGCTTCCCCCTCCTGCTCAGCGGCATCTCCCCGGCTAGGTCAAGTGACCATCGGAACCCTATGTCGTGTATGGGTAGTGACTGCAGCTCCTTCCTGCCTCGCTCTAGTTCCGCTTTATTCCGACTACACAGCTCGCACTTGGTCACCCACTCCTTGATATCTCTCCTCCTCACTCCTTGGTTTCTACTAGCTGCATGGTTCGTAGGCTGCCATATTGTCCCAACTGCCGGTGTACGGAGCTGATGATCTGCTCTCGCTCCTGAGGCCGTGGGACCAGCTTCCATCCGTCTCGAGTGTTCTTCTGCAACTGCTCTTGGTGCCACCGGTAGTGCGCTCCCCTAGCCCTGGCCCTCTCGCTAATCGTGGTTTCTTCAGCGGTCTTGCCCTGCACCCAATCCAGCACTTCCTGATCTTCCCAGACATCTGCAGGCCCCGTCCCCTTTTCTCGGTGGGCCCCTTCGGCGTCGAGTTCTCTCGCTAGAGCCACTAGGCAGGCTGTAGGGCGATTCGTCGGCGGGTTCCGTGACAGTCCATCTACGTGTTGCATGGTTTTCCCTGCTCGGTGGCGGATGGAGAAGTCATTCTTGTAAGCGCATGGCCCAGCGAGCGTTCCTCCCTGTTAGCGCTTGGTTGGTCATTAGCCAAGTCAGCGGTTGGTGATCAGTTACTAGCTCGAACTGCCTCCCTTGTAGATATACCATAAAGTGAGTGATTGCTCATACGGCTGCTAGCCCTTCACCCTCGTATGAGCTGTAGTTTGCCTCTGCCGGGTTGCAGCTCCGGCTGGCGAAAGCGACTACTTTCTCTTCTCCTTCCCTCTTCTGACACAAAATCGCTCCCATGCCAGCGCTGCTCCAGTCAGTGTACAGCACGAATGGATCCTCGGTGTTGGGCAGGGTCAGTACAGTAGCCGTCTTCACTGCTCTCAGCAGAGTCTGGAGTGCTCCCTGCTCCGCCTCCCCCCATTCCCACTTCTGATCCTCCCTCAGCAGCCGGTTTAACGCCGCTGCAGTCTTGCTGAAGTTCGGTATGAACTTCCTGTAGTAATTGAGAAACCCGAGCACGGCTCGCAGAGTGCTCCTGTCCTTCGGCTGCGGCACCCTGTCTAGGACCTCCACTTTCGCTTGCTGAATCCCCAGCTGCCCTCCTTGGACTTCGAACCCCAGGTATTTCACTCCCGTATTCCCAAAGCTGCACTTCTTCGGGTGACAGGTGAGGCCAGCTTCCCGAATGGCGTCCAACGTTGCTCGCACGTCCTTCACGTGCTGCACCGCGTTCGGACTGAAGACAACGACATCGTCAATGTAACTGGCAGCCGCCGGTACACCACGCAGTGTCGTATCCATGACTCTTTGAAACAGAGCGGGCGCGTTCTTCGTTCCGAATGGCATGAAACGCCACTCGTACAGACCGTCCGGCCCATGAAATGCCGTCTTTTTCCGGTCCGCGAGTCGAATGGGAATCTGGTTGAATCCCTGACGTAGATCCAGGGTGGAGAAGACTTTGGCTCCCTGCAGCTTATCGAAGATCTCTTCTGCCGATTGCATGGGGTACCTATCCGCCACCGTGACCTTGTTTAGACTCTGGTAATCCCCGCACATCCTCCGTGCCGATACCGCTCCTGTCAGGTCCTTCCATGAGGCTACCACTGTCGCTGCGGCATAGTCACTCTCAAAACGTTGGATCAGCCCCGCTTCCAACAATTCGTGGCATTTCTCGGTGCAGATGTCTACGTCGCCTGGACTCATCCGCCGCTTCCGTTGGTATATCGGAACCTCGGTGGTGAGTTCGATCTTCATCTCATGGGTGGTGCACCTCCCCAACTCCTGCAAGGTGTACGCGAATGTCCCGCGATGCTGCTTCAGTACTTCCTGCAGAGCTGCCGCCGACTCGGCATCCATCCCTCCTCCAAAGACCCACTCCTCGTCTGGGCCCCTTTCCTTCTTCTCTGGTAATTCTACCGCAGACTTCCCATCTCCCTCCACCACTCCTTCTGTTACCTCTAGAGCCATGTACGCCGCTCACCCTTCATCGATCTTCACATCGTACCGTTCTTCGATCCGCGCCAGCGACTTCCTCTGCCACTTGACAGAGTCCAGGTCTCGGTAGCGTTCGCTGCACGCGATGTCCCTTTGCAGCTCCTTCGCCTTGAGGTGCATCCGCATCGTATCTTGGAGCCAGGTCATGACGTTCGCGTCCATGGCTCGACCCAGGGCGGCTCGGCGCTGTTGCTCCGTCACCTCCGGATGTGCCGTAGCTCCCCACAGATGTCCCATGGCTGCTTCCCGCTCATTCGCCATCGGTTGCTCCCAAACTCCTTTCCGCACATCGTAAATCATCCCTGGTCCCGGCAGCTCTCCCTCCATCCGGAATCCACGGGCGTCCGCGTAGGACACTAGCGTAGGCAACGCCTGTCGCGGCTTGCCTGGCTCATTACACTGGTACTGCAAAGGGTGATCGGTGCACGTCACCGGGGCTGGCAGACGGTTCGGCTCCAGGATGTCACTCACTAGCCGCGGTTCTGGGCATTGCATCAGCGCTAGCGAGTGCCGTAGCGCTGCTGTGGACATCACGTTCTGCCAGTACCGCCTCGGCCGATGTGCGCGCGACCCTAGCTGTGCCGCATCTGCTGGTACTCCGCGCCCCACGACTCCGATTATCTCCTCAAACGCTCGTTTCACTTGCTCGCGCTTATCCTCAGCCAGATCTACATTCTCCGGAATGTAGGCAACTTCTCCCTGCCGCTGCTGGATCATCTCTAACACCCGCCGCAGGTCACGGAACGATGCTCCTCGCGCGTCTTCCATCCCTAGCCCTTCCCCGGCTCTAGAATATCCCTGACATTCCCACCCAGCGATAACAAGGTCTATCTGCCCCCAGCTCTCCAGTAGCTGCTCGGTGATGTCTCTGACGTCATGCACTGCTGGTTCAGACTCGTAAGGCAGCGCGTCCTCCCACATTTGATCCGGGTATTCGTCCCGCAGTAGCTCGGCGTGGTGGCGCGCCATCTTCCGCACAGCTGGATCGCACTCGACATGGATCCACTTCTTGACGGTGCATCCCGCTCGCAACGCCGCAGCCAGGCCGGTCCCGATCCCCCCATATAGTTCCAGGATGCAGATAGGTACGTCCAGAGTCTGCACCCTACTAACTCGCTCAGTCAAGTCCGGCGGGCTCTGTCCCAAGGTCCGCCTCTCAATCCGCCATTCGTACTCCTCCTCGTATCTCTCCCAGGGCCAATCCTCCAGCTCCTCTGTCAGATCCTTCCTTTGTGCCTGATACGCCTCTCGTGGCTCCTGCCGAACGAACCGGACGAGCAGCGTTCCTACGGTGCTCTCGGGGTCCCAGTATTGCACTCGGAATAGCACTTTCTCCTGCCAAGTGCAGATGGTGGCTCCCACTCGGTATAAGAGCTCCATCCCGACGAGGACATCGTAGTCCTCCGATTCCGAGACGCCGCACTGCAGCCGAATCCAACACTCCTTCTCGGTCCCTGGTAAGAGCACCACTTCCACCGGCCGCCTGGTTTTCGGCATCCACTTCGGCTCCCCTCCTTCAGCCGTCATGAGTAAGATTCCTCGCTCAATGGTGCGACCTGACCCGTCCAACTTCAGCTGTTGGGTTGGCGAGTCCCTTGCCGATGAGGACGTGGTGCGCTCCGGTATCAATGATGGCTTGCTTCACGGGCAGGCCTCCCACGGTGAGACTTCCCCGTTCTGCGATCAGCACGGATGCTTGACACACTAGCCTCTCGTTCGGGTGTCGCCTCATGTCCGAGGGCCGCACTCCTTCGACCTGACTGCTGCGGGAGCGGGTTCCGCTCGTCACTTCACTGCTCTGAGACTGGCTAGCCCTTGGTCGGAGGCGGATGTCATCCCTCGCTCGCGGATAGGCCATAGCGGCGTACTCTCGTGTGTAGTCCTCCTCGCCTTCCTCCTCGGCTTCGTCTATTTCTTCGTACAAAAACATCGCCCTCGCTTTTGCCTTCTTCAGATTAGGCAGTTGTTCCAGTCTCAGCTGCAGCCGCCGCACCTCAGCTTGGAGCTCTTCTCTAGTTGCCCCCAGCGCGTCCTTCGGTCGGCTGTAACAATCCTCCTTCCGGTGTCCACGTTTCCCGCACTGCTCGCATGTCGGCGCGTTGGGGCAGTCACGCTTCAGGTGTCCGTGCTCTCCGCAGGTGTGACAAAGCCGAGGGTCGGCTCGGCTGCTGCCCCCAGATGCCGATTCGGGTACCGCCGCCGCTGCCCAGCTCGTCTTCGGCCGACTCCTACCGTCCGAATCTTCCAGATCTAGCAGCCGTTGCGCTTGCTCCGTTTTCTTCGTCAGCAGGTAGACTTCCTTTAGAGTGACATCGGCGCCGATACCGTATACAGTGCTCCGCACTACTCCCTTCAGCTCTTCGTCTAGCCCTCGAACGAACTTCCGCACTAGCACGCGTTCGTCCGAGCTTTCTAGATCTTCGGCCAATTCACGGAGTCTGCAGTAATATGCCAGCAGCGACTCTTCTTTCTTGCGACGGAAGTCTCGAAACTCCTCGACGCGCGCCTTAGTCTGCCCCGCGAACTCCTTCCGTAGCAGCTGCACGAATCGGGCCGTCGGGTTGGCTATATCTCCGGCTGCCAGTTCTTCTAGAACTTCGTCTCGGGTCAGGCGGTAGAATGTCTCAGCTTCGCCCGCCAATGTCCCCACCATCTTCCGGAAGAATTCAGCCGGGTCATATCCATCTCTTTCCCAACAATACTGTACGGTCTCGAGCTGCATCAGGTAATTCTTCAGATTGGGCCCCACGCCAGGAATCCCCGTATATCGCTCGGCCACCTCCACTTTGGGCAAGTTGGTCGCCTTCCAGCGCATTCCGCTGATACTGTGTCCTTCCTGCGGACCTTCCGAGGCATCCGCGATGCCGCTGTGGATTAGAGCCTTCCCGGGCATCGTCTCTGGTGCGAGGCCTCCTGACGGCTTCCATCGCAGGTCGGCCCGATCCTTCTTCGGGGGCATCCTCGGCATTCCGTTTTGCGGAGTCACTGCATCTTGGGTTTTCCATCGTTCATGTACTTTCTCGGTCCAGCGAACGTCAAGCGGCGTATCCCCAGGATCCGAGACGACGGAGCGAACTCGCTCCATGTTTTCCCTCCCTTCTCGTGCACGTTGGTGAGGAGTTCTATATTTCGGTGACTCGGTCTCGGCACGTGCCGCGCCTGCGCTTCCTTGAGAAGCAATAGCTTCAGCCCGCCACCCCGCCGTGGGCTTCAACTCGTCTGTGTCGTTCCACAGTCGCGTCCTTAGGAGATCTCGGCGATTGATCTACAGCTCCTTGCTTGTTCGTTGAAAAAGTCCCTTGTCCCGCCTGCAGCAGGTGCTCAAACCCTAGCTCGGCTGACAGAGTACTCTTGGAGTATGGACGAATTCAGTGCTTGCGTGGATTGGTTTCTCAGGCTTGACACTTCCTCGTAGGATTTAGAAGTAGCAATTATAAGCATAGGTGTGAAAACAAACACGCAAGCAATCCTACCGAAGCTTGCCTAATTTCTTAAGTACTAGCGACGGGTTACCGTTATCCCAACGGTTCCCGCTCGCCCGCCAATTCTCGGCTTGCAGATGTGTCACTTCGGCTGCACCCGATTTCATAGTCATCCTCCCTACTGTAGTGTCTCCTATATCCTATTAGTCACGATAATATATCTACTGCTCTACGCATAGATTAGAATCGTGACAATGCTCGGAAGATTTCCTCGTCGAACCCTTGCCTCACTTGGACTTCTTTCCGGATTTTCCTCTAGAAAACATAGCAGTCCCCGTGCTCTCTTTAACGTATTGTCGGTGATGAAATTTATCATACAGAAGCTAAGCTTCCACCATTTCCTTTGTCTACGTGTCTTGCACGCCTTCGAGTGTCGTAATTAGCATCTACCACCCCTCTTGATGTTCGCATAGCAAGATCAAGATCCAATCCGCCTACGCGAATGTACCACTAAGGTCCATGAACGTTTCCCAAATTCCTCCACACGAGTCTCGTACTTATTCATCGATTCGCTTAACTCCACTTCACTATGAAGAACGCTAGGCGGGCTAGAATTTTGCCATGGAGAGTCTATTTTACGTGGATCGTGTCACACTTCTCACGAAATATGAATTCAGCGATAAGTGCCACAAGTGCGGTGTAGCAGAAGCGAGGTGTACAGTACCGCGGAAGAGCAGCGAAGTTCCGTATGGCGGGTGCAGAAGCCGAACCTGAGTTGATGGGTGGGCAATCAGGTGCGGGGAAGGCGTGGCAAAGGCGTGTGACGCAGGACAGCATGCAGGCGGATCGCAAGCAGGGGTGCGTCGAGGACAGCTGGTGCAGGGTCCCTACGAGGGTTTGTGCGGGAAGCGCACAATGGAGATTTGTTCTTGTACATAGAGTGGGCTGATGACCGTATGATCGAGTGCATGCACATTGCATGTGTGTACGCAAGCCAGAGGGCAGGCATCGAATGGCCTTGCTGGCACTGCTCGTTGCCTTAGGTCTAGGCAGGTATGCTCCATTGTATATAGCAGCCTAGGTCTATTCGTTCTGTGCTTGTTTCTTTGTTTCCTGCTCAAGTGGAATTTTGTGCCTCAGCTATCGTCTTAGTTAGGCCAACCCAATGCCGGAACCAGTTGAGGAAGTGGGAGATTTTTCGTAGTGGGTGAGAGAGCCGGGAAGAAGGGAGGTGCAGGGGAGTGGCATGGGTGAAATGAGTTGGTTGTGCCAGGGGGAAAGTAAGGGGAGTCAGACGGGGAGGGCTGGGCTAATGAGTCACAAGGGAGTGCAACGGAATGGGGATGAGAGCGATAACGAGCAGAATTCGACAATCTACTCTAACCACCATCTACGCTTTGTACGAAAAGTCCTCAAGCTTGATGCACGGCGCACTCTGCTCACACGATTGACACCGATGCGCTCGTTCAACATAGTGGACGCCTTTTGGTCTTGCATTTTCCAAGCCACAATGCCATCCTTATTCATTTACTAGTTGGCTTTTCTTGCAACGCTGCTCCCCATTTTTGTGCCATGCTTCTAGCCCCTGAGGGGGACCGAGACGCTCTTGACATTCTGACCCCTCGCACATATGCTGAGGCAGTCCTAGTGCTTCGCGCCTCTCAGTGGATAGCAGCCATGGACGCAAAGATGGCATCTTGGACATCCACACGCACCCACATCGACACGTTTCCCCCTCCTAAATTAACGTAGCTGAAGACATGTGGATCTTCCTGGTGCGTTATGTGGTGACATGCTAGGTCAGTTAGAGGGGGGAGCCTTCTTTCAAACATCATCCCCCATGGGAAGATGGCCACTCTTCAAGTATGGTTGCACATCACAGCGCAGCACGACTACGAGCTTCATGCACTTGGATTCTATAGTGCCTTTCTTCAAAGCAGCCACGAGTAGATCTTCATCAGCCTTCCACCTAGCGTTATTGGGTCCTTTCCTTGTGGGACGAAATGGAGCCTTCTATGGTCCATCCATGGTCCGCGTCAGGCTTCTCCTTATTAGCACAACCCGCTGCGCACTACTGTGGCTGACCTATGCTTCTTCTCGTCCTCAGCTAACCAATATCTCTTCGTTCACTTTAGCTCTATCCCATTCTACATCCTCGTCTATGTTGACAACCCTGTCTTCGCTCCTCCAGACAGAGTTACACTAGCCTCACTAAGGGCCGAACTACTAAGGGGACACACATGTACTGATTTAGGTGACCGCTATCATGGTCCGTATATTACTAGAGACACATCAGCGTGCACCATCACTCTCACTCAGTCAAGCAAGGTGCGGCATATCCTCTAGCGCTTTGGCAATCTCGTTTGCACAACGCACTCCTCTACCTATTGGCCGTATGCGCTCGGCCCCTGTCCCTAACGAGCCTGTTGAGCCCACTGGTCAGTACGTAGACCTGGTGTTGTGCCTAATGTACCTGATGACATCCATTCGCACAGACCTCGCATATCCTCGCAGCGTCCTTCTTCGTTTTGTTGAGACTGGGAGACACCAACCTGGGCACTGGTTGGCTACTAAGATAACATTGGCTATCTAGCTAGTATATCAAGAATGATGCTTCTGCTCGGAGGACCACAACCAATTGCACTCATGGGACACACACGCGAATCGTGCTACTAATGACGTCAAGACTCTCATGTCTTCTTAGGGCTACTCTTTTGGCCTTAGCACATGAGCGGTCTCATGGAGGTCCACATGGTTGCCATTGATGGCATCATCCAGTTGCAAAACAGAAATCTACACCGGCGATATGACTGCTTAAGAGCTCCTCCGGCTTACTTTGTTGCTCGCTGACATAAGCACTGACCATGGAGCCATGGCTGCACAGGAGCTGCGTTGGTTGACCTTCTTGCTCACTGACCTTGGTGAGCGGCCGAGCTCTGCACTGACCTTGTTCTCGGACAACAAGGCGATGATTCTCCTGTGTCGAGAGCCTCGACTGGAGAGCAGAGTGAAGCACATCAACGTCAGATGCTTTCTTCTTCGAGAGTTGCAGAGGCGTGGACAGGCTCGTTTGGACTTCGTGAGCTCCGAGGCCAACACTGCAGACATCTTCACCAAGGCCCTTCCGCCTTGTGACCACCACAGGTTTTGTGTGCAGTTAGGTCTCGTTGACACAGGTTCTCGTCTTGTGTAGACTTGTGTTGTCTACTTCCTTTGTTTGTACTCTTTGCATATACCTCTGTGAACTCTTGGACTGGCCTTGTGGCCTCTTGTTTGTGCTCGGACTGTATGGTGACGTTGCGATCCACCCTAAGCTTCGTCTCTTTGTGACCGGTCTTGTGATCGTGCGGTTTGGTTGTTTCATGACACCCCTCATTTAGGCTATGGGGGTGTGTCAAATGTTGTAGCCTGTAGTGAGGCATGTGATGTAGGGTACAGTTGTTAGGGTTAGGTATCTGTACCCCAACTCATAGTAATACACAAATCATTCCGTTTCTGACAAGCTCTTCCTTAAGTTCTTGATAATTTGCTCGCTCACAACTGCGACACACCGAACGTTCCACACACGAAAAAATAGAAAACGCCCACGATACACAAACTACGACATGACACACGAATAGCGAAAATCTGCTATTGACTCGACACACACTTTCGTCATCATGACTCATTATTCCCACATTATTATTAGCATGAAATATATATTATCTTGTGCCCTAAAACATTCCATGCATGCACGCAGGCACACACAAGGACAACAAGCCGAGTGCAAGCCATAGGATTGCACGAACAGCTAGGCATGCGTAGTACACTTGGTCTCTGGGACCAACACTGCTCATATCTTTATTAAGGTGCTCCCACCTTATGATCATCAGCAACTTCGTACACAGCTTCGCCTTGTCAAAGCTGGATATCTCATCTTAAGATCTTAGCTCTTATACAATGTATTGGATCCGATATTTTTATTTAGTTATACTTCTTAATTGGCCTTGTGTGTGGTCCTTTGTCTCGGAAGCTGGGCTAATAGTTCCGGCCTAAGTTGTACCTCATACCGTATACTTTGTTGTTCTTATTGACTAGCCTTGTTTTTAGTTTAGTGTCAAATGTTGTAGCCTTTAGTGATGCGTGTCATATGGGGTAGAGCAATTAGGGTTAGGCTTATGTACCCCAACCCACAACACTCAATCATCATTCAGTTCTTGACATGGTATCACCTAGGTTAGGACCATGTGGGATCTCGTTCCTTCCTCTCGCGCCCATTGTGCCTAGCCTACCACGCCCGTAGTGCCCTATCATCGTGCCCGTCCTATACCCTAGCGCCCGTCGCGCCCGTCCAGTCCCTTAGCACCTGTGGCGCCAGTCCATCCTGTCCCCTAGCGCCCGTCGTACCTGCCCGTCCCGTCCCGTCGTGTCGCGCCTGCCAGTCGCGTCGCGCCCGTCCCGTCTGTCCCGTCCCGTCGCGTCGCACCCGCCCGTCTCGTCCCGTCGCGTCGCGCCTGTCCGTCCCGCCTCGTCGCGTCGCGACTGCCCGTCCCGTCTCGCCGCGTTGCGCCTGCCAGTCGCGTCGCGCCCATCCCGTCCCGTCCCCTCGTGCCCGTCGCGCCTGCCCGTCCCGTCGCGCTGTGCCGCGCGTGCCCTTCTCGCCGTGCCGCGCCGCACCCGTCCCGTCCCGTCCTCTAGCGCCCGTAGCGCCTGTCCGCCCCGTCGCGTCCCACCTGACCGTCCCGTCACGTCCCTCTCTTCTCGATGCGTAGCGCCCTACTTGCCGCGCCCTACTCTGGCATTCTAGGCGAGTTCCACCTGTAGTTTCTCTCCACTTCCGCTATGACGATGTCTAGAGTCCTCCGCTTTGACGCCGAGGGTAGGCCGCACGAGTTCTCTGTCTAGCTCCTGCGTGTGCAGCGTCTCCTAGAGAGTCAGGTTTAGGCTAACGAGTCCCTGTGGGCGCATGCTTCCGGTGACCTTAGTGCGCCTCCTGATCCTGAACCCTTAGGTGCTGACCCCACCACTGCGGACAGAGAGCGTTTTTCACGTCAGCGCGCTGCTGTGACAGCCTGGAAGTCGAGCGACGCTGCGGCCTGCATCGCCCTCAGCAGCCACCTCCCTGAGTCTGAAGAGACCCACTTCACCCACTACACCCACTCCCTGAGTCTGCTAGTAAGTTCCTGATTGCGATCAAGGCCTGCTACGCTACTCCCACCACTGCCTCTCTTGGTCACCTATTCCTCCCATCCCTGTTTCTTGACCTCGCCTCATTTGAGCGCTCTGCTGACTTGATCGCTCACCTGCGTTCACTGGATTCTAGCTACCGCGCTGCCTGCATTGACGCACAGCTTGCACTGCTCTCCCCCCCCCCCCATGGCGATTACTATATATTTCATCGCCACTAGCCTCCCTGACCGCCTTGCCTCGGTTCGTGACGTGCTACTTCTGAAGCACCCTAGCGAGCTCACTATCGGCGTCCTTGAGTCTGCCCTCAAGGACGTCGAGAGCAACCACCGCTCAATAGCCTCCGCCTCTGGTGCTGTGCCCCCCCCACTGTTCCACGGGTGCACTGTCCCTCAGCTGCCCACCTTTACTGCCTCCCTTGCCACTGCCGCTACTGACGTGACCGCCGCTCCTGTTACAAACTCTGCGCGGTCTAGAGCTAGGAGTGGCAGGAGGGGCGGCCAGGGTGCGGGCGGCAGCGGAGGCGGCGGAGGTGGCGTGGCGGGAGGCGGTGGCGGGGGTGCAGGAGTTGGTGGAGCGCCACGTGCAGCGTCTAGTGACTCCCCTGCTGCAGCTGGTGGAGGTGACGCTCGGGTTAGTCGGGCACCTGCGGGGCTGCCAGCTGTAGGTGCTGGAGTGGAGGCTTGGTACCTGACTTAGCGACAGCAGCAGGTTCCGAGGCAGGGGTCAGGACCACATCAGCTATCGCGTAGAAACGCCCACCCTCCCTGCCCCTACCTCATCCGGATAGGTACTCGCGGCGGCCTCCGCTGTGACCGCTGCCATACACCGGGTCAATGCTTTGCTCAGCTTACTGACACTCTTCGTGCGGCCTACGGCGTCGACGACTTTGCCCCTGACTGGCTTCCTTTTGTTCGCTTGCACGGTCCCGCTCCATGGGGCATGTCTGCTTCTCAGTTGCTTGATCTCTTAGGAACTCCTCATGCTATGTATGCTGTTGTTGATTCTAGTGCTTCTGACTCTGTTTACTCACATGTTGTTAGCTTAGGTGCTAGTGTTGATCCTGTGCCAGGTGCTAGTGTAGGTACTTTCTTAGGTACTAGTCCAGGTGTTGCTCCGGAGAATGCTTCGCCGCCTTTCACCCTGGACTCCGTAGCTTTGCGCTGTTTCTTCCGTAACCACACGACTCTTATTCCGCTTCCCGCGCCGGTCTCCGTAGTACTGGCTGATCCCACTTCGTAACCAGTCACTGTTCGCTACTACGCTTCCGTGCCGGGCTGTTCCCTCGGGTTTCCTGACGGGCTTCCACGTCCCCTCGTTCTCTAGGAACTTGGTGGGTGTGAGACCGCTCGTGGGTAGCCACGTGGGTGTTTGGTTTGGGCCGTCTGGGGACTCAGCGACCTGTGTAGACGGTGACACGTACGCACGCTTAGCCGCCTTTCACAGCGAGCTGGGCTCTGATCTCTACACACTTCACACTAGCCCCCAAGAGAGGCAGCACCCGCAGCAGCAGCAGTAGCAGCTGCCTCCGACCCCTTTCACTGCCCCCCGTCAGGTCCCCATGTCTCACCAGGTTGCCGCCTCCCATCAGGTAGCTATGTCTGGTGAGGTTCCAGCGACTGGTCTGGTTGCTGCGTCTTACTCGTGCCGGTCGCTTGCCCACCTCACCGTTCTGTGGCACCACCATCTAGTTCATCCGTCCATTCCTCGCCTTCGCACTATGTCTAGTCAACGTCTTGTCTTACGTCTCTCGCGAGTCTTGCCGTCGCTACCGCCTTCGCCTGCACCACCTTGCGTCCCTTGCGTCGAGGGTCGGCTGCGCGCCACCCCTCACTCCTCCTCCCTTCGTCCGGCCACCGAGCCCTTTGAGACTCTCCACTTGGACGTCTGGGGCCCAACCCCTCGCCCTGGCCCTAAGCGCGAGAGTTTCTTTCTGGTGGTCGTTGACGACTACTCTCGCTACCCCACAGTGTTCTTCCTGGCGAAGAAGTCTGAGGTAACTTCTACGATGATCCGGTGGTTGCTTTCCACTGCGGACACTCGTGGTCGTCGTGTCAGCTGTCTTCACTCCAACCGCGAGGGTGAGTTTCGCTCCGGCGATCTCGTTGGATTCGGTAGCGAGCAGGGCATCCGTCAGTCCAAGACGCTTCCAGAGTCCCCACAGCAGAATGGGGTTGCTGAGCGCCGCATAGGCTTGGTCATGGAGATTGCCCGCACCTCCATGACTCACGCCCGTGCCCCCCATTTTCTGTGGCCCTACGCGGTTCGGTACGCCGCTCACCAGCTGAACCTCTGGCCACGTGTCTCTCGGCCAGAGGTTTCACCGACCAGTCTTTGGACCAGGTCCCCTGGTGCTGCGTCGCGTTTTCGTGTCTGGGGCTGCTTGGCGCTTGTTCGCGACACCTCCGCGGACAAGCTCTCCCCTCGCGCCCTTCCCTGTGTCTTCCTTGGTTTCCCTGCGGACTCCTCTGACTTCACCTTTTACCACCCTCCCCTTCACCGAATCTTTGACTCCCGCAACGTCCATTTCGACGAGTCCGTTCCCTACTACACCCGGTACCCCTGTCGAGGTCTCCCGGTTCCTCCTCCCCCTCTCTGCCTGACTCTTGCTCCCCCTCCTACTCCTCAGATACAACCCCCCCCCCTGGTCCAGCCCCGTCAGGTGTGTCACACGCTCCCCCCCCCCCCCCCCCTCGGTAGCCCCTCAGGTGCCGTCCCCTTCCCCGCAGTCCTCCTCATAGCCTACTGCAGACCCTATGGGAGCTGGTGTTCGTGGCGAGGACCCTGGAGGTGCTAGCTCTAGAGGAGTTGGAGTTGGAGCTGAGAGCGTACCTGTACGAGGTCCTCTTTCTGGGGGTGCTAGGGTTGGAGCTGAGCCCGTGACTGCAGGATAATCTAGTCTTCGGGGAGCTGGTGTTAGTCGAGCCGTCCCTAGCGGTGCTACGACTGGGGGTGTGGGTGCGCCCTCTGCCAGACCCGGAGAGCCTGGGACTGACCGTGTTGGCTCTGGGGGTAGTGCGACTGGTGCTGTGGAGGGCAGTCCTGAAGCTACCACCGCCCCAGTCACTACTCCTCACCCACACCCCTACCCGACCCGTCGCCAGGCTCGTCTTCGCCGTGCACGTGAGGAGCAGCTGGAGTTGGAGTGGCAGCAGCTGGAGCTACGACAGGTGGAGGAGCAGTAGCAGCTGCAGCCGCCGCAACAAGAGCAGCAATAGTAGCAGCAGCCGTAGCTGCCGCAGCAGCAGCAGCAGCAGCAGCAACCGCTACAGGAGGAGCAGCAGCAGGAGCAGCAGCAGCTGCCACCTCCTTCTCCTGTCTCTGGCCTTTGGACCCTCAATCTCCCCTCTCCCTCTCCTCCCCCCCCCCCTCTCCTCCTGTCTACGATCCCACGCTTCCTCCTTTTGACCCCACGCCAACTGTTTTCCCCCGTTCTCAGCCTCCGTTGTCCCCTTCTTTTTCTCACACTTGGGCTTCTCGCTCTCCTCGTGCTCATCCCTCGTCCCCTGTCCCCGTCACTGACCTTTGTACTGTCCTGTTTCGTTCTAGTCCGCCTCGATCGACTTCGTCTGTGCTTCCTTCTCCTCCTGAGTCGGCCCTCACTGCTTCCCTCTCTACTCCTATTACTCACTACTACCGCACGTACCGTCCTCTTCTCTCGCGTGTTCTCGCCTCTCTTGTCACACACCCTTGTGCCTCTCTGTCCTCTGTCTCCGCCCTTACTGCCGCAGTCACTGAGTTTGCCACTACTCGCCTCCTTGACTACGGCACTCGTCTCGTGGCTGCTCCTCCTACCAGTCCTCTGGTCGTTGGGGGGTGAGTCTGCCCCTTGGCTGTATTGCCCTAGAGGACAGGCAGTTTGAGCTAGAGTTCCTGGCAGCCGCTTCCCCTCATCTCTGTGCCATGCTGTCACCCCTGAGGGAGACCCCGACGCCCTTGACATACCGACTCCTCGCACTTACGCTGAGGCAGTGTCAGGGTCTTGGGCCTCTCAGTGGAGAGCTGCCATGGACGCAGAGATGGCCTCCTACAGATCCACAGGCACTTATGTCGACGAGGTTCTCCCCCCGGGGGTGAACGTAGTCAATGGCATGAGGATCCTCAGGGTGAAGCGGCCACCGGGATCTCCTCCGGTCTTCAAGGCGCGCTATGTGGCTAGAGGTTTCAGTCAGCGCGAGGGAGTTGACTTCTTTCAGACCTTCGCGCCTACCCTGAAGATGACCACTCTTTGGGTGTTACTTCACTTAGCAGCACAAAAAGACTACGAGCTACACTCTCTCGACTTCTCCACTGCCTTCCTTCAGGGTAGCCTACACGAGGAGGTCTGGTTGCGTCGTCCCTCTGCCTTCATTGGCACTTTCCCTCCTGGGACCTAGTGGAAGCTCAGGCGACCGGTCTACGGTCTCCGTCAGGCTCCTTGTGAGTGGCACGACACCCTTCGTTCTACCCTGTCTGACCTCGGTTTCCAGCCGTCTTCTGCTGACCCGTCGCTGTTTGTTCGTCGTGGCTCCAACCCGTTCTTTGTACTGGTCTACGTCGACGACCTGGTCTTCGCCACAGCTGACAGGGGTGCTTTGGCTTACGTGAAGTCCGAACTGCAGAAGAGACACACGTGCACTGACCTTGGTGAGCTGCGCCACTACCTTGGCCTGCAGGTCACCAGGGAGAGAGCCGCTTGCACCATTACACTCTCACAGTCACACATGGTGCAGCAGGTCCTTTAGCGGTTCGGGCTTCAGCACTCCACCGTACAGCGCACACCTCTTGCCGTTGACCACAGACTCACTGGTCCCTTTCCTGACGAGCCTAGTGGTCCTTACGCAGAGCTTGTGGGCTGCCTCATGTACCTGATGACTTGTACTCGCCCGGACCTCGCCTTCCCTCTCAGCATCCTTGCCCGCTTTGTTGCGCCAGGGAGTCACCATCCTGTTCACTGGACAGCTGCTGTGAGGGTGGTGAAGTTCCTAGGGACGACATTAGGCGTAGGGCTGGTACTTGGAGGGAGACGACCAGTCGTACTTACTGGTCACTGTGACTCTTCTTACGCTGACGACGCCGAGACTCACAGGTCTACTCAGGGGTACTGTTTCAGCCTGGGCTCTGGAGCTGTTTCGTGGAGGTCCACGCGTTCCTCCTCGGTCTCGACCTCCACCGCTGAGGCTGAGATCTACGCTAGAGCCATGGCTGCACAGGAGCTGCGTTGGTTGACCTTCTTGCTCACTGACCTTGGTGAGCGGTCGAGCTCTGCACCGACCTTGTTGACTGACAACCATGCGACGATTCTCCTCTTTCGAGAGCCTCGACTGGAGAGCAATGTGAAGCACATCAACGTCAGGTACTTTCTTCTACGAGAGTTGCAGAGGCGTGGACAGGCTCGCTTGGACTTCGTGGAGTCCGAGGCCAACACTGCAGACATCTTCACACAGGCCCTTCCGCCTTGTGACCACCACAGGTGTTGTGTGCAGTTAGGTCTCGTTGACACAGGTTCTCGTCTTGTGTAGACTTGTGTTCCCTGCTTGCTTTGCTTGTGCACTTTGCATATACCTCTGTGAACTCTTGGACTGGCCTTGTGGCAATTTTGCTTGTGCTCGGACTGTGTGGTGACGTTGTGATCCACCCTGAGCTTTGTTTCTTTGTGACTGGTCTTGTTCCCGTACGTTTTTAGTTTTGCTTGACACCCCTCACTTAGGCTATGGGGGTGTGTCAAATCTGGAGCATTTAGTGATGCGTGTCATATGGGGTACAGTAGTTGGGTTAGGCTTACGTACCCCAACCCACAACACTCAGTCATCATTCAATTCTTGACATTTAGGAGCCGGACTAGTGCCGTATCTTAGTGTCAAAAAGTGAAGCTAGGAAGAGATTAGTTTAGGACAAGGAGCCATTCTGTGAGCAGCATGAGCGAGAAGGTTTTGGCCAAAGCGGTTGAGTCCACTGTTGAGCGAGGTACAAATAGGAAAACAAGACAGGAACAAATGGTGCACCACCAGCAAGAAGTGCAACAATAAACCACAGTACCGTATGGCCCCGGATATAGGCGCCGTCCGATTAAAGGCGCCGACGCTTCTACCTGGAGCATGGCGGTTATCGCCGGAAATCGATTATAAGCGCATGCATAACTTTATTTTCCAACCCCGATTAAAACGGTAGCGAATTTCAAATTTCAAGCGAGTCAGCACCCAATTTCACTTTGTTTGACTTTCGAGGGCTTGAGTGGTTGCACGTCCAGTCAGGATGAGCTGGCATGCGGGCAAATTCACGTGCCAAAGCTTTGTGCAGCGTCAGAGAATCGCCCTCGCGCGATTTTGATTCAGGACGCTGTAAAATTCCGATTCGATTGATCTTATGAGACTGAAATGTGCAATTTGGTGCGGTAATGTTGTATTTTTGTATTTGTCATTATATAAGCACCGGCGCTTATGGCCGATACTCAATTGCAAGCGCCCCCCTTAAAAAAAAAAGATTTTATTATACGCGCATATGCGCTACTATCTGGGGTGATACGGTAACTATTTCTACAGGCAGCCACTAGCAATTTGTACAAAGATACTGTTCGACACTAAGAACAAGCATTGGGTTGATAGTTAAAAATCGATTATCGCACAAACCCCCGCAAAAGGGCAAAAAACTGTAAACCGCTAGGGGAAATATTTCAGGTGATTATGGTACAAGAATTCAAGGGTGTGGTATAATTTACATAGATTTTTGGCCGGTCACCCTGAATTCGCACCATTGACCATTGCGCTGATCACCACAGGCATGGTCTCATGAATGAATACTATCAATCAACTGATCCAATCTCTCACACGAGAAGTTTTGGGGAAACGCATAGAACACTTCTCTCGCTGCGGCATTTTTCAAGCTCGCATCTCCCTAATGAGTCTTGCAAGAGCACTGCGCATTGCCTTGCTAGATGGCTCATGGGGACGGCGGAGGATGGAGGAGCCTGTCAGAATGAACAAGAGTGATTGAACTAGGAAAGAGTTGGGTACAAGTAGGAAACCCTAAACTTACTGTACCCCATAGTAACTACCCCACTACAGCCTAAACAAACTGTAGCAGATATAACATTTGACACACCCCCATAGGCAAAGTGGGGGAGAACAAGGGGTCACAAGACCAGTCAAGAAAGGCAAAGCAAGCTCAGGGTGGATCACAACGTCACCACACACTCTGAGCACAAGCAAAGGGCCACTAGGCCAGTTCACATGCAGAGGCATATATGCAACACAAGCAGCATAGTGATCTCTACCTAGAAAAGCAAGCATGCAGGTATACATATAGATCACTAGTACAAGCAAAGCCTTCAGCAAGTGAGGAAAGGTGGGCACAAGCCCTAGCATAGTGCAGAAACGCTGATGATCACCAGACTGAAGTGCCTTGGTGAATATATCAGCAGTGTTGGCCTGAGTGGCCACGTAACGCAGGCGAAGCTGACCACGCTGCTGCAACTCTCGAGCCAGGAAGTAACGGAGAGCAATGTGCTTCGTTCTGTGCTCCAGTCTGTGCTCCTCACACAAGGCAATGGCAGCCTTGTTGTCGACGTACAGCACTGGAGGAGAACGAGGCCGCTCTCCCAAGTCGGTCAGCAGGTAGGTGAGCCAGCGCAACTCCTGTGCAGCCATGGCTGTGGCGTAGATCTCAGCCTCACAACTAGAGCTGAGAACAGAAGAAGAGCGTGTGGAACGCCAAGAAACTGAACCAGAGCCAAGGCTGAAGGTGTAACCCTGTGACGACCGCTGAGTAGCCTGGTCGTCAACCCAAGAAGCGTCTGAGTGCCCAGTGAGGACAACTGGGCTCTTCCCTCCAAGCACTAGCCCCATGCCTGATGTGCTGCACAAGGAGCGCAGTACCCTCTTAGCGGCAGCCATGTGCTCAGGTCGGTGCCAACCAGGAGCCACGTAGCGAGCCAGGAGACCAAGAGGGTACGCGAGGTCAGGACGAGTGCAAGTCATCAGGTACATGAGGCAGCCAACTAGCTCTGGGTAAGGACCACTCGGCTCTACGGACTCGTCCGAAGGTGGAGCTGAGAGCGAGTGACCTGTAGCCAGAGGAGTGGCCTGTGCCGAGGACCAGGTGAAGCCGAAGCGCTGAAGGACCTGCTGCACCATGTGTGACTGAGTCAGTGTGATGGTGCGGCGTGCTCTGTCCCGGGTGATCTGCAAGCCAAGGTAGCTGCGCAGTTCACCCAGGTATGTGCACGTGTGTCTCTTCTGCAGCTCCGACTTCACGTGGGCAAGAGCCTCAGTGTCAGCAGTGGCAAAGACCAAGTCGTCGACGTACACGAGGATGTAGAACGGCGGCAGCGAGGTGTCGGTGCGCAGAAACAGCGACAGGTCAGCAGTAGAAGGCGTGAACCCAAGAGCCGCAAGTGTAGTCCTCAGTGTGTCGTGCCACTCACGTGGTGCCTGGCGGAGACCGTAGACCGGCCGCCGGAGGCTCCACTGGAAACTAGGAGGGAACGACCCAGTGAAGCCAGGAGGGCGGCGCAGCCAGATCTCCTCGTGCAGGCTGCCCTGCAAGAAAGCTGTGCTGAAGTCAAGAGAGTGAAGCTCGTAGTCACGCTGAGCGGCAACGTGCAGCAGCACCCGAAGAGTGGTCATCTTCGGGGTGGGGGAGAAGGTCTGGAAGAAGTCTACTCCCTCTTGCTGACTGAAGCCTCGAGCAACGTAACGAGCCTTGAAGACAGGCGGAGAACTCGGCGGCCGCTTCACCCTGAAAATCCACATGCCACTGACGATGTTCGCCCCAGGAGGGGGAACCTCGTCGACGTAAGTGCTTGTGGACTTCCAGGATGCCATCTCTGCGTCCATGGCTGTCTGCCACTGAGAGGAGTACTCACCCGCGATCGCCTCAGCGTAAGAGCGCGGGGTCGGGATGTCTGGAGCATCCGGGTCTCCCTCAGGTGCAAGCAGCATGGCCACGAGATGAGGTACAGCAGCGGCAAAGCACTCAAACTCCTCTTGCCTGTCCTCAAGGACGTCCGTGCCAAGAGCACACTCACCCCCAACGGACGGAGGACAGACAGACTCAGACTCAGACTCAGCAACAAGACTCGCGGCGTAGTCTAGACGACAGTGAGCAGCAAAGTCGACAAGCTCAGCAACCAAGGCAGACGCAGCAGCTGACCCAAAGGAAGGGTCAGTAACAGCAGTGGCGAGGAGACGCGTGACAGTAGGACGAGCAGCACGAAGAGAGTCAGACTCCGGGTCAGCAAGGGCAGGAAGAGAGGACGCAGGAGGAGACGGCAGAGGGACACGCTGTGGAGCAGTGGAAGGACGAAGCGCCATCTGGTGAGTGCCTGGGAGAGCAGGAGGACGCGGACACGGAACACGACGACCAGTGCGAGCAGCACGAACAGGTGACGCAGATCGAGACTTCTACAGGCGACGCAGGACGAGACTCAGGCTCACGACGCTCAGCAAGACCGCCGGTCGGACCAGTGTAGGGAGAAGGACTAGGGAGTGGCGAGGCAGGCTGTAACTGTGACTGCGACTGGACAGGCGGAGGACACTCTAAGGAGGGAGTAGGACAAGGAGGAGGCGGCTGACCAAGAACCTGCTGAAGGAGGGGAACGAAGTACGGCTGTGGCCGTGAAGTGCCCCCAGAAGCAGCAGAGACAGCACCAGAACCTCCAGCAGTAGCGCCAACGCCCTCAGCACCCCCAGCAGCTCCAGTACCTCCGGCAGCACCAGCAGCACCCCCAGTGGGACCAGAACCAGCAGCACCTCCAGCAGCTCCAGTACCTCCGGGAGTACCACCAGCACCTCCAGCGGGGCCAGCACTAGCAGCACCTCCAGTAGCTCCAGGACCTCCAGCAGCAGCAGGGCCTCCAGCGGGCGGCACCCTAACACGAGAAGCTCCACTACGGAGGCTGCAGCGCCGAGCATACCACTCACGTAGCCGTTGAGGGGAGGGAGGCTCCGGACCTGACACTGCACGTGTAGGACCACCAGCCCCAACTCCAGCAGAACCCCCAGCTCCAGTAGCCCCACGCCGGAGGCTGTAACGCTGGGAGTACCACTCACGCAGCTGCTGTGAAGAGGGAGCGCCAACAGGCGAAGCACTGTCAGTCTCAGAACCCCCAGCCTCAGCTCCTCTAGGCTCAACACCCCCAGTCCCAGTGCCCCAGGCTCAGCACCCCCAGTCTCAGCACCCGCAGTCCCCGCACCCCCACGCTCAACACCCCCAGTCTCCGCACCCCCAGGCTCAGCACCCCCAGTCTCAGTACCCCCAGACCCAGTACCACCAGGCTCAACATGCTCAATACCTCGCGCAGGACCAGAGTCGACAGCTACCTCGACAGGCTCGACCGGGTCTACATGGGACACACCGGAGGGAGCAGCACCCTGGGGAGGGAGGGGGTCTACCGACGGGACACCTGGGGTGAGGAAGAGCGGCGGGGGGGGGGGAGCGGGGCAGTGCGGTAGGGGAAAAGGCGGTAAAAGGGTACCGACTCGTCAAAAGTGACGTCCTGAGAGGGGAAGACACGACGCGAGGTGGGGTGGTAAAACTGCCAGCCAGGCGCGTCAGGGACAAAGCCAAGGAAGACACAAGGAACGGCACAGGAGGAGAGCTTGTCCGCGGACGTATCGCGGACAAAGGCTCGACATCCCCAGACTCGGAACACCGACGCATCGCCAACCTCCCCCGTCCAACGCAGTGTGGGCGAGGTCTCCGGAGCAGAGACACGGGGCCAGAGGTTGAGCTGATGCGCGGCGTACTGAACTGCAAACGGCCACAGAAAATGGGGGGCAGCTGCATGGATCATGGAGGTACGAGCGACCTCCATGACTAAGCCAATGCGGCGCTCAGCAACCCCATTCTGCTGAGGAGAGGCCGGGAGAGTGAACGTCTGGCGGATGCCGTGCTCCGCACAGTAGGCTGCCAAGAGGTCGGAGGAAAACTCACCACCCCTGTCAGAGTGCAGACGCAGGACAGGAAAGTCCGACTGGAACCGCTCGCGGAGCTGGAGACGAGCAGCGCGGATCCAAGGGATCAAGACATCAGGGACCTCACCCTTGGTACGCAAGGGGAAGACCATGGTGTAACGCGTGTAGTCGTCGACGACCAGCAGGAAGTACCGCTCGTGGCCCTGTCCACAGACGCGGGCTGGGCCCCACACGTCCAGGTGGAGAGTCTGCAAGGGAGCCTCTGTGGGAGGGAACGAGGAGGAGTGAGGAGCGGCGCGCTGCCGCCCCTCGACACAGGGAAGACAGGGAGGAGCAGGCGAGGGAGGGAGGGGAGGGAGCACCCTGGGAAGACCAGAGACAAGGTACCGGGAGTGCATGCCGCGAAGGCGCTGCACTGACGGGTGACCAAGTCGGTGGTGCCAGAGGACAGTCCGGTGCGACAGGGAGCGACACGAGCAGGGGGCCGACAGCTGACCTGACGCAGACGCAGACGCAGCTACCTGAGGGGACTCAGTGGTCAGTGTGTACAAGTCCGACCCCGGCTGCCGAGTGAAGGTAGCCAGGTGACGACCCGTCTGGGCACACGTGCAGTGCGTCACACGCTCGTAGGCAGGGGTGAACTGGTGAACACCCGCGTCCTGGAGCGCGGAGCCAGCCACCAAGTTCGTAGAGAACGAGGGGAGGTAAAGGCCCGACAGTGTGCCAGACGGGACAGCAGGACAAGGGAGGGCAGTGGTGGAGGTCGCAAGGACCGGACCCCCGGAGGGGTCAGCCAGGGAGACAACAACCGGCCTAGGGAGCTGCTCGAGGGCAGTGCGGTCGCGAAAGAAACAGCGGGAAGCACCTGAGTCCAGTGTGAAGGTGTGCAGTGCCTGAGTAGACGTAGTACCTGAAAGCGCAGACTCACAAGCACCTGAAGCAGCAGACTCACGAGCGCCTAGAGCAGCAGCCTCACCAGCACCTGGAGCAGCAGACTGGATACCGGGGTCAGGCGGCCCACACAGGTGACAGGCTCCCTCGGCACTAGTAGACAATGCATACATTGCAGTGAGAATAGCATCATAGTCAAGAGCAAGGATATCTACCCTCTGCCTAAGCAGCTCCACCCAGTCGGGGAGCTCAGCGTCGTCGCCAAACTCTGTACGCCAAGCGTCGCTCAGACGGGCGAAGCAGTGAGACTTGTTAGAATCTAGCAGCAGGAATGGATGAACTAACAGGATGCAGGAGTACAAGTAGTAAACCCTAACTAGGTTGTACCCCATATGGGCTACCCCACTACAGCCTAGACAATATGCAGCACATATAGTTTGACACACCCCCATAGGCAAAGTGGGGGAGAACAAGGGGTCACACGACCAGTCAAGAGAAGCAAAACAAGCTCAGGGTGGATCACAACGTCACCACGCATTCTGAGCACAAGCAAAGGGCCACTGGGCCAGTTCACATGCAGAGATATATATGCAGCAATAACAGTACAGTGATGGCTACCTAGCAAGAGCCAGCATGCATATATATATATGTACAGATCACAGTACAAGCAGAGACTACAGCAAGTGTGGAAACGTAGGCACAAGGCCTAACAGAGTACAAAAGCGCTGATGATCACCAGACGGAAGTGCCTTGGTGAATATGTCAGCAGTGTTGGCCCGAGTGGCCACGTGGCGAAGACGAAGCTGGCCTCGCTGCTGCAACTCTCGAGCCAGGAAGTACCGCAGAGCAATGTGCTTCGTTCTGTGCTCCAGTCTGTGCTCCTCACACAAGGCAATGGCGGCCTTGTTGTCAACGTACAGCACTGGAGGAGAACGAGGCTGCTCTCCCAAGTCAGTCAGCAGGTAGGTGAGCCAGCGTAACTCCTGTGCAGCCATGGCGGTGGCGTAGATCTCAGCCTCACAACTGGAGCCGAGAACTGAAGTCGAGCGTGTAGAACGCCACGAAACTGAACCAGAGCCAAGGCTGAAGGTGTAACCCTGTGACGACCGCTGAGTAGCCAGGTCGTCAACCCAAGAAGCGTCTGAGTGCCCAGTGAGGACAACTGGGCTCGTCCCTCCAAGCACTAGCCCCATGCCTGATGTGCTGCACAAGTAACGCAGTACCCTCTTAGCAGCAGCCATGTGCTCAGGTCGGTGCCGACCAGGAGCCACGTAGCGAGCCAGGAGACCAAGAGGGTATGCGAGGTCAGGTCGAGTGCAAGTCATCAGGTACATGAGGCAGCCGACTAGCTCTGGGTAAGGACCACTCGGCTCTACGGACTCGTCCGAAGGTGGAGCTGAGAGCGTGTGACCTGTAGCCAGAGGAGTGGCCTGTGCTGAAGACCAGGTGAAGCCGAAGCGCTGAAGGACCTGCTGCACCATGTGTGACTGAGTCAAGGTGATGGTGCGACGTGCTCTGTCTCGGGTGATCTGCAAGCCAAGGTAGCTGCGCAGCTCACCCAAGTCTGTGCACGTGTGTCTCTTCTGCAGCTCCGACTTCACGTGGGCGAGAGCCTCAGTGTCAGCAGTGGCAAAAACCAAGTCGTCGACATATACGAGGATGTAGAACGGCGGCAGGGAAGTGTCGGTGCGCAGAAACAGCGACGGGTCAGCAGTAGAAGGCGCAAACCCAAGAGCCGCAAGCGTAGTCCTCAGTGTGTCGTGCCACTCACGTGGCGCCTGGCGGAGACCGTAGACCGGCCGCCGGAGGCTCCACTGGGTGCCAGGAGGGAACGACCCAGTGAAGCCCGGGGGGCGGCGCAGCCAGATCTCCTCGTGCAGGCTGCCCTGCAAGAAAGCTGTGCTGAAGTCAAGAGAGTGAAGCTCGTAGTCACGGTGAGCAGCAACATGCAGCAGCACCCGAAGAGTGGTCATCTTCGGGGTGGGGGAGAAGGTCTGGAAGAAGTCAACTCCCTCTCGCTGACTGAAGCCTCGAGCCACGTAACGCGCCTTGAAGACAGGCGGAGAACCCGGCGGCCGCTTCACCCTGAAAATCCACATGCCACTGACGATGTTCGCCCCAGGTGGGGGAACCTCGTCAACGTAGGTGCCTGTGGACTTCCAGGAAGCCATCTCTGCGTCCATGGCTGCCTGCCACTGAGAGGAGTAGGGACCCTCTATCGCCTCTGCGTAAGAGCGCGGAGTCGGGATGTCTGGTGCATCCGGGTCTCCCTCAGGGGCAAGTAGCGAGGACACAAGATGAGGTAAAGCAGCAGCAAGGCACTGGAACTCCTCCTGCCTGTCCTCAAGGACGTCCGTGCTAAGAGCACACTCACCCCCGTCGGACGGAGGACAGACAGACTCAGACTCAGTAACAAGACTGGCAGTGAAGTCTAGACGACAGGCAGCAGCAAAGTCAACAAGCTCAGCGACAAGAGCAGACGCAGCAGCAGACTCAAACGACGGGTCAGTGACAACTGTGGCTAGTAGACGCGTGACAGTAGGGTGCTGAGCACGAAACCGGTCAGACGCAGGGTCCGGAACGTCAGGCAAAGAGGACGCAGGAGGAGACGGCAGAGGAACAGGCTGCGGAACAGAGGAAGGACGACGGACTACGAGGTGCGCGCTGGGGACAGCCGGCGGACGCGAACGAGGAACACGAGGACCGGTACGACCAGGACGAGCAGGCGAGACAGGACGCGACGCAGGCTCACGACGCACAGCAGGACTACCAGTCAGCTCAGCGTAAGGAGAAGGAGCAGGCAGCGGCGAGCCAGTCTGTAACGGAAGACCAGTAGACGACGGAAGAGTAAGAACCTGACGAAGAACAGAGGCAGACGGCGGCAGAGACGACGGAGACGGCGGAGCGAAGAACAGTCGTGTCGGCGCAGCTGCACCAGAACCAGCAGCTCCAGCAGCTCCAGTGCCTCCAGCAGCTCCAGTACCTCCAGCAGCTCCAGTACCTCCAGCAGCTCCAGAAGCTCCAGGCCCAGAGCCGACACCTCGAGTCCCAGGGTCTCCAACCTCTGTGTCTCCAGCAGCAGCACCCCCAGAACCAGCACCTCCAGTCCCAGGGTCTCCAACCGCAGGGTCTCCAGCAGTAGCACCCCCAGAACCAGCACCTCCAGCTCCAGGGTCTCCAACCTCAGCGTCTCCAGCAGCAGCACCCCCAGAGCCAGCACCTCCAGTCCAAGGGTCTCCAGCCTCAGTGTCTCCAGCACGAGCCCCTCCAGAACCAGCAACTCCAGCACCTCCAGTAGACAAAGGACCAGCACGACTCCGAGCTCCAGCAGCGCGACGCTGACGGCGACCGTACCAGTCCTGCAGCTGCTGTGGGGTGAGAGGCACACGGGGACGAAGGCGGCCACTCCAAGGAGACCGCGCAACAGCAGACTCAGAACCCTCAGCGCCCGCACCCCCAACGGCTCCAGAACCTCCGGTGTCAGTACCCTCAGCACCAGTACCTCCAGCGACTCCAGAACCTCCAGCGCGAGCACCCTCAACAGCTCCAGGACCTCCAGCTCCAGCGCCACCAGGACTAGGCCCTCCAGCAGCTCCTGAACCTCCAGCGCCAGCACCCTCAGTAGCTCCAGAACCTCCAGCGTCAGTACCGCCAAGCTCAGCACCCCCAGACCCCTCACACGCAGGCTCAGCACCACCAGGCTCTACACCCTCAAGCTCCGCACCCTCAGGCTCAGTACCCCCAGACTCAGCACCCCCAGGCTCCGCACCCCCAGGCTCAGCACCCCGAGCAGGACCACTCGCAGGAGGACCTGAGTCACCAGTGACCTCAACCGGCGCAGTCAAGGGAGGAGGGTCTACCTGAGAAACACCTGAAGGAGCAGGACCGGGAGCGGGGAGGGGGTCTACCTGGGGAGCACCTGGAGCAAGGAAGAGCGGCGGGGGGGGGAGCGAGGCAGTGCGGTAGGGGAAGAGACGGTAAAAGGGAACCGACTCGTCGAACGTGACGTCCTGAGACGCAAAGACACGGCGCGAGGTGGGGTGGTAAAACTGCCAACCAGGCGCGTCAGGGACAAAGCCAAGGAAGACACAGGGAACAGCGCGGGCGGAGAGCTTGTCCGCGGTGGTATCGCGGACAAAGGCACGAGCACCCCAGACCCGGAAACGCGACGCATCGCCAACCTTCCCCGTCCACAGCAGTGTGGGCGAGGTCTCCGGCAAGGAGACACGGGGCCAGAGGTTGAGCTGATGCGCGGCGTACCGGACCGCAAACGGCCACAGAAAATGGGGGGCAGCCGCATGGATCATGGAGGTACGAGCGACCTCCATGACTAAGCCAATGCGGCGCTCAGCAACCCCATTCTGCTGCGGAGAGGCCGGAAGCGTGAACGACTGGGTGATGCCGTGCTCCGCACAGTAGGCTGCCAAGAGGTCGGAGGAAAACTCTCCACCTCTGTCAGAGTGCAGACGCAGGACAGGAAAGTCCGACCGGAACCGCTCGCGGAGCTGGAGACGAACAGCGCGGATCCAGGGGATCAAAACAGCAGGGACGTCCCCCTTGCTCTGCAAGGGGAAGACCGTGGTGTAACGCGTGTAGTCGTCGACGACCAGCAGGAAGTACCGCTCGCGGCCCTGTCCCTGGACGCGGGCTGGGCCCCACACGTCCAGATGGAGCGTCTGCAGTGGAGCCTCTGTGGGAGGAAACGAGGAGGAGTGAGGAGCGGCGCGCTGCCGCCCCTCGACGCAAGGAATGCAGGGCGGCGCAGGCGAGGGAGGGAGGGCAGGCAGGGACCTGGGAAGACCAGAGACCAGGGAGCGAGAGTGCATGGTACGCAGGCGAGGCAAGGAGGGGTGACCAAGGCGGTGGTGCCACAGGAGAGTGTCGTGCGACAAAGCGCGACACTCGCAGGGGGCCGCCAGCTGACCAGACGCAGACGCAAACGCAGACGCAGCTACCTGAGGGGACTCAGTGGTCAGTGTGTACAGACTCGAGCCAGGTGCACGGGTGAACGTGGCCAAGTGCCGGCCCGTCCTAGCACACGTACAGTGAGTCACTCGCTGACTCGCAGGAGTGAACTGGTCAACCCCCCCATCCTGGAGGTCAGCTCCACTCACCAAGTTCGTAGAGAACGAGGGGAGGTAAAGACCTGACAGCGAGCCGGACGGGACGGCCGGACACGGCAGAACCGTGGAATAGTGGGCAAGGACTGGCACCCCAGAGGGGTCCGCCAGGGAGACCGGGACTGGCCGACGGAGCGGCGTAAGTGCGGTGCAGTCGCGAAAGAAGGAGCGGGAAGCTCCTGAGTCAAGGGTGAAGGTGTGCGAGACCGCAGTGGGCGCAGTACCAGAGAGAGCAGACACAGCAGCACCTGATGCCACGGCCTCACCAGTACCTAGAGCAGTAGACGTACTAGCACCGAGAGCAGCAGCCTCACCAGCACCTAGAGCAGGAGACGCACTAGCACCTAGGGCAGCAGCCTCACCAGGGTCAGGCGGTACGCACAGGCAACAGGCACGGTCAGCACTAGTAGACAATGCATACATGGCAGTGAGAATAGCATCATAGTCAAGCGCAAAGATATCTACCCTCTGTCTATGCAGCTCCAGCCAGGTGGGGAGCTCAGCCTCGTCGCCAAACACTGTGCGCCAGTCGTCGCTCAGACGGGCGAAGCAGCGGGACTGTGTGTGACCAAGCGTCCCACAAGGCTGACCAGTCCTAGCACCTGTGCGAATGACGTACGGGCAGCGGACTGTACGCGTAGACCTGCTACACTGAGCGTACCACTCCTGGAGCTGCCGGGGCGTAAGTGTCTCACGTGGACGTCCCTGCAGCTGCAGCTGGCCACTGCCAGACGCTCCCAACTGACCAGCTCCAGGGCGACAGCTACGACGGCTACCGCGACAACCCCAGCTAGTATACCACTCACTAAGCTGCTGAGGCGTCAGAGGCTCGCGTGAATGTCGCTGGAGCTGCATCTGGCCACCTGCCAGTAGCAGTAGCGCAGGAAAGGCAGGCGCGGCAGGCAGGCAAGCAAGCAGGCAGGCAGGCAGGCCGGCAGGTAGGCAGGCAGCCAGGCAGGCAGGCAGGCAGGCAGACAGGCAGGCAGGTAGGCAGGCAGGCAGGCAGGCAAGTAGACACGCAGGCAGACAGGCAGGCAGGCAGGCAGGCCGGCAGGCAGGCAGGCAGCCAGGCCGGCAGGCAGGCAGGCAGACAGGCAGGCCGTCAGGCAGGCAGGCAGGCGCTCACCAAAGGCTGGGAGAGCAGGGCCGGCGCTCGAGTAGGCGCACGACAGCGGCGACGTCGGGGCCGCAAAACCGGCTGCAGAGCAGGGCCGAAACAGCTGGAGGGCGCTGCCGCGTCAGCGGCAGTAGCAGGGTGGGGCCGCGTCAGCGGCAGGTCGGGGTCGTGGCAGCTGCAGGGCGGGGCCGCATCAGCGGCAGGTCGGGGCCATGGCAGCTGCTGGGCGGGGCCGCATCAGCGGCAGGTCGGGGCCGAGGCAAAGGGCCGCGCGCGGCCGCGCTAGGGAGTAGCGGGCCGCGCGCGGCTCGGCGCGGGCTGTTGCGGGCCGCGCGCGGGCCGTGCGAGGCAGGAGCAGGCCTCGCGCGGCTCGGCACGAGCTGCTGCGGGCCGCGCGCGGGCTGCGCGAGGCCGTAGCAGGCCGCGCGCGGCTCGACGCGGGCTGCGCGGGCTCGGCGCGGGCTGCGCGCGGCAGCTGCGAGCTGCGCGCGGCTCGGTGCGGGCTGCGCGCGGTTGCAGCGGGCTGTGCGCGGCTCGGTGCAGGCTGCGCGCGGCTGCAGCGGGCTGCGCGCGGCTCGGTGCGGGCTGCGCGTGGCTGCAGCGGGCTGCGCGCGACTCGGGGCGGGCTGCGCGATCTCGGTGCGGGCAGCGCGCGGTAGCAGCGTGTGTGCGGGCCCGACAGGCGTGTAGAGGCGGCGCGCGGGCCTTACGGGCCTCTAGGGGAAGCGCGCAGGCAAGGCAAGGCAAGGCAAGGCATACAAGGCAAGGCAAGGCTACGTGGGGTAGCGCGGTAACCGCAGCGGTAGGTGGGCCCGAAAAAAAACGGTCCTACGGACCTTAGTGCTCTGAAACCATGTTAGAATCTAGCAGCAGGAATGGATGAACTAACAGGATGCAGGAGTACAAGTAGTAAACCCTAACTAGGTTGTACCCCATATGGGCTACCCCACTACAGCCTAGACAATATGCAGCACATATAGTTTGACAAGACTCTGTGTGACCAGGCGTCCCGCAAGGCTGACCAGTCCGGACACCCGTGCGAATAACGTGCAGGCATCAAGCAGTACGCAGCGACCCTCTACTCTGAGCGTACCACTCACGAAGCTGCTGGGGCGAACGAGTCTCGCTCAGACGACGCTGCTGCGGCACCGAGCCACTACAAGAAACTCCCGGACTACGCACTCCAGGACGACTCCCACTACTACCGCCCCAACAACCTCAATGGGCGTACCACTCACGAAGCTGCTGGGGCGTGAGGGACACACGCGGACGGCCCTGGAGCTGCATCTGGTCACGCCAGGAGCAGCAATAGAAGCAGTAGCAGCAGGACGGGTAGGGACGTGCTCACCAGTGGTGGGAAGGGCAGGCGCACGACGGAGGCGACTGCGGGGCCGCTACAGCGGCAGGGCGGGGCCAGGGGCGGCTGCTGCAGTGGCGGCTGCTCAAGGGGCCGCTGCTCCAGGGGCCAGGGGCGGCTGCTGCAGTGGCGGCTGCTCCAGGGGCCAGGGGCGGCTGCGGCAGTGGCAGCTGCTCCAGGGGCCAGGGGCGGCTGCTGCAGTGGCGGCTGCTCCAGGGGCCAGGGGCGGCTGCTGCAGGGACGGCTGCTCCAGGGACCAGGCGCAGGGTAGGGGCGACGTGGCGGGTAGGGCGTGCGCGGGGTACTCTGCAAAAAAAAATTGCCCCGAACATTGTTTGTGCAGTGGATAAGGTTTGCTAAAAGTACTATCGGGGCACCAATGCTCGTGGTTTATCATGTGAATTGCTCAACGGTAGAGGTTTGTTTGATGTTTCATTGCGGGGTTTGCGTAAGCAATCTTCCGCAGGCTCGGCAACGAGTGTGTGAGCAATCTTCTGAAGGCTTAGCAAGAAGTGCATGAGCTATGCGCCAACATTGCTGAACCTGCAGCAGGCTCGGCAATGAGTGTGTGAGCAATCTTCCAAAGGCTTGGCAAGGAGTGCTTGAGCTGTGCGCCAGCATTGCCCATCCTTACAACGACAGCTAGGGGAATTCCCAAAAAAGGCTCGCTGTAACGGACATAATAATTTGCAATTGATTACAAACGTTATATATAAAAGATAGTTACAAGCATGAAATGTATAGTCTCACATCAACAATCGTAGATCCAAGTAGGACATTAACGCACAAATCCTAGCTACGTACCCGCTTACAGTACACCTGCACACCAGCAACAATCGGTAACCAGCCCTTAGAAAAGGATGAAATTTTGCACATAGCACCAACACACAGCGGAGTTAGTTAGCATGGTAAGGACGTTGCAAAAGCACCCAAAAAGCGGCATACCTTTCATCTGGCGTCAGGATGTGACCGGGGACAATCTGCAGGAAATGCATAAATTTCACAGGGATAAACTTGGCGATATTATGGCGATGTATGGCGATAGTAGAGAATCATAAACTCCAGCGACAGTAGGCTTGGAAGTTTGACAACAATGATAATCTCGAAAGTCGTTGATCTCGTGCTGATGTTAAGCGAAAATTTGTCTCTGTAACAGAATTAGGTTCCCACAAGGTAGTGTTAGCGTGAAACAGAAACTCACCTAATTTGCACATGGATGGACCAGCGAGTGTAGGGCGTGAAACCGTACGGTCATCACGATATTCGTGCAGCCGTGGAAGACTTTCTATATCCTGGCGGAGGGAGATAGTAAGACGAACAGAGTATAGACAGCGGAATTAGTACAGCATATATTAGGAACAAAACGCACTGTGCCGGAGCAACGAAAAAACGCATACATAACTGGAATAAAGCGCAATCTGCTAGAGCATTACGCAAGCCGAGGAAAATGGAGCATGGAAGTTGAGAGTGAATGGAGTGCTGAGCTGTGAATAGAGTTTGAATAGGGAGGAGGGTGGGAGAAGCGTCCGTCACGCCAAGGAGCATTGCAGTGCTGTTGTTTCGCACGTGTGCATTAGCGAAGCAAAGACGAAGTGTTGCGAAATGTTTATTGAGCGCTACACCAGTCACAAGACACATCCACACTGTCACATTCAGAGTGTGACACCGAACCGAAAGGATCAGTCGCGCTGTTTTTTTACGCGTCAGCAAAGCCTTATCTGAAAACAAATTCGTCATCGCGAGTGTTACTGTACGACAGCGAAACTTTCTGCAACATTGAACTGTAAGTTCAGATTCACTGTAGCATGACTACACCGCTATACATCCTCCTCGACCGTAGATTATCTGTTGTACCTCACCAAATTGGCACGTGCAGGGCTGCTGGGATGTGAACCGTGAGTGGCTGCTGAGGCAATGGGGGAGGGGAGGCATTCCTCCCACCTCCGCAACATTGGGTCAGCATTGTTGTTCCCCAAAACCAATGCTTCAAGTTTCGCTAGTCATTCCCGGTGCAATGGTGAGCGCGCATGCATGGGGAAAACCCATTTTTGGGCATGGATTGTGTCGTATATTTTTTTGCAGAGTACTGCAGGGCGACGCGGCGGGCAGGGGCGACGTCGCGCGGGCCCCGCAGGGGCGTCGCGACGAGCGGGGGCGACGCCTGGGTCCCGCTGGGGCGGCGCGACGCGCAGAAGCCGCGCCTCGCGGGTCCCGCAGGGGCGTCGCTAAGAGGCAGAGGGCGACGCGCGGGGCCCGCAAGGGCGTCGCGAAGAGGCAGGGGGCGACGCGCGGGGCCCGTAAGGGCGTCGCGAAGAGGTAGGGGCGACGCGCGGGTCCCGGCGGGCTGCAGCCGCCGGAGTGCAGCAGCCGTGGCGCGCGGGGTACAGCCTGCGCGCGAGCGTCGGCCTACGGGCGGCGGCGGCCTACGGGCGACGTACGGGCGCCCCACGGGCTGCGTAAGGGCGGCCTACGGGCAGCGTACGGGCGGCAAGCAGCCTACGGGTGGCGGCCTACGTGCAGAGCAACTGATGGCATGAGAGCGACTGATGGCATGAGAGCAACTGATGGCATGAGAATTGCGGCTGGATATGTGCAACATGCGCACAGAAGACAATAGAAATGGCAGCTGAAACAACGATTCTTGTGCACGATGGTAAGAATGACTGTGCTCGGGTGCCCATCTCACATGAGGTGCAGCGCTACATACTTAGGTGCTCCTTCACCACCACCTCCCTTTGCATCAGCAGCCGGACCAGCACCAGCAGCAACAGCCAAAGCAACAACAGGAGGAGAACCAGCTCTGACAGGAGCCGTTGGACCAGTGGGGGCAGTAGTAGGAGTGGCAAGGTCATTGGCCGCAGAGGTGGCAGGGGGGGAGGGGTGGGAGTGAGCGCTGGTAAGGCGGGCAACGGCCCGAGTGACTGCCGGCACAAAGCAAAGAACCTCATAGTTGGCTTGAGAGCGCAGCTGGTGAAACAAATGGCAGAGAGAGAGAGAGAGAGAGAGAGAGAGAGAGAGAGAGAGAGAGAGAGAGAGAGAGAGAGAGAGAGAGAGAGAGAGAGAGAGAGAGAGAGAGAGAGAGAGAGGGCAGGAGAGGGGTAGAAGAAGGGGGAGGGCATGTGATGGGAAAGGACAAGGACAGCTTCTGGGTTGACTTTAAAAGCGCCTCCTAGTTTGCCCAACGGTGTAGCTAATGTGGGGGAATGACAAAAAGAGCAGAGAGACGACAAGAAGGTCACCACTAGGTCGCCCTCAAAGACTGGTGAGCTCTGAAAGCCATGTGCCTTTCAACTTGTGAGAGCCTGTGAGCCGCTAGTTAACTTTCAATGCACTTCTTACCTTTTATGCACTGGCTCAATACCTCCAATGCGCTGGTTATCTTGTTCAGAGGTACAGGGAGGTCATCGCTGAGCCTGAACTTGAAATTGTTGAGCTTCAACACCTGCACCCTCCTGTCATGAGATGGTGGAGGGAGGGATGAGGGGCGAGAGGGGAGGGTTGTTTCGAGTGGACTCAAAATACAATGCGGTGGTTACCTTGTGCAGATGTGCAAGGAGGGCAACTACCACAAGGTAACCACAGTATTGGGGAGGAGTGGTGCGAGGAGGGCATCGCTGAGCTTGAAGTTGAAGCAGGGGAGGAGGGGACGTGAGAGGCAGGGAGAGGGGGCGAGTAGTTGGGCAAGGACGAGCAACGAACCCAAATAATTTAGAAGAGTGATTGAAGGGAAGCTGGTGCATGAACATTGCACGGCCTTATTGGCATCATGTGTTCACTGTTGGTGCAACCCTACGGTTTGCACCCCGCTTGTTGTTCGTGTGCGTGCATGCATGTGTGAATGGAATGGTATGAAGGCATGAGATAATATATATCTTATGCTTATATTAGTGTGTGAATGATGAGTCTTGTTGTGTGTGTGTGTGTCGAGTCAATAGCGAGTTATCGCTAGTCGCGTATCACGCGGTCGTTTCTGTCCCGTGCGCGGTTTCTATTTTGTCGTGTGTCCCGTGCGCGGTTTCTATTTTGTCGTGTGTCCCGTGCGCGGTTTCTATTTTGTCGTGTGTCGAACGTTCGGCGTGTCGCAGGTGTGTGCAGCAGACCCATCAAGAACTCAAGGATGAGTTTATGGTGAAGAACCAGAGCCTTGGTTTCAAGATTCAAGTGAACTCGAAGCCCGCAAAAAGGGGTACACTTCACTTGGTGTAGGCCCTTGTGGTGTTTCGAGACCCTTCTTGGTTGGGGACAGTGTGGCACTGTTCCACATCACTGTACCTCGGCTCTTGGGGTTTGTAGGAGCTGGGAGTCATTCCCAACTCGTAAATCTTCTTTTTTTATGTGTTCTAAGACTAAAGTGACTGCCATAGTGCCATACCTTCAAACTGATGTCGCGTCTTCATTACTTGGTAAAACTGTGCGATCTAAATTGCTCCTTGTAGAGGACGTCAAGACGCTCCAGATCCAATTTGAATCAGGTCATTTGGAGCTGTGACCAGAACGCTATGAACGTTTGAAGCCGCTGTGCAGAAATCCGTCTGTGCACTCTATCTTTCGTTTTAGGCACATTCAAGCCTATTGTGACAATAACATTCACAAGGCAGGAGAGACAACAGTTGAGCCAGCGCACTGCCCACCAATCGTCCAGCCTGGGTTGGCTCTTGTGGGCACAGTGTGAGCAGGGAAGACAGGCGCAGCACATTGTTGAGGAAATGCTCTATAAGTAGCTGTAAGGCGCTGCAACGAGGCGCCACCCACCTGATGATGCTCCCTGTAGTGCTCTGGCAAGGAGGCTTTGGGCACAATGTGCACCACCGGGAGAGGATTCCAAGAACGATGGGCAGTTTTTAAGAGACAGGGTCCTTCTAAGGACAGAGGGCATGGTGGTTAGTAACATGCGATTACCATATGTACAGCAGGCGTTTGAGACGGCTCAACAGCCAGCCACCCACCTGTAGTAGTATGGAGAACATGCTTTGGGCACCGTGCGCAGCCACCACCGGAGGCAGGTCTCTTAGCGCCGTGGGCAGTTGCGGCACCACCCGCACTGAGGGGGTGAGCGAGCGGATGAAGTTAGGCACGTCAAACACATCGGAGAATGTGCTGGTGGAGGGGGGGAGTGATAAGGGGGTTGCAAGAGCGGAATGGGGATGAAATGGGTGGAAAGAGAGGGGCGGAGATGAGGATGGGCCTGAATGGGAGGGTGGAGAGCGTGTAGTCGGTGATGCGAATAGGTGAGCGCCGAAATGTTGGAGAATGGGTGGCAGCAGAATGGAGCATGGAGAGGGGAATGACGATAAAATAAGGGGGGGAAGGGGATTGGACTGTCGGTCGGGTCAGGGCATCGGCGATGTTATTTGCCTCTTTTTTGTACGTGATGCGGTAGGTGAAGTGGCTTTCCATGTAGTCCAGCCACCGATTTTTGTCGCGGGTTACAGTTGGGCTGAGCTCGCAGGTACTGTAGGGACTTGTGGTCCGCGTCAACAGTGACGTCCGCGCCCGTCACATAGCAACGCCACAGTATGAACGCGTATATTATGACGAGCATCTCCTTGTCGTGTATTGGGTAGTTGCGCTCGGCTACTTGCAGCTTGCGTGAATCGTAGGCAATTCGCTATCGCCCATTCCCAAAATCTTGGAGAAGCACTGCTTCGATGGCGAAATCCGAGGCGTCGGCAACGACTTCGTACGGCTTTGATGGGTCGGCAATGCACAGAACTGGAGGGGAAACAAGAAAATTCTTCAACTCTTGAATAGCCGCCTCTGCTTCCTCCCCCTACACAAAAGTCATTCTTGTCCTTGTGCAGCAGGTCGGTCAGCGGGCTGGTTATCCCACCCATATTCGGGATAAACCACCTGACGTAATTCACAAACCCCTGAAAACTCTTAAGTTCCGTAACGTTGGTCGGGGGACTTCCACTCCTGAATGGTCTTGATCTTCGTCGGGTCAATTGTAATGCCATCGCGAGAGATAACGTGCCCCAAACATTCCAACTCCTGCTTAAAGAACTCGCACTTAGAGCCCTTGGTGATGAGGCGGTTCTTCTGCAACCGCGTAAACACTCCGTCAAGGTCGCGGAGGTGCTGCTCCCGTGTCCTATTGAAAATCAGGATATCGTCCAAATAGACGATAACACATCGGTCTAGACGATCCCGAAAAACCCTGTTCGTGGTGCGTTGAAATGTCGAAGGCGCATTCATGAGGCCGAACGGCATCACGGTGAACTCGTAGCTTCCGTAGCGGGTGCAAAACGCAGACTTGTGACAATCGTCTGCGAAGACCCGGATCTGATTGTAACTGCCACGCAAGTCGGTTTTCGAGAAGTAGCGAGCGCCGCGAAGTTGATCGAGGAGGTCGTCGGTGCGTGGGATTGGGTAGCGAGATTTGATGGTCACCCGGTTGAGCGCACGATACTCAATGGACATGCGAAGCCCGCCGTCTCTCTTTGATGTAAACAGGATCGGCGCTGCGAAGGGAGATGTACTGGGGCGGATGAACCCCTTCTCCAACAGTGCATCAATTTGCGTTCGCAGCTCCTCGAGTTCCGGCTGGTTCAACTGCCACTGTGTCTGAACAGTCGACTACGCGCCGGGCTCCAACTTGTTTTTGTGGTCCTCGGGGCGTTCTGGTGGCAGTCCAGGTGGCACATTGTCGGGAAAGATGTCGGGGTACTGTCGAATCAGCTCCGCTAAATCAGGTGGCACAGTTGCACACAACTTCTCGATGTCGTTTCCGTCGGTGTCGTCTGGCAACTCGCAAAACATACGGCGTACAGCTGCGCGCCTCGGTTGAAGTGGCGAGCTAGAGTGATGGCCTTGACACACGGGGCTTGGATGTAGTCAGGTGTCCATGCAGGCAGTTTAATTAGCCCCTCGTGCCTGCTGATGCTGCACGAACCCGTTGTCCAATCGATGATGGGGTTGTGCTTTCGCAGCCAATCACGCACAAATCGATGTGCACGATAGCCAGGGCGTCCTTGGCGTCCGAGCCCTTGTCGGGGAAGGTGTGTCGCGCCAGCTTCCCGCCGATGCACAAGACACACGGAGAGTCGGTGCCGGCCGACGGCTTGATGTCCACGCCAGTGTGCGAGCTTCGCATGCCACCTGTCCGGCGTCGACTTTGTCGCCGTAGTGATTGTCCGCAGAGCCACCACCTCAGCCGGCATCGACGCAGACGTCTCGGAGCACGGGCATAAGTCGGTGCAGAGGACCCGGCCGGTGTACTTCGCTTGACCAAGCACGTCCTCGGCCGCTGAAACGAGCAGCATCCCGTCGCTGTCGTCTTGCAGCTTCACACCGCTCTCCTTCAGTTGGTTAGCTGAAAGCAGGTCGCCTGCACGCCCGGGACGTAGAGCACGTCGGGGATGAGCACCTGCTTCCTAGTGTCCCCTAGCAGAGCGACGGTGCCACGGCCACGAACGTCCTGCAGCGCCCCATTAAAGTCGCGCACGTGCTTGACGTCACCGCTTGGCTCCAAGTCGACGAAGGCCTCCTTCGTCCCCATCAGGTGGTGTGAGCAACCGCTGTCGAGGAGGTACACTGCCGGGTTCGCCACCACGGCTGCCGCCACCGCCTGGAAGTCCTCGCCGGCCTCCGGCGCCAGCGAGACGGTTGGCTCTACGACGCAGACCAGCAAGCATGACGCCTCCTTGTCACATCGCTCCTTGCCGCTTGTGGAGGAGTCAGCGTCCTTCACCGAGGTCGACTTTTTCGACTACTTCTCCTTGCGCGACTTGCTTTCCCGACGTAAACGACAATTGGCCAACCTCCCGCGGCCTCCCTTGGCGTCGTCGTCGGAGTCACTGCGGTCGGGGCACTCGAAGGAGAGATGGTCGAGGTCGCCGCACAGCCAACATTTCCGGCGTCGCCCTCCTCCTCCACGACCGCTGTCCTTAGCTGACTTCCCCTTGTTGTCGGGGCGGCGTAGTGCGCCTCTGGCAGGAGCTCTGTGGACTGCTCGACCTCCTGCATTGCCTCATCCCTCAAGATGTACGAGGTCAGCGAGTCCTCGTTGAGAGACTCGCGCATGCCCGGCACCACCGTCAATCGCTTCATCAGGTTGTAGCTGCTCGGGAGCCCCTTGATGACGTGCGCGATGTACGACGCCGTCGAGTATTCGACGCCGGCCATCCGCATGCAGGCAAGGAGACGTTGAGCTCAGTTGCAGTGGTCAATCACCGTCTCCTGCTCGCCCATCCGCAGGTGCGTCATCTGCTCCTCCAACTGGCCGATGTACAGGTCGTCAGTGACCTGGTATGTAGTTGTGATGAACTGCAACACCTGATGGCCGGCGCCCAGGTGACGCCGGCAAGACTTCAAAGCAATCTAAACCACCGGTGAGCAGCACCGCGAGATGACCGTGAAGGTCAGCAGCTGCACGGCGCGAAACTCCGCGCGCAGCTCGGCATTGCTCTCCGGCGGCGTCTCCACATTGCGGTTGGCGAAGCACATCAGCCCGGCCATCTCCAGCTGGGGCTCGATGGATTCCTTCCACGTGAGCAGGTCGTGACGACCAACCAGCGGGGGGTTGACCGCGATCTTGTCCGGCGTGAACTTGAAGTACTCGTAGGTCGGCGCTATCCCACTTGCAGTCACGTGGGTCGCCGACGTCGGCGTCACGCTGCCCCGACATCCACCGACGTCGCCTTATGAGGAGCCTGCAGCCGCCGACGACTGCAGCCCTCGCGCCTAAACGTCGCCGACTTTACCGTCGGCCATCCGGAACACCCCTCTCTGCCTCGACGTGCCACCCGAACTGTTGCCGACTTGGTCACCGGCGTTGACGCCCACGTCGACGCCGCCCTCGTTGTTCACCGGTCGAGGAGAGGCAGGTCGAGAAGGGTGCTCCGTCGCCCACTTTGCGCGGATGCCGAGCTCAACGACCTCCAAGGGGAGCGTCTCCCCGTACTCGCCATCAGCGTGGCGTCTCCTCGCATGAGCCAGCCGTGTCTCCAAGGTATCCACTACGTTTGCATCACCTACGGTGCCCACCATGGTGAAAACACAGCTGCCGGCCTACGAACACGATAGGTAGTGCCCAACTAGGTCGGCTACACCGAATGTCGTAAAACAACTCTGCCTGCCATCTGCTCCTTCAACTGTGTCTCCTCTTCTTGTCTGTCCTTGTCGTGCCTCAGCCACTCCCATGAAAGAGATTAAGCTCTCGCCACACAGGTCCTCCCTGAGTGGTGTGTCACCTAGTGCAAGGGTTGAGGTAACAACGTTCCACTATACGAAAGGATAACAAGAAAAAAGCAGTGAGGGTGTGTGGGTTAGTGAATTTACCTGGCCCAGGCTCGAACCGTGCATTTCTCAATGTGCGCCTCGAGCCTGGGTTGGTTTGTTCACATTGGTTCCTTGGATTCCCCCCTCGGTGCTCTCCTAACAACTTCGCGGCACTCTCCCTGTCCCCAACTACCTACACCCCAAATGTGCATACTTAGTATTTGCTACACCCAGAACTACACCGCAACAAACCTGGCACCGTATATGCACAATCGTGCATATTCTGTGACAACTGTCGTAAAACAGCTCTGCCTGCCATCTGCTCCTTCAACTGGGTCTCCTCTTCTTGTCTGTCCTTGTGCTGCCTCAGCCACTCCCTGCCCCCTCCTGTGCCTATGCTCGAGTGGCTTGAGCGCGGGTCACAGGACCGTTCCGCTGAGGCCCTGTCCCTCTGATCACAGGCGTGTTCGTCTGGTGCTCCTTCAACTACGCCCCCTTCTCATTCTCCAAGACCAACACCCTTGAGGGGCGCACTTCCTTAACCTTCCACCGCACGGTCACCAACCCCACATCCAGCGTGTCCTGCTTTGCTCTCTTCAGGTATACTTCTTGTCCTTCACATACTCCCTTCGGCACTCTCCCCTCCCCTTTGCGTTGCCTCTGCTCATATCTCCTGGCATCCCGCAGCTGTGCGGTGTGCCGATTCTCCAGCGCGGCCGGCATCATGAACCGCATGTACCGAGCTCGAACATCCAATAAGGCCACCCAATTCTTGATTATGCCTGCTGTCACTGTATCCGTCAAAACCTGTGGTGGCCCCACTAGCAGGATCGGCTCTCGACCATATAGCAGTCTGTACGGTGAGTGATCCCGCAGCGCAGCCTGCTTCCCGAACCAGTACCCTGCCGTGATCCAGTCCAGTTCATCGTCCCAGTCCCTCTTTCTCTGTTCCCCATATGTCCGCAACCCCCGCTTGATGGTTTGCACTATGCGTTCAGTCAGTCCGTCACTCTGCAGGTGGTAGCGGGAGGTACGCCGGTGGATGATTCCGGACTCTTCCAGCAACTTCTTAAACTCTCCTTGAATCCCGGTTCCCTGATGTGTAAGCACTTCTCCGCACGCTCCAAATCGACACACCACCTGTGCCTTAAAAGCCGCCGCCACGTGTCTTGCACTTTTGCTGGGGATGGCTCTCACCTCCAGCCACTTACTTACGTGCTCGACCATGAGCACAATGTACTGGTTTCCGCTCCTGCTTAGCGGCAGCTCTCCCGCCAGGTCCAGAGACCATTGAAATCCCAAGCCACAAATGGGCAGCGACTGCAGCTCTGCCTTGGCCTGAGTCAGATTGGCTTTGCTCCTTTGACATGCCTCACACCCCTCTACCCACTCTTTCACCTGCCTGCGCATCCCTTCCCTCCACCAGCCCGTCTTCAGCAGATGTGCGGTCCTCTCGTGCCCGAAATGCCCCAGCTTGGTATGCACTTTTCTAAACACTGCTTCTCGCTCCTTTGGTGTTGGCACAAGTTTCCAGCCATCTTCGGTTTTGATCTGCAGCTGTTGTTGATACCACCTGTAGTGGTGTCCTCGTGCCCTCACCCTCTCAGACACTGTCTCATCCTCCTCGGTCTCCCCCTTCACCCATTCCAATGCTTTCTCATCCTCCCAGATGTCAGCTGGCCCCTTGCTCCCCTTGGCGCCATTCTGCTCCACCTCTCTGGCCAACAAGATCAATGTGTGCGCTGGTACCTGCTCTGTCCGTCCTGTCTCCAGTGCTGTCTATTTCGGTTCCAGTGGTGGCGGGTTGCGGGAGAAGCCATCGACGTGCTGCAGAGTCTTTCCTGGCCGGTGCCTGATCTTAAAGTCACACTCCTGCAGCTTTACCGCCCACCTTGCATTCCTGCCTGTCAGCCCTGGTGTGGTCATCAGCCATGTGAGCGGCTGACGGTCCGTGACCAAGGTGAACTCCTTGCCCTGTAAGTATATGCGGAAATGCCCCACTGCCCACACCGCCGCCAGCCCATCCCCAATGTATGAGCTATACTGTTGTCGGCTTCACTGTTGTCATAAGGTCTTGCAACGCCTGCCTATGCAGCTCTCCCCACTCCCATGCCTGGTCTTCCCTCATCATCCCGTTCAACACCGTCGCCCTCTTGCTGAAATTAGGCACGAAGCGTCGGTAGTAGCTTAGGAAGCCCAGCACTGCCCGCAGCCCGGACTTGTCCTTTGGTTCCCTCATCCTGTCCAGCACCTGCGCCTTCGCCTGCGGAATCCCGATTTGCCCCCCTTGCACTTCATACCCCAGGTACTGCACTGTCTTTTCCCCACATCTGCATTTGTTCAGATGACAGGTGAGCCCTATTGCACTCAGTGTCCTCTCCACGTCTTCCAAGTGCTGCTGCTCTGTGGTGCTGAAGATGACCACGTCATCAATATAGCACTCCGCAAGCTCCACTCCCCGCAGCACCGCATCCATGACCCTCTGGAACACTGCTGAGGCGTTCCACAGGCCGAACGGCATGTACAGCCATTCGTACAGCCCATCCGGTCCGTGAAAGGCCGTCTTCCTCACACCCTCTTCTCTGATTTTTATTTGATTGAAACGCTGCCATAAGTCCAGCGTCGTGAAGAACACCCAATCTGCCACTTTGTCGAAGATTTCTTCAGCCATCGGTATTGGGTACCTGTCTGGCACTGTAATTTTGTTGAGCGCCCTGTAAACCCTACACATTCTCCTGCTCAGCAACTCGCCTGTCAAGTCCTTCCTTGCTGCTAGCACGGTCGGGGTAGCATATTCTGACTCGGACCTTCTGATCAGACCTGCCTCCAGCAACTCCCACAGGAGCAGTACCAGGCAGAAAGTCACTGCTCACCAACACACCAGGAAGAGCAGCATTCACCCATCGCTGCAAGCTCCTTTGATCTGTTCTAATGTGCGTCAGAGAAGGCAGATTGCTCAACCACGGCACCCCACCGTCAGCCACTCTACATCCCGTCATATCCAACTTCTGCAAAGTAGTCAAGTGCCTCACATGCTCCAAGCCCTTACCTGCAGCCCCAGATGGTAGCACCTGAGAGGTTTTGCCCCTCGCCCTCCCCCATGCCGCCATGCTCCAGCCTGCAATTATAGTCATCGCGGTGTGTGTCGGCCCACGCCTGGGCCCTCTCAGCCACTGGAGGTGAGGGGTGGGAAAGAGAGGAACAGGAGAGGAAGGAAGTATCTTCCTTGGTTTTCCAGAGGACTCCTCTGACTTCACCTTTTACCACCCTCCCCTTCACCGGTTCTTTGACTCCCATGACGTCCGTTTCGAGGAGTCCGTCCCCTACTACGTCCGTCTCCCGGTTCCTCCTCCCCCTCTCTTCCTGACTTCCGCTCCCCCTCCTGCTCCCCCGGTACAGCACCCCCCCCCCTGGTCCAGCCCCGTGAGGTGTTTCCCACGCTACCCCTCCCCCCTCGGTGGCCCCTCAGGTGCAGTCTCCTTCCCTGCAGTCCTCCCCACAGCCTATTGCAGACCCTACGGAGGGCGGTGTTCGTGGCGAGGACCCTGGGGGTGCTGGCTCTAGCGGAGTTGGAGTTGGTGTTGAGGGCGTTCCTGTGCCGGGTCCTGGTTCTGGGGGTGCTGGAGTTGGAGCTGAGCCCGTGCCTGTAGGAGGCTCTTATCTTCCGGGAGTTGGTGTTGGTCGAGCTGACCCTGAGGTTACTACGACTGGGGGTGCGGGTGCACCCTCTGCGGGCCCTGGTGAGTCTGGCCGTGTTCTTGTTGGTGGTGTTGGCTCTGGGGGTGACGCGTCTCGTGCTCTGGAGAGCGGCCCTGGGGCTACTGTGGCCCCGGACACTACTCCTCCCCCCCACCCCTACCCGGCTCGGCACCAGGTTCGTGTTAGCTGTGCCCATAAGGAGCAGCTGGAGTTGGAGAGAGAGGAGAGAGAGTTGGAGCAGCAGCTACTAGCGCTCCAATGGCTGGAGGAGTAGCAGCAACATCCGGAGCAACAGCTACGGTCTCCGTCAGGCTCCTCGTGAGTGGCACGACACCCTTCGTTCTACCCTGTCTGACCTTGGTTTCTAGCCGTCTTCTGCTGACCTGTCGTTGTTCGTTCGTCGTGGCTCCACACCGTTCTTTGTTCTGGTCTACGTCGACGACCTCGTTTTCGCCACTGCTGACAGGGTTGCCTTGGCAGACGTGAAGTCCGAACTGCAGAAGAGACACACGTGCACTGACCTTGGTGAGCTGCGCCACTACCTTGGCTTGCAGATCACTAGGGACAGAGCCACTCGCACCATTACACTCTCACGGTCACACATGGTGCAGCAGGTCCTTCAGCGGTTCGAGCTTCAGCACTCCACAGTACAGCGCACACCTCTTGCTGTTGACCACAGACTCACTGGTCCCTTTCCTGACGAGCCGTTTGAGCCTAGTGGTCCCTACGCAGAGCTGGTGGGCTGCCTCATGTACCTGATGACTTGTACTCGCCCGGACCTCGCCTTCCCTCTCAGCATCCTTGCTCGCTTTGTTGCGCCAGGGAGACACCGTCCTGTTCACTGGACGGCTGCTGTGAGGGTGGCGAAGTACCTGTTACGAATGGTAATGTTTGAAACATTATTGTGCACTCCTAACCGCAGCTCAAGCACGCAGTATCGAGAACGAATACGAGGAGTCAGAACTGATTTGAAGCGTCAAACGGTTGGGGTGGATCTGGACCGTCGGAGCAGACGGCATCGGGCAGCTGAAGGCACGAGGAAATTGGCGGGAACAGTTTCTTAACTGTACGCCCCGCACGGTTGGAATGAACTCGAATAAGTACATGGCTAGCTAGGTCGATTCGAATTCCCCTGTACTCCTACTTATACCTCTGTATTTGCATGTTTTTATTTATCTCAAGCATTTTACATCTACTCTGCTATTGAGATCAAAGGCCCACCACTAACTACCTAGCTGTGTGCGAACCTTCCTGAGGAGATCCTGGGAGCGATCCCCTTCTGATCGTAACATGGTATGAGAGCGACTCAGGAATCCTTCGCACAGCCACCCCCGAAATCCTCGACATTCGGAAAGTGGCGTCCGGCACACGATCGCGTGTGAGAATGGCCGGAGGATCTGGTGGTCAGACGAATCTGACGGCTGAAGCGCAACCCAACCCGGCTGCGACAAGCGAGGAAACGACGACGATCGGCACCGAAGTCCTCGCACAACTGCTTCAGCGACTCACCAGCCTGGAGCAAGGGCTCCAAACATTGTGGAACAGCGACGCGGGAACCTCCTCGCAACCTTCTCAACCGGCCCCAAACGGCCAGAACGCCGCCCCGCACACTTTCTCCTCCGACACAAATGGTTCAACCCCCAAGACTCCCCGTCCCAGTGAAGAGGCAATTCTCTCTGCGCAATCAAGGTTTCTCAGCATATCAAAAATAAAGACAAATGTGTACTTTGACGGCAGAGACTTCTATACCTGGAGCTTCGAGCTGGAGCTCCTGCTGCAGAACGCTCAAAATTTTCACTACTTCGACGGGAGTTACGCGGAGCCTGCTGAAGACACCGACGACGCCAGGGCAAGATACTACAACGAGTCTCTGATGGCGTACGGTGACCTACGCAATATGTCGCCGGCGGAGCAGTTGAGCATTCGCTCGTACAAAACGTCGTCTGCTCCAGCCCTCGACGCCTGGCGCCACCTGAACGGCGTGTACCAGCCGAAGGACTCCGTCTCTTCGAGCCGGCTGCTCCAGCAGCTACTGGAGACAAAAATGGCCCCAGGGGAGAAGGTCAACAACTACCTTAATCGCTGTCGGAGCCTTCGCGATCAAATCGCGAAGTTGGGAAGCTCGATATCAGAGGAGATTTTTGTCAACATCGTGCTTCAAGGGCTCGGCCCAGAGTGGCGGCCCTGCAAGGCGCTTCTCCGACAGCAGGGGGTCATCTCGGAGGCCGCCCTTTGCGCCGCCCTTCTCGTCGAACAACGGGATATGGATCAGCAGCGACCAGCGCCGCGACGAGAACGTGAACGGCTCGCCTTCTACGCCGACAACAACGAAGAGCGACGGCCGTGGCGCCAGAAACTTCGGGCATTTGGCGGATCGATGCAAGTACCGATCCCGCCCTCGCCAGACCAATTTGAGCAACTGGTCCGGCCGACAAGACGCACGAGGCGACGTGCATCCAGCCCAGGGGTACCAACCCCCCACGCGCAACCTGAACCCAGCAGTTCAGCATCAGCAGCAGCAGCCATCACTGACTGCCCCAGTACACAATGTCATGAGCAACATGGCCATGACGGGCGCGTCGCATCGTCGCCGCGTGCGCTCACCATCACCTGAGCCAGCACCGCATCCCGTTGGCGCGTTTACCAACAACAACCCATTCAGTCCGCGCCACGACTTCACCGACGACGACGACCAGGACTGGAACCTTCCAGTCCCGCTGCTTGAAAGCCCCCCGCACGTACCTGATATGCAGGAGGCGCCACTCGATTGGCTCTCGCACAAACAATTTCTGAAGTTCGACACTCCGCACATCGTCACGCCGCGATTGGCGCTGCTCGCACGTGATGACAGAAAGCGCTACAACATCTGGTACCTGGACAGCTGCTGCGGCCAGCACATGGTAGGCTCGGAGCGTTACATATCCAACGCCGTCGCCACCCCCACAGTCACCTACGTCACCGTGGCTAACAACACTCGCCTATGCGCAAACGCGCAAGGCATCGTCGTGCTCAAGGCACGCGGAAGCCGCACGCACATCACGCTCAATGATGTGCTGATCGTCCAGAACCTGCGCTTCAACCTGCTTTCCGCCGCACAGCTCATGGACTGCGGCGTCGAACTCAGCACAGATCGCGCGACGCGCGACATTCTGCTGCACTATGAATCGAGGGCCTTCCCTCGCAAGCAGATCGGAAGTTGCGCGCCCTTACTCTCTCGAAGAATTCCTGAAAGTTTACCCCCACTGGCGCGATCCCACAAAGAACCTCACCATGCAACATGAAGAAGAACTGGCGCGCCGCGAAGCTGAGGAGCTTCGCCGACAAAGCCTTGCCGAAGCGCGCGGGACATTCGCCTGCGGCGCATGGGGAGTTGAAGCGGAAGAAAGCGCCTCCAATGAAGGGGGATGGGGCAGCACTGGCGGATGGGGAACGGCTGACACCAGTGGATGGAATAACACCGGGGGAACCTGGGCAACCGCAATCGGCGGATGGGGCGCTGCATCTGGCGGCGCAACCAGCGGCTGGGGCACTTCTGCCGGAGGCTGGGAGGCTTCCCGCGAAGAACAAAAGGGGGGAGAAGAAGAAGCTGAGGCAATGCCTGCAGTTGTTCCCCTTGGTCGTCCCCCGCGTCGTGCTCCACCCGCATTACCTCCTCCTGACATCCCGCTGCATCGCGACCCCTGGGACACCATCGCCTGGGGCAACGAGCCGACGACCCCGCGACGCACCGTCTACAGACCTGCTCCCGAACCACGCGAACCCACCTTCGTCGTCAAAACTATTCCCGGGACCAACATCCCCCTCTCCGAAATCCGCGACAGAGAGTTCTTGGCGCTCATGCTCACCACTCGCACCGACGAAGATGACGCAGCAGAAGAAGCAGCACCAGAACCTGCCCTAGTACCTGACGAAGACCCCGAAGAAGCTCGCGCGCGCTACATGCGCACCTCCGGGTTCCGCGCCGACGATGCGCTCTGGCACCAGCGCCTCGGCCACCCTTCCCGCGCGACACTGAAAAACTGCATCGACGCAGGCGTCTTCGCTCCTGGAGCGCTCCTGCGCCCAGATGGCTCCGAAGTGAGAGGCGCGACACATCCGCGCAACTGCACCATCTGCCCCGAAGCTGCGCTGAGCCACCAACCGTTCCCGCTACTCGAACCTGGAACAAATCGCTACCCCAAGTTGCACAAGGTATACAGTGACTTCCTGAACGTGGGGCACTGCGGAGTCAACGACGAAATGTAGACGCTCACCTTCGTTGATGCCGGAACGCGCTATGTGTGGGTTGTGAACGTGGAATCGCGCAGCAGAGCTTCCGAGGTATTTCGCCTCTGGCTCGCGCACGCGCAGCGGCAGTCCGGAGAGAAGCTGAAAATATGGCAATCTGACGGCGCAGCGGAATTCAGGAGTAAGGACATGCAGGATTACCTGGTGCAAAAAAGGATCGAGCACCATATTTCTCTCCCCTACGCGCACCAGCAGCAGGGCGTAGCTGAGCGGACGAACCGCACGCTCATGACGAAGGTGCGGGCGCTGATGAAGCAGTCGAAGCTGCCGCCGATCTACTGGACCTACGCGATGCACCACGCCGTGCGGGTGCACAACCTGCTATCAACCACCGCCATCACCGGAAACTTGTCCCCGCACGTCAAGTGGACCGGGACTAAGGGGGACACATCCATGCTCCGCGTGTGGGGGTGCATGGTGCAATACCGCCCGCTGACGTCAACCATCAGCACATTCGCCAGCCGCGCGCGATGGGGCATTCACCTCGGCATCAGCCACGAGCACAAGGCATGGATCGTGCTGGACCTGCTCAGCCAGAAGACCACCCATGCCCACGACGCCATCTTTTACAAACGCCTCTTCCTTGAGCAGTTCCGCCACGACGAGCAACCGCGTCTACGCGAACGACGGGCACAGCTACGCAACGCCCGAGGACGAAGCCGCTGCAGCAATCCTGGAACAGGACACCAGGGGCGAGTTCACATGGGGAGATCGCCACAGCAGCGACGACGACGACGACGATTCCTCGGAAGGAGGAATGGGCGGAACAGGCGGAAGCGGCAGAGGCGCAGCGCCACCAGCACCACCTGAGCCAGAGAGCGATGACGACGACGTACAGGAAGTCATCCCGCAGCATCGCCACGACAGCACCGTCTCTGGGCTGCAGCTGCTTGGGCTGCACACCGCAACCTCTAAGGCGCCACGTGCCAGCGAACCACGAAACCCGCGCCAAGCTCTCACTGGACCACACAGCAAGGAATGGCGCGAGGCGATGGACGGAGAGATTAAGGCACTCGAATCCCGCGACACCTGGGTATTAGTCGACCGGGCAGCAATCAAAGGCGCAAGGATCCTCTCGGGGAAATGGGTCTTCCGCGTGAAGACCGCAGCTGACAGAACGATTGAGCGCTTCAAAGCGCGGTGGGTGGTGCGCGGCTACGACCAGAGGCACGGCATTGACTTCGATCAGACGTTTGCGCCAGTCAGTCGCCACACCTCCGTTCGAATCCTGCTCGCCACCGCAGCTGCTACACACCTGCCCCAGCGCCAAATCGACGTGAAGAACGCGTTTCTGTACGCGTTAGTAGATGTCGTGATTTACGTGGAGCAGCCGCATACATACGGTGAAGGGGATTCACGCGTATGCCAGCTGCGCAAGTCCCTCTACGGGATAAAGCAAGCACCAAGGCTCTGGCAGCAGCATGTATTTGCACAACATCCTGCTTGAAATCGGGTTCAAGCAGATGCCGCACGATCCTGGGATGTACCGCCGATATTTCATGGGCGAATACATCCTGCTCACGGTCTACGTTGACCATGTGCTTTACACAGGTTCGAGCAACGAACTACTGAAGCACTTCGAAAGGAGTCTGGCGGGGCGCGTCGATATCACCTGCAACTACGAGGTGAAGCAGTTCTTAGGCATGAACATCTCCTACGCGCCAGAAGCCATTCATCTCTCAGCGGCCAAGAATGTAGAGGAGCTTGGAAAGTGCTTCAACATCTCCCCTGCACCACTCTCCACTCCCTACCGAACCCCTGGACCGAACCACAAACCTGACAACAAAGGCCTATCCCCCGCTGGCATCCAAACTTACCAGCAGCAGCTGGGATGCCTTCTCTTCGCCTCTGTCACCTGCAGGCCCGACCTTTCCTACATCGCGAGCCAACTGGCTCAGTACTCCCGCAAACCAACGGCTGAGAATCTTCTGGACCTACAGCGCGCCTTGCAGTTCTTCATCTCAACGCCTAAGATCGGGCTGTGCTACTCAACAGTGCCCACCCCATCATTTAACCTCATCGGCTACGTGGACGCCGATCACGCAGCAGATCCTGACAATCGACGGTCCAGGACTGGTTTTCTGTTCCGGCTCAAACCGACGGGACCAATCTTGTGGAACTCGCAGAAACAGGAGCTGGTTGCCCTGTCGTCGGCCGAAGCAGAATTCATCGCAGCAACGGCAGCAGTTCGCAGCAACTTGCAAGAACTCCTACAGGAGGCGAAAATTCCAGCATCGCCCACCTTTCGCCTCCACAACGACAACCAGAGCACGATTCGCAACGCGAACAATCCTGGCTTCGTCAACCGCACCAAACACATTGCGCTGCGGTACTTCTTCGTCAAGGACGAAGTGGACAAAGGCAAGGTTAACCTGACCTATTGTCCGACAGGTGACATGGCAGCGGACTTCCTCACGAAGCGACTGCCACGCCAGCAGTATCAACACTGCTCCGAACTCAGCGGAGTGGTCAAGCAGGTCAAGTCGAGCTACGGCCAGGAGTGAAGGGGGGTGTTACGAATGGTAATGTTTGAAACATTACTGTGCACTCCTAACCGCAGCTAAGGAAGCACGCAGTATCGAGAACGAATACGAGGAGTCAGAACTGACTCGAAGCGTCAGACGGTTGGGGTGGATCTGGACCGTCGGAGCAGACGGCATCGGGCAGCTGAAGGCACGAGGAAATTGGCGGGAACAGTTTCTTAAATGTACGCGCCGCACGGTTGGAATGAACTCGAATAAGGGAATGTACCCCTTAGAGTACATGGCTAGCTAGGTCGATTCGAATTCCCCTGTATGTTAGAATGTCTAGGCAAGAATGATTGCATTGAAAGAAGGTTGGGTACAAGTAGCAAACCCTAGAGGGGTTGTACCCCATATTGGCTACCCCACTACAGCCTACACAAGTATAACATATATAGTTTGACACACCCCCATAGGCAAAGTGGGGGAGAACAAGGGGTCACAAGACCAGTCTAGAGAAGCAAAGCAAGCTCAGGGTGGATCACAACGTCACCACACACTTTGAGCACAAGCAAAGGGCCAAAAAGCCAGTTCACATGCAGAAGTATATATGCAACAAGAACAGCACAGTGATCTCTACCTAGCAAGAGCAAGCATGCATATATATAGTGATCAAAGTACAGGCAGAGACTACATTAAGTGTGGAAACGTAGGCACAAGGCCTAACAGGGTACAAAAGCGCTGATGATCACCAGACGAAAGCGCCTTGGTGAATATATCAGCAGTGTTGGCCCCGGTGGCCACGTGAGCAAGGTGAAGCTGACCCCGCTACTGCAGCTCTTGAGCCAGGAAGTAACGCAGAGCGATGTGCTTCGTTCTGTGCTCCAGTCTGTGCTCCTCGCACAAGGCAATGGCGGCCTTGTTGTCGACGTACAGCACTGGAGGAGAACGAGGCCGCTCTCCCAGGTCAGTCAGCAGGTAAGTGAGCCAGCGTAACTCCTGTGCAGCCATGGCTGTGGCGTAGATCTCAGCCTCACAACTGGAGCTGAGAACAGAAGACGAGCGAGTAGAACGCCAAGAAACAGAACTGGAGCCAAGGCTAAAAGTGTAACCCTGTGACGACCGCTGTGTAGCCTGGTCGTCAACCCAAGAAGCATCTGAGTGCCCAGTGAGAACCACGTCTCTCTGCCCTCCAAGCACGAGCCCCATGCCCGATGTACTGCACAAGTAGCGCAGTACCCTCTTCGCAGCATCCCAGTGCACCTTTCGGTGTCGACCAGGAGCCACGTAACGGGCCAGAAGGCCAAGAGGGTACGCAAGGTCAGGACGAGTGCAGGTCATCAGGTACATGAGGCAGCCCACTAACTCTGGGTAAGGACCACTCGGCTCTACGGACTCGTCCGAAGGTGGAGCTGAGAGCGAGTGACCTGTAGCTAGAGGAGTGGACTGTGATGAGGACCAGGCGAAGCCGAAGCGCTGAAGGACCTGCTGCACCATGTGTGACTGAGTCAGAGTGATGGTGCGGCGTGCTCTGTCCTGGGTGATCTGCAAGCCAAGGTAGCTGCGCAGCTCACCCAGGTCTGTGCACGTGTGTCTCTTCTGTAGCTCCGACTTCACCAGGGCGAGAGCCTCAGTGTCAGCAGTGGCAAAGACCAAGTCGTCGACGTACACGAGGATGTAGAACGGCGGCAGCGAAGTGTCGGTGCGCAGAAACAACGACGGGTCAGCAGTCGAAGGAGCAAACCCAAGAGCCGCAAGTGTCGTCCTCAGTGTGTCGTGCCACTCACGAGGCGCCTGGTGGAGACCGTAGACTGGCCGCCGGAGGCTCCACTGGGTACCAGGCGGGAACGACCCAGTGAAGCCAGGTGGGCGGCGCAGCCAGATCTCCTCGTGCAGGCTGCCCTGTAAGAAGGCTGTGCTGAAGTCCAGAGAGTGAAGCTCGTAGTCACGCTAAGCGGCAACGTGCAGCAGCACCCGAAGAGTAGTCATCTTCGGGGTGGGGGAGAAGGTCTGGAAGAAGTCGACTCCCTCTTGCTGACTGAAGCCTCGAGCAACGTAACGAGCCTTGAAGACAGGCGGAGAACCCGGCGGCCGCTTCACCCTGAAAATCCACATGCCATCAACGATGTTCGCCCCTGGAGGGGGAACCTCATCGACGTAAGTGCCTGTGGACTTCCAGGATGCCATCTCTGCGTCCATGGTTGTCTGCCACGTAGAGGAGTAGGGGCCCGCGATCGCCTCAGCGTAAGAGCGCGGGGTCGGGATGTCTATAGCATCCGGGTCTCCCTCAGGGGCAAGCAGCATGCCCACAATCGAGATGAGGCGCAGCGGCCGCAAGACACTCAAGGTCCTCCTGTCTGTCCTCAAGGACGTCCGTGCCAAGAGCACACTCACCCTCGACGGACGGAGGACAGACACACTCAGACTCAGCAACTAGACTGGCAGCGTAGTCTAGACGACAGGCAGTAGCAAAGTTGACGAGCTCAGCGACCAAGGCAGACGCAGCAGCAGACTCAAACGACGGGTCGGTGACAACAGTGGCTAACAGACGCGTGACAGTAGGGTGCTCAGCACGAAACCGGTCAGACTCAGGGTCTGCAACGTCAGGGACGCAGGAGGAGACGGCAGAGGAACAGACTGCAGAGCAGAGAAAGGACGACGGACGACGAGGTGCGCGCTGGGGACAGCCGGCGAACGCGGACGAGGAACACGACGACTGGTACGACCAGAACGAACAAGCGAGACAGGACGCGACGCAGGCTCACGACGCTCAGCAAGACCTCCTGCCTGCTCAGTGTAAGGGGAAGGAGCAGGCAGCGGTGAGCCAGGCTGTAACGAAAGACCAGTAGAAGACGGGAGGCTGAGAACCTGACTAAGTACAGTGTCAGGCGGTGGCTGAGACGACGGAGACGGTGGAGCGAAGAACAGTCGCGGGGGTGCAGTGCCACCAGCACCAGCAGCTCCAGTACCTCCAGCAGCTCCAGCACCCCCAGCGCCAGTACCTCCAGGACCAGCTCCACCAGCAGCAGCACCCCCAGACCCAGGGTCTCCAGCCGCAGTGTCTCCAGCAGTAGCACCCGCAGGCTCAGCACCTCCAGCCCCAGCAGCTCCAGTACCTCCAGTACGAGCACCTCCGGGGCCAACAACTCCAGCACCACCAGCAGACAAAGGACGAGTAGCACTCCCAGCTCCAGCAACGTCAGCAGCAGCACCTCCAGTGGCAGAACCCCGAGCTCCAGAAGCGCGACCCTGACGGCGACCGTACCAGTCGTGGAGCTGCTGTGACGTGAGCGGCACACGCGGACGAAGGCGGCTACTCCAAGGAGACCGCGCAACAGCAGACTCAGAACCCTCAGCGCCAGCACCCGCAGCAGCCCCAGAACCTCGAGCGTCAGCACCCGTAGCAGCTCCAGAACGTCTAGCGCCAGCACCCTCAGCAGCTCCAGAACCTCCAGCTCCAGCGCCACCAGCGCCAGCACCTCCAGCAGCTCCAGAACCTCCAGCAGAAACAACTCCAGTAGCAGAGTCACAAGCTCCAGCGCCTCCAGCAGCAGGGCCCCTAGCTCCAGCAGCGCGACCCTGACGGCCAACGTACCACTCACGCAGCTGCTGTGGGGAGAGAGGGAGTAGACGACGAGAGAGCAGCGACGAGGCACCAGCGGAGCGACTACGGAGACGGCCGCTCCAGGGAGACTGCTCACCAGACGCCTCAGCGCCCCCAGGTGCAGCACCCCCAGACTCAGTACCCCCAAGCTCAGCACCCCCAGACTCCTCACACTCAGGCTCAGCACCTCCAGGCTCCGCACCCCCAGGCTCAGCACCCCCAAGCTCCGCACCCCCAAGCTCAGCACCCCCAGGCTCCGCACCCCCAGGCTCAGCACCCCCAGGCTCAGCACCCCCAGAAGTAGTACCCCGAGCAGGACCACCCGCAGCAGGACCTGAGTCACCAGTGACCTCAACCGGCGCAGTCAAGGGAGGAGGGTCTACTTGAGACACACCTGAAGGAGCAGGACCGGGAGCGGGGAGGGGGTCTACCTGGGGAGCACCTGGAGCGAGAAAGAGCGGCGGAGGGGGGAGAGGGGCAGTGTGGTAGGGGAAGAGACGGTAAAAGGGAACCGACTCGTCGAACGTGACGTCCTGAGAGGGGAAGACACGGCGCGAGGTGGGGTGGTAAAACTGCCAACCAGGCGCGTCAGGGACAAAGCCAAGGAAGACACAGGGAACAGCGCGGGCGGAGAGCTTGTCCGCGGTGGTATCGCGGACAAAGGCACGAGCACCCCAGACCCGGAAACGCGACGCATCGCCAACCTTCCCCGTCCACAGCAGCGTGGGCGAGGTCTCCGGTAAGGAGACACGGGGCCAGAGGTTGAGCTGATGCGCAGCGTACCGGACCGCAAATGGCCACAGAAAATGGGGGGCAGCCGCATGGATCATGGAGGTACGAGCGACCTCCATGACTAAGCCAATGCGGCGCTCAGCAACCCCATTCTGCTGCGGAGAGGCCGGAAGCGTGAACGACTGGGTGATGCCGTGCTCCGCACAGAAGGCTGCCAAGAGGTCTGAGGAGAACTCACCACCTCCGTCAGAGTGCAGACGCAGGACGGGAAACTCCGTCCCGAACCGCTCGCGGAGCTGGAGACGGGCAGCGCGGATCCAAGGGATCAAAACACCAGGGACCTCCCCCTTGCGCCGCAAGGGGAAGACCGTGGTGTAACGCGTGTAGTCGTCGACGACCAGCAGGAAGTACCGCTCGTGGCCCTGTCCACGGACGTGGGCTGGGCCCCACACGTCCAGGTGGAGAGTCTGCAGGGGAGCCTCTGTGGGAGGGAACGAGGAGGAGTGAGGAGTGGCGCGCTGCCGCCCCTTGACACAGGGAAGACAGGGAGGAGCGGGCGAGGGTGGGAGGGGAGGGAGAACCCTGGGAAGACCAGAGACAAGGACACGGCGGTGCATGCTGCGAAGGCGCTGCACCGAGGGGTGACCAAGGCGGTGGTGCCAAAGGAGGGTCTGGTGTGACAAAGCGCGACACGAGCACGGGGCTGCTAGCTGACCTGACGCAGACGCAGACGCAGCTACCTGAGGGGACACAGTGGTCAGTGTGTACAGACTCGAGCCAGGCGCACGGGTAAACGTGGCCAGGTGTCGGCCCGTCCGAGCACACGTACAGTGAGTCACTCGCTGACTCGCAGGAGTGAACTGGTCAACCCCGCCATCCTGGAGGTCAGCTCCACTCACCAAGTTCGTAGAGAACGAGGGGAGGTAGAGACCTGACAGCGAGCCAGACGGGGCGGCCGGACACGGCAGAACCGTGGAGTAGTGGGCAAGGACAGGACCCCCAGAGGGGTTCGCCAGGGAGACTGCAACACGCCGACTAAGCGGCGTGAGTGTGGTGCAGTCGCGAAAGAAGGAGCGGGAAGCTCCTAAGTTAAGGGTGAAGGTGTGCAAGACCGCAGCAGGCGCAGTACCAGAGAGAGCAGACTCACCAACACCTGAAGCAGCAGCCTCACCAGCACCTAGAGCAGGAGACGCACTAGCACCTAGAGCAGCAGCCTCACCAGCACCTAGAGCAGAAGACGTACTAGCACCTAGAGCAGCAGCCTCACTAGCACCGAGAGTAGCAGGGTCTATACCTGGGTCAGGCGGTACGCACAGGTAACAGGCACCGTCAGTACTAGTAGGCAATGCATACATGGCAGTGAGAATAGCATCATAGTCAAGAGCAAAGATATCTACCCTCTGCCTAAGCAGCTCCAGCCAGGTGGGGAGCTCAGCCTCGTCGCCAAACTCGGTACGCCAGGCGTCGCTCAGACGGGCGAAGCAGCGAGACTGTGTGTGACCAAGCGTCCCGCAAGCCTGACCAGTCCGAGCACCTGTGCGAATGACGTACGGGCAGCGAACGGTACTCCGAGACCCTCTACTCTGAGCGTACCACTCATGCAGCTGCTGGGGCGAAAGTGTCTCGCGCGGACGCCGCTGCAGCTGCAGCTGGCCACTACCAGACGCTCCCGACTGCCCAGCTCCAGGGCGACAGCCACGACGGCTACCGCCACAACCCCAACTAGCGTACCACTCACGAAGCTGCTGGGGCGTGAGAGACTCGCGCGGACGGCACTGGAGCTGCATCTGGCCACCGCCAAGAGCAGCACTGGTAGTAGGAGCAGAAGCAGCAGCTCAGCAGGCAGGCAGGCAGGCAGGCAGGTAGGCAGGCAGGCAGGCAGGCAGGCGGCGCAGCAGCGTGCTCAGCGGTGGCAGGGAGGCGCGCGGTGGGCAGCGGGGTCGCAAACCTGGCTGTAGAGGGAGGCCGCGTCAGCTGCTGGGCGGGGCCGTGTCGGCGGCAAGGCGGGACCAAGCTGGGCCGCGTCGGTGGCAGGGCGGGGCCGCGACAACGGCAGGGCAGGTCCGCGGCAGAGGTAGGACGGGGCCGCGCCGGCGGCAGGGCGGGGCCGCGAAGGCGGTAGGGCGGTGCCGCGCGGGCCGCGTCGGCAGCAGGGCAATGCCGCTGCCCGGCGGAGCCGCTGCGGCGGTAGCGCGGGGTCGCGGGCTTAGGGGCACCGTGGCAGGCAGGCAGGTGGCCGGGCGCGGGCTGTAGGGCACCGTGACGGGCAGGCAGGGGGCCGGGCGCGGGCTTAGGGCGACGCGACGGGCAGGCAAGGCAGGCGCGGGCCTTAGGGGCGGCCCGACAGGCAGGCAAGGCAGGGCGCGTGTGGGGCAGCGCGGTAACCGCAGGCAGGCAGGCGTTCGGTGGGCCCAGGAAAAAAATCGGCCCTAACGGACGAACCGCTCTGAAACCAGGTTAGAATGTTTAGGCAAGAATGATTGCATTGAAAGAAGGTTGGGTACAAGTAGCAAACCCTAGAGGGGTTGTACCCCATATTGGCTACCCCACTACAGCCTACACAAGTATAACATATATAGTTTGACACTGTACTCCTACTTATACCTCTGTATTTGCATGTTTTTATTATCTCAAGCATTTTACATCCACTCTGCTATTGAGATCAAGGGCCCACCACTAACTACCTAGCTGTGTGCGAACCTTCCTGAGGAGATCCTGGGAGCGATCCCCTTCTGATCGTAACTGTACCTAGCGACGACTTCAAGCGTGGGGCTAGTTCTTGGAGGGCAGCAGTCTGTCGTACTTACTGGTCACTGTGACTCTTCTTACGCTGACGACGCTGAGACTCACAGGTCTACTCAGGGGTACTGTTTCAGCCTGGGTTCTGGAGCTGTTTCGTGGAGGTCCACGCGTTCCTCCTCGGTCTCGACCTCTACCGCTGAGGCTGAGATCTACGCTGGTGCCATGGCGGCACAGGAGCTGCGTTGGTTAACCTTCTTGCTCGCCAACCTTGGTGAGCGGCCGAGCTCTGCACCGACCTTGTTCACTGACAACAAGGTGTCGATTCTCCTCTGTTGAGATCTGCGACTGTAGAGCAGAGTGAAGCACATTAATATCAGGTACTTTCTTCTGCGAGAGTTGCACAGACGTGGACAGGCTCACTTCGAGTTTGTTGAGTCCGAGGCCAACACTCTATACATCTTCACCAAGGCGCTTCAGCCTTGTGACCACCAGAGGTGTTGTGTGCAGTTAGGCCTTGTTGACACAGGTTCTCGTCGTGTGTAGACTTGAGTTCTCTGCTTACTTTGGTTGTACACTTCGCTCATAGTTTTTTGTGAACTCTTGGACTGGCCTTTTGGCCTCTTGTGTTTGTGCTCAGAATGTGTGGTGACATTGTGATCCACCCTGAGCTTTGTTTCTTTGTGACTGGTCTTGTGACCGTTCACTTTTGGTTTTGCTTGACATTCCTCACTTAGACTATGGGGGTGTGTCAAATGTTGTAGTCTTAGTGATGTGTGTCATAGGGGGTACAACTCTTAGGGTTAGGTTTATGTACCCCAACCAACATTGTCAATGCAACACTTTCGATTCTGACACTCTCTAGAGAGTACATAATTGAAGCCTAAAACCTAACAAATATATTGTTTGACAATTCGGCATTCTACAGCAGTGTGTGGTTTGGCAAAATTAGCACATGACGTGGCAAGCACCATAAGACCGGTAACGGGCAAAGAACGGTCGAGCCAGTGAACAATGCTAGTATGCGATGAGGCTAGATGTGTCAAAGTATAAACGTGTCATATGTTTGTAGGCTGTAGTGGGGTAGCCAATATGGGGTACAACCCCAACTAGGGTTTCCTATTTGTACCCTTGCTTCTTTCAATCCAATCATTCTTGCCTCATAGTTTTCACATGGTTTCAGAGCAGTGGGTCCGTTAGGACCGATTTTTTTTTCCGGGCCCACCGAACGCCTGTCTGACTGCGGTTACCACGCTGCCCCACATGCGCCCTGCCTAGTCTGCCCGTCGCGCTGCCCCTAATCCCGCGCCCGGTCCCTTCCCTGCCCGTCGCGTCGCCCTAAGCCCGCGCCCAGCCCCCTGCCTGCCCATCGCGCTGCCCCTAAGCCCGTGCCCAGCCCCTTGCCTGCCCGTCGCGTCGCCCTAAGCCCGCGCCCGGCCCCCTGCCTGCCCGTCTCGTCGCCCTAAGCCTGCGCCCGGCCCCCTGCTCACCATCGCGCTGCCCCTACGCCCGCGCCCGGCCCCTGCCTGCCCGTCGCGCTGCCCCTAAGCCCGCGCCCGGCCCCTGCCTGCCCGTCGCGCTGCCCCTAAGCCCGCGCCCGGCCCCCTGCCTGCCCGTCGCGTCGCCCTAGACCCGCACCCGGCCCCCTGCCTGCCCGTCGCGTCGCCCTAAGCCCGCGCCCGGCCCCCTGCTCACCGTCGCGCTGCCCCTAAGCCTGCGCCCGGCCCCCTGCCTATCGTCGCGCTGCCTCTAAGCCCGCGCCCGGCCCCTGCCTGCCCGTCGCACTGCCCTTAAGCCTGCGCCCGGCCCTCTGCCTGCCCCTGCATACTGCTTTACGCCTGCCTACCTTGCACTGCTGCCATGGCGACCATGAATGTGCTAGCTTTCGAACCTGACGGTCGCCCGATCGCATTTCCCACTTGGCTTGATGATCTGCAGCTTTTCCTTCTGACTGATGCCAAAGATGGTGTCTCGCTTTTCGACTATGCCACTGGCACTGCCGCTGCTCCTGCTGACAGTGCTCCTGCTGTAGACCGCTCACAGTGGCTGACTCGCGATGCTGCTGCGCGCCTTGCTATCCGCAACCATCTGCCGATCGCTGAGCGCGCGCATTTCAGTCAGCACAAAACTGCCAAGGCACTTTATGACGCAGTAGTTGCACGCTACTCCTCCCCAGCCACTGCCGCTGTAGGAGGCCTCATCCTGCCCTACCTGTTCCCTGACCTGTCCTCCTTCCCCACTGCTGCGGACTTGATTACTCACCTTCGCGATAGTGAGGCCCGCTTTAACGCCGCTCTTAAGGACGAGTTCTGCGCCAAGAACCCCCCTCCGCTCTACTTTACCCTCTACCTTCTCGTCACCCACCTCCCTGACACCCTTAGCATAGTCAGGGACCACTTCCTCGCGATTGACGCCCCCGAGATCACCCTAGACGACTTCGAGCGGCAGCTTCTCGCAGCAGAGAAGAATCTCCTAGCTGTCGGTGCCGCTCGAGGCACTCCCCGCACTCCCCTCTTTGAGGGGTGCTCCCCCTCCCCCCTCACCCCCTCGTACGCCTCGGTTGCTACTCCTGTTGACCATCCTGGTGCTGAGAGGGTCGCAGCTGCTTCCGTTTCTGTGGGAAGCGCGGCGGGGGCCGGGGCGGCAAGGGGGGCAGGGGTGGCGGGGGTGGGGGTGGGGGGAGCGGCGGCGGGGGCGGTGGGGGTGGTGGGGGGGTTGGAGGTGGTCGTGGGGGTGGTGGAGGTGGCAGTGGCGGCAAGGGGGGAGGAGGCGGTGGTGGTGGGGGTGGTGGTGGAGGCGGCGGGAGTGGGACCGGCCAGCAGCAGCAGCAGCAGCAGCAGCAGTAGCCGCAGCAGCAGCAGCAGCGCCAAACCCCCCCCTCTAAGCAGCTTCATGACTGGTATGCTGGGCGTGGGGCGTCTGGGGGTTCTGGTCGCTGCCCCTATGTCATTCTCACTGGCCCTCGCAAGGGCCGCACGTGCAACGGCCTTCACCCTGAGTCCCGTTGCTTTGCGCGCCTCAGCGACGCCTGGCGCGCCAAGTTCCCTGATGCCACTGAGTTCCCCAACTGGGCTGATCTGCTTAGGCGTGATGTCAATGTCTATGATCTTGACTATGATGCAATCCTTGCTGCCTTGTGTGCATTGACTGTTAGTGCTGAGGGTGATTGCTACTTGTGCGTTCCGCCTGACCCAGGTATAGAGACTGCAGCCCTAGGTGCTCGTGCGTCTGACCCCTCTGGTACTGCGTCCGCACAGGCTTTGCACACGTTTACACTTGACTCTGGTGCTTCTCGCTGTTTCTTTCGCGACAGCACCGCAGTCACCCCCCTCCCTGCACCTGTTCCTGTCTCGCTGGCTGACCCCTCTGGGGGCCCAGTGCTTGCACGTGCCACGACTGTGCTTCCGTGCCCGGCGGTCCCGTCTGGTGAGCTGTCAGGTCTCCATGTTCCCTCGTTCTCTACGAACTTGGTGAGCAACGCCGTCCTTCAGGATCACTGGGTTGACACCTGGACTCCTGGAGGACAGCGTGTGGCGATCTGTACCTGCTCCAAGACTGGCCGCCACCTGGCCACGTTCACCCGTGAGCCGGGGTCCAGTCTTTACACTCTCACCACTGTTTCACGCTACACTCCTTTGTCTCCACAGCTGTACGCGTCTGCTCAGGTAGCCACCCAGTGTGAGTGTCGCCGCCTGTCCCACGACACTCTCCTGTGGCACCACCGCCTTGGTCACCCCTCCCTGCCTCGCCTGCGTGGCATGCACTCTCGCTGTCTGGTCTCTGGTCTTCCCAGGTCCCTGCCTGCACTCCCTCCCTCGCCTGCGCCGCCCTGCATTCCTTGCGTCGAGGGGCGGCAGCGCGCCGCTCCTCACTCCTCCTCGTTCCCTCCCACAGAGGCTCCGCTGCAGACGCTCCACCTGGACGTGTGGGGCCCAGCCCGCGTCCAGGGGCAGGGCCGCGAGCGGTACTTCCTGCTGGTTGTCGACGACTACATGCGCTACACCACGGTCTTCCCCTTGCGCAGCAAGGGGCAGGTCCCTGATGTTTTGATCCCCTGGATCCGCGCTGCTCGTCTCCAGCTCCGCGAGCGGTTCCAGTCGGACTTTCCTGTCCTGCGTCTGCACTTTGACAGAGGTGGTGAGTTCTCCTCCGACCTCTTGCGAGCCTTCTGTGCGGAGCACGGCATCACCCAGTCGTTCACGCTTCCGGCCTCTCCACAGCAGAATGGGGTTGCTGAGCGCCGCATTGGCTTAGTCATGGAGGTAGCTCGTACCTCCATGATCCATGCGGCTGCCCCCCATTTTCTGTGGCCGTTTGCGGTCCGGTACGCCGCGCATCAGCTCAACCTCTGGCCCCATGTCTCCTTACCGGAGACCTCGCCCACACTGTTGTGGACGGGGAAGGTTGGCGATGCGTCGCGCTTTCGGGTCTGGGGTGCTCGTACCTTTGTCCGCGATACCACCGCGGACAAGCTCTCCGCCCGCGCCATTCCCTGTGTCTTCCTTGGTTTTCCTCCTGACGCGCCTGGCTGGCAGTTCTACGACCCCGCCTCGCGCCGTGTCTTTGCGTCTCAGGACGTCACCTTTGACGAGTCCGTACCCTTCTACCGTCAATGTCTATGATATTGACTATGATGCAATCCTTGTTGCCATGTATGCATTGACTGTTAGTGCTGAGGGTGATTGCTACTTGTGCGTTCCGCCTGACCCAGGTATAGAGACTGCAGCCCTAGGTGCTCGTGCGTCTGACCCCTCTGGTACTGCGTCCGCACAGGCTTTGCACACGTTTACACTTGACTCTGGTGCTTCTCGCTGTTTCTTTCGCGACAGCACCGCAGTCACCCCCCTCCCTGCACCTGTTCCTGTCTCGCTGGCTGACCCCTCTGGGGGCCCAGTGCTTGCACGTGCCACGACTGTGCTTCCGTGCCCGGCGGTCCCGTCTGGTGAGCTGTCAGGTCTCCATGTTCCCTCGTTCTCTACGAACTTGGTGAGCAACGCCGTCCTTCAGGATCACTGGGTTGACACCTGGACTCCTGGAGGACAGCGTGTGGCGATCTGTACCTGCTCCAAGACTGGCCGCCACCTGGCCACGTTCACCCGTGAGCCGGGGTCCAGTCTTTACACTCTCACCACTGTTTCACGCTACACTCCTTTGTCTCCACAGCTGTACGCGTCTGCTCAGGTAGCCACCCAGTGTGAGTGTCGCCGCCTGTCCCACGACACTCTCCTGTGGCACCACCGCCTTGGTCACCCCTCCCTGCCTCGCCTGCGTGGCATGCACTCTCGCTGTCTGGTCTCTGGTCTTCCCAGGTCCCTGCCTGCACTCCCTCCCTCGCCTGTGCCGCCCTGCATTCCTTGCGTCGAGGGGCGGCAGCGCGCCGCTCCTCACTCCTCCTCGTTCCCTCCCACAGAGGCTCCGCTGCAGACGCTCCACCTGGACGTGTGGGGCCCAGCCCGCGTCCAGGGGCAGGGCCGCGAGCGGTACTTCCTGCTGGTTGTCGACGACTACATGCGCTACACCACGGTCTTCCCCTTGCGCAGCAAGGGGCAGGTCCCTGATGTTTTGATCCCCTGGATCCGCGCTGCTCGTCTCCAGCTCCGTGAGCGGTTCCAGTCGGACTTTCCTGTCCAGCGTCTGCACTCTGACAGAGGTGGTGAGTTCTCCTCCGACCTCTTGCGAGCCTTCTGTGCGGAGCACGGCATCACCCAGTCGTTCACGCTTCCGGCCTCTCCACAGCAGAATGGGGTTGCTGAGCGCCGCATTGGCTTAGTCATGGAGGTAGCTCGTACCTCCATGATCCATGCGGCTGCCCCCCATTTTCTGTGGCCGTTTGCGGTCCGGTACGCCGCGCATCAGCTCAACCTCTGGCCCCATGTCTCCTTACCGGAGACCTCGCCCACACTGTTGTGGACGGGGAAGGTTGGCGATGCGTCGCGCTTTCGGGTCTGGGGTGCTCGTACCTTTGTCCGCCGCGGACAAGCTCTCCGCCCGCGCCATTCCCTGTGTCTTCCTTGGTTTTCCTCCTGACGCGCCTGGCTGGCAGTTCTACGACCCCGCCTCGCGCCGTGTCTTTGCGTCTCAGGACGTCACCTTTGACGAGTCCGTACCCTTCTACCGTCAATGTCTATGATCTTGACTATGATGCAATCCTTGTTGCCATGTATGCATTGACTGTTAGTGCTGAGGGTGATTGCTACTTGTGCGTTCCGCCTGACCCAGGTATAGAGACTGCAGCCCTAGGTGCTCGTGCGTCTGACCCCTCTGGTACTGCGTCCGCACAGGCTTTGCACACGTTTACACTTGACTCTGGTGCTTCTCGCTGTTTCTTTCGCGACAGCACCGCAGTCACCCCCCTCCCTGCACCTGTTCCTGTCTCGCTGGCTGACCCCTCTGGGGGCCCAGTGCTTGCACGTGCCACGACTGTGCTTCCGTGCCCGGCGGTCCCGTCTGGTGAGCTGTCAGGTCTCCATGTTCCCTCGTTCTCTACGAACTTGGTGAGCAACGCCGTCCTTCAGGATCACTGGGTTGACACCTGGACTCCTGGAGGACAGCGTGTGGCGATCTGTACCTGCTCCAAGACTGGCCGCCACCTGGCCACGTTCACCCGTGAGCCGGGGTCCAGTCTTTACACTCTCACCACTGTTTCACGCTACACTCCTTTGTCTCCACAGCTGTACGCGTTTGCTCAGGTAGCTACCCAGTGTGAGTGTCGCCGCCTGTCCCACGACACTCTCCTGTGGCACCACCGCCTTGGTCACCCCTCCCTGCCTCGCCTGCGTGGCATGCACTCTCGCTGTCTGGTCTCTGGTCTTCCCAGGTCGCTGCCTGCACTCCCTCCCTCGCCTGCGCCGCCCTGCATTCCTTGCGTCGAGGGGCGGCAGCGCGCCGCTCCTCACTCCTCCTCGTTCCCTCCCACAGAGGCTCCGCTGCAGACGCTCCACCTGGACGTGTGGGGCCCAGCCCGCGTCCAGGGGCACGGCCGCGAGCGGTACTTCCTGCTGGTTGTCGACGACTACGCGCACCAAGGGGCAGGTCCCTGATGTTTTGATCCCCTGGATCTGCGCTGCTCGTCTCCAGCTCCGTGAGCGGTTCCAGTCGGACTTTCCTGTCCTGCGTCTGCACTCTGATAGAGGTGGTGAGTTCTCCTCCGACCTCTTGCGAGCCTTCTGTGCGGAGCACGGCATCACCCAGTCGTTCACGCTTCCGGCCTCTCCACAGCAGAATGGGGTTGCTGAGCGCCGCATTGGCTTAGTCATGGAGGTAGCTCGTACCTCCATGATCCATGCGGCTGCCCCCCATTTTCTGTGGCCGTTTGCGGTCCGGTACGCCGCGCATCAGCTCAACCTCTGGCCCCGTGTCTCCTTACCGGAGACCTCGCCCACACTGTTGTGGACGGGGAAGGTTGGCGATGCGTCGCGCTTTCGGGTCTGGGGTGCTCGTACCTTTGTCCGCGATACCACCGCGGACAAGCTCTCCGCCCGCGCCATTCCCTGTGTCTTCCTTGGTTTTCCTCCTGACGCGCCTGGCTGGCAGTTCTACGACCCCGCCTCGCGCCGTGTCTTTGCGTCTCAGGACGTCACCTTTGACGAGTCCGTACCCTTCTACCGTCAATGTCTATGATCTTGACTATGATGCAATCCTTGTTGCCATGTGTGCATTGACTGTTAGTGCTGAGGATGATTGCTACTTGTGCGTTCCGCCTGACCCAGGTATAGAGACTGCAGCCCTAGGTGCTCGTGCGTCTGACCCCTCTGGTACTGCGTCCGCACAGGCTTTGCACACGTTTACACTTGACTCTGGTGCTTCTCGCTGTTTCTTTCGCGACAGCACCGCAGTCACCCCCCTCCCTGCACCTGTTCCTGTCTCGCTGGCTGACCCCTCTGGGGGCCCAGTGCTTGCACGTGCCACGACTGTGCTTCCGTGCCCGGCGGTCCCGTCTGGTGAGCTGTCAGGTCTCCATGTTCCCTCGTTCTCTACGAACTTGGTGAGCAACGCCGTCCTTCAGGATCACTGGGTTGACACCTGGACTCCTGGAGGACAGCGTGTGGCGATCTGTACCTGCTCCAAGACTGGCCGCCACCTGGCCACGTTCACCCGTGAGCCGGGGTCCAGTCTTTACACTCTCACCACTGTTTCACGCTACACTCCTTTGTCTCCACAGCTGTACGCGTCTGCTCAGGTAGCCACCCAGTGTGAGTGTCGCCGCCTGTCCCACGACACTCTCCTGTGGCACCACCGCCTTGGTCACCCCTCCCTGCCTCGCCTGCGTGGCATGCACTCTCGCTGTCTGGTCTCTGGTCTTCCCAGGTCCCTGCCTGCACTCCCTCCCTCGCCTGCGCCGCCCTGCATTCCTTGCGTCGAGGGGCGGCAGCGCGCCGCTCCTCACTCCTCCTCGTTCCCTCCCACAGAGGCTCCGCTGCAGACGCTCCACCTGGACGTGTGGGGCCCAGCCCGCATCCAGGGGCAGGGCCGCGAGCGGTACTTCCTGCTGGTTGTCGACGACTACACGCGCTACACCACGGTCTTCCCCTTGCGCAGCAAGGGGCAGGTCCCTGATGTTTTGATCCCCTGGATCCGCGCTGCTCGTCTCCAGCTCCGTGAGCGGTTCCAGTCGGACTTTCCTGTCCAGCGTCTGCACTCTGACAGAGGTGGTGAGTTCTCCTCCGACCTCTTGCGAGCCTTCTGTGCGGAGCACGGCATCACCCAGTCGTTCACGCTTCCGGCCTCTCCACAGCAGAATGGGGTTGCTGAGCGCCGCATTGGCTTAGTCATGGAGGTAGCTCGTACCTCCATGATCCATGCGGCTGCCCCCCATTTTCTGTGGCCGTTTGCGGTCCGGTACGCCGCGCATCAGCTTAACCTCTGGCCCCGTGTCTCCTTACCGGAGACCTCGCCCACACTGTTGTGGACGGGGAAGGTTGGCGATGCGTCGCGCTTTCGGGTCTGGGGTGCTCGTACCTTTGTCCGCCGCGGACAAGCTCTCCGCCCGCGCCATTCCCTGTGTCTTCCTTGGTTTTCCTCCTGACGCGCCTGGCTGGCAGTTCTACGACCCCGCCTCGCGCCGTGTCTTTGCGTCTCAGGACGTCACCTTTGACGAGTCCGTTCCCTTCTACCGTCTCTTTCCCTACCGTACCTCCCCTCGCGCCCCCCCGCCGCTCTTCCTCACCCCAGGTTATCCCCAGGTTAACCTCCTTCCCGCGCCAGGTCCTGCCCCTTCAGGTGTTTCTCAGGTAGACCCTCCCGTACTTGCGCCTGTTGAGGTCACTAGTGACTCTGGTCCTGATGGAGGTGTCGTTGGCTCTGGGGGTGCTGAGCCTAGGGGTGCGGAGCCTGGGGGTGCGGAGCCTGGAGGTACTGAGCCTGGGGGTGCAGAGCGTGAGCGTGAGGTGCCTGGAGGTGCTGAGCCTGGGGGTGCGGAGCCTGAGTGTGGGGTGCCTAGAGGTGCTGCGCCTGCGAGTCAGGAGCCTGGTGGTGCTACGCCTGAGGGAGCTGTGTCTGGGGGTGACGTGCCTGTGTGTGTGGAGACTGGGGGAGCTGGGCCTGGAGGTGAGCCGACTGCGACTACTGCGCCTGCTGGGACGCGGTCCCCGTGGAGCGACCGCCTTCGTCCGCGTGTACCTCTTACCTCGCAGCAGCTGCACGACTGGTTCGGGCGCCGTCAGGGTCGCGCTGCTGGAGCTCGAGGCTCTGCTTCTGGAGGTGTTGGAGTTCCTTCCCCTGGTGCTGGAGGTGCTTGTGCCGGTGTGACTGGGGCTGGAGGAGCTTTGCATGAGGGTTCTGCTGCTGGAGACCCTGGGACTGGGAGTGCCTGTTCTGGGGGTGCTACTACCAGTGGAGTTGGTCCTAGGGGTCCTGGAGCTACTGGGGGTGCTAGTGCTGTTGTCAGTGGACCTGGTCCTGGTGGCGCTGTTGCTGAGGGGACTGGAGCTGTTGGGAGTCCTGGTACTACTGCTGCTGGTGACACGGCACTGCGGCGTCTGTTCTTTGCTCCGCCGTCTCCGTCTTCTCAGCCACCGTCTGACTCGGCACTTCGCCAGGTTCTTAGTCTCCCGTCTTCTACTGGTCTTCCCTTACAGCCTGGCTCACCACTGCCTGCTCCTTCTCCTTACTCTGAGCAGCCAGGAGGTCTTACTGAGCGTCGTGAGCCTGCGTCGCGTCCTGTCTCGCCTGTCCGTCCTGGTCGTTCCGGTCGTCGTGTCTCTAGTCTGCGACAGCCGCCTGTTCGCAGCACGCCCCTGGTTGTCAGACGTCCTTCTCCCACTCAGCAGCGTGTTCCTTTGCCGTCTCCCCCTGCGTCCTCTCTGCCTGACGTTCCCGACCCTGAGTCTGACCGGTTTCGTGCTGCGCACCCTACTGTCACGCGTCTGTTAGCCACGGTTGTCACTGACCCGTCCTTTGAGTCTGCGTCTGCGTCTGCCTTGGTCGCTGAGCTGGTTGACTTTGCTGCTACCTGTCGTCTCGACTACACTGCCAGTCTTGTTACTGAGTCTGAGTCTGTCTGTCCTCCGTCCGTCGGGGGTGAGTGTGCTCTTAGCACGGACGTCCTTGAGGACAGGCAGGAGGACCTTGACTGTCTTGCGGCTGCTGTACCTCATCTCACGGCCTGGCTGCTTGCCCCTGAGGGAGACCCGGATGCACTTGACATCCCTACCCCCCGCTCTTACACAGAGGCGGTCTCGGGTCCCTACTCCTCTCAGTGGCAGACAGCCATGGACGCAGAGATGGCATCCTGGAAGTCCACAGGCACCTACGTCGACGAGGTTCCCCCTCCTGGGGCGAACATTGTCGATGGCATGTGGATTTTCAGGGTGAAGCGGCCGCCGGGTTCTCCGCCTGTCTTCAAGGCTCGTTACGTTGCTCGAGGCTTCAGTCAGCGACAGGGAGTTGACTTCTTCCAGACCTTCTCCCCTACCCCAAAGATGACCACTCTTCGGGTGCTGCTGCACGTTGCCGCTCAACGTGACTACGGGCTTCACTCTCTTGACTTCAGCACGGCTTTCTTGCAGGGCAGCCTGCACGAGGAGATCTGGCTGCGCCGTCCTCCTGGCTTCACTGGGTCTTTCCCTCCTGGTACCCAGTGGAGCCTCCGACGGCCAGTTTACGGTCTCCGTCAGGCGCCACGTGAGTGGCACGACACACTGAGGACGACACTTGCGGCTCTTGGGTTTGCTCCCTCCACTGCAGACCCTTCACTGTTCCTGCGCACAGACACGTCGCTGCCGCCGTTCTACATCCTCGTGTACGTCGACGACTTGGTCTTTGCTACTGCTGACACTGAGGCACTTGCTCTTGTGAAGTCGGAGCTGCAGAAGAGACACACGTGCACAGACCTGGGTGAGCTGCGCAGTTACCTTGGCTTGCAGATCACCCGGGACAGAGCACGCCGCACCATCACCCTGACTCAGTCACACATGGTGCAGCAGGTCCTTCAGCGCTTCGGCTTCCAGTTCTCCTCACCTCAGTCCACTCCTCTGTCTACCAGCCACTCGCTCTCAGCTCCACCTTCGGACGAGTCCGTAGAGCCGAGTGGCCCGTACCCAGAGCTTGTGGGCTGCCTCATGTACCTGATGACCTGCACTCGACCTGACCTTGCGTACCCTCTTAGCATCCTAGCTCGCTACGTCGCACCTGGGAGACACAGGCGAGAGCACTGGGAGGCTGCTAAGAGGGTGCTGCGCTACTTGTGCAGTACATCAGGCATGGGGCTGGTGCTTGGAGGACAGGGCTCAGTTGTCCTCACTGGACACTCAGACGCCTCTTGGGTTGACGATCTGGCTACGCAGCGGTCGTCACAGGGTTACACTTTCAGCCTTGGCTCTGGTTCTGTCTCTTGGCGTTCTACTCGCTCGTCTTCTGTTCTCAGCTCCAGTTGCGAGGCTGAGATCTACGCCACGGCCATGGCTGCACAGGAGCTACGCTGGCTCACCTACCTGCTGACTGACCTGGGTGAGCGGCCTCGTTCTCCTCCAGTTCTGTACAGCGACAACAAGGCAGCTCTTGCCTTGTGTAAGGAGCACAGACTGGAGCACAGAACGAAGCACATTGCTCTCCGTTACTTTCTGGCTCGAGAGCTGTAGCAGCGTGGCCAGCTTCGCCTTGCGTACGTGGACTCGAAGGCCAACACTGCTGATATATTCACCAAGGCGCTTCCGCCTAGTGATCATCAGCGGCACTGCACTGCGTTAGGCCTTGTGTCCACGTTCTCTCACTTGCTTACTTCTTGACTTTGTTTGTACTGTGATCTATATATATATGTAATTGCATGCTTGCACTTGCTAGGCTTTGATCACTGTACTACTTGTGTTCTTCTATATAAATCTGCATGTGAACTGACTTTGTGGCCTTTGCTTGTGCTCAGAGAGTGTGGTGACATTGTGATCCACCCTGAGCTTGCTTTGCTTTGCTTCTCTTGACTGGTCTTGTGACCCATTGCTCTCCCCCACTTTGCCTATGGGGGTGTGTCAAAGTATAAACGTGTTATATGTTTGTAGGTTGTAGTGGGGTAGCCAATATGGGGTACAACCCCAACTAGGGTTTCCTATTTGTACCCTTGCTTCTTTCAATCCAATCATTCTTGCCTCATAGTTTTCACAAGATGTTAGTAAGGATTAAATAAAATCCTTACAGACTTGCTATATTTACTTGTTATATTCACTATTAGTAAGTCTTCGTTTCAGCTTATGGTGTTTGCGCCTGTTTGGTGTTCGCTCGTTCCCCAACGGGTGCTTGTTTGTGGTTGCTATCCTCGGTGCAAGTTTGCGGCAGCTTTTGGTGATACTTGTGTTCTAGTTGTAGCGTCAACAAACCTGAAAAACGGTGGATAGTGCAGTCGTGAGGACTCTGACAGTCTTACAATGCGTTCTAACCCACACTCAGTTCACTCCCTCTCTCCGCCCGACACCACTACGGCGCCATGTGTAGTAAATTTCGTCATCTTTCCACCGCTTGGTTAGCCCCCGTGTACATTCCAGCGTTTGAAACCGTCCGCGATTCCACATGATGCTCAACTGTCCATCGTAGTAGTCTGCTCCCCCCTCCGCAACCCCCGCTCCGCAAACCCCTCAGCTCCGCTAACTGCATCACCTGCCGAGTCTCGCCACCACCCATAAAATTGCCCGTCAAATCTTCTTCCCTATGCACGTGGCCGCCGGCTTCACGGCGCAATGGCGGGCGGCGGGAGTGTTGATGCCGTGTTTACGCTGATTGCGCTAATTGCGCTGCTCCTCACCCTCGTCGTCGCCAGTGCGCCTCTTCTCCTCGCTCCTTGCTCCCTCGTTCCGTGCTCTCATTCTTCCCATGATCCAATGCCGCTCACATGCTCTCCCGTGCTCACATGCTCCCATGCTCCTTGTTCCCACGCTTTCTTTCACGCTTGCTCCCTTGCTCAATTCTCACACTATTCCATAGTACATGATCATGCTCTCACATGTTCCCCCATTCTCCCATGCTCCCATGCTCTCAAGCTACTTGCTCACATAAACCGATGCTCTTGCATGCTCCCATGCTGTCATGCTCACATACTTCTCGATTTTATGCTGGCATGATTCCTTGCCACTCAAACACGGCTCTCCCATTCTCACATGCTCCCATGCTCCTTGCTCCTACCCTCCATGCTCCTTGCTCCTACCCTCCATGCTCCTTGCTCCTACCCTCCATGCTCTCACATCCTCTCCTGCTCCATGCTCACAGGATTCCGTGCTCTTACGTGTTCCCATGCCCCCATCCCATGCTCACATGCTCCCATACTCTCCAACCCTATCATGACAGGAGCAGCCAGCCACTTGCCAATAGCCGCGCAACTGCGGGTGGGCACGCGGGTGAGCATCAACGGCCGTGCCATCACCTTCAACTCGCTGCGCTGCGTCGACATCTCGACCAAGAGCGCCCGGGGGAGGAAGAAGGTGCAGGTGGCGTGGACGCGTCCAGATGCAGATGCTGATTGCTGGAAGATCCAGTTCTTCTCCAAGCCCAGGTGCAAACAAAGGGCATTGGACACTCTGGTGCGAGGCAGTGAGGGGTGAGCTTGTTGCCCCTACATCCCTGCTTCTCTAAATGTCTGCAGGTTGGTCTTTCACTGCCAGGTGACTTATGCTTGGGAGCGTGTTCCCCCTGTGCCTGTGAGCAGGGGTAAGACGATTGCCAAGCCAGCCAAGTCCGTCCGCTGCATCATCGGTGCGCTCCTGCTGCTCTCGCTCCTGCTGCTCTCGCTCATGCTGCTGTAGCACCTGCTGGCTGCTGCGTTCCTTTTGTCCCACTGCTCCCTCCAGACATTCCTTCATCGCGTATTTTCCTTTTCATCTTGCCTCTTCTCACACCGCATCTCTTCTCCTTTGCTATCTTCCTCTCTGCCGTTCCTTGCTGTTCGTTTCTCCCCCCGTCCCCTCCAATCCCCCTCCGCTGCCCATTTCCCTCATCCCCCCACCCCACCCCACCTTCCCATCACTGCCAATACAGAGGACATCTGCCAATACGCGGTGTGCCCCACCAATTTCTCATGTGCTGCGACGACGGACCGCAGGGGAGTGGCGTGTTTCTGCGAGGATGGCAGCCGCAGCCCGGAGGGCTCATGCATGGTGGATGAGGAGTATTACACTGCTCCTGAACCCAAACCCTCACCAACAGACAGTAAGCATTCAGAACCTTCCTTCTAGAATCTACATGCCCCCTGTGTTAGAAAGCAGCAACGACGGACCGCAGGGGAGTGGCGTGTGTGTACGACTGCGGCACCCGCAGCCCGGACAGCGCGTGGTTGATCTTTGAGGAGTATTACCATCCTCCTGAAACCACACCCTCGCCAACCAATCGTAAGCATTTCCAAGTTGCATAATCCATGTACTTTGTTTCGAGCAAACCCAAGTAATGCCTGCCTGCACCATGCCACCTTCCCCTCTCACACAGCCACATGCTCGCTGGCCCGATTCAATGTGCCTGTCTTCTTCCCCTCCCCCCTCCCTAACCACATCCAGCAGCGGATGTGTCGGTAGTCGGAAACCCCTGCAAGGCGGGCTCTATTTCTCAAACGCCTTAATGACAGAATTGTTCTCCCCCTCCCCCTCCCCCTCCCCCTCCCCCTCCCCCTCCCCCTCCCCCTCCCCCCCCCTCCCCCTCCCCCTTTCCCTCCCCCCACCAACCCCACCAGCGGATGTGTGCGCCAACAGCACTCGCAACCCCTGCAAGGCGGGCTCGTGCATCAGTGGTGGCCCCGGCTCCTACTCCTGTGTCTGCCCGCCCTTGCACGTTCCGGACACCAGAACCAACGGATACCCCACCTGCCAATACAGTAAGCTCTCTGCCCCTCTCATTTGAAACGCTTGCCATGCCACAGACTGCCCACCTTCTTGTTCTGGCACATAATCGTCACTGTGTGTGAGGTGAGGGACATTGGATCTATCAACTTTTGAGACGTCTCAAAAGTCATTCTCGTCACTGTGTGTGAGGTGAGTGAGGGACATTAAATCTATCGAAGAATGGCACCCGGCACCTCCACTTACCTTCTTCTGTCCGTTTAACCACGATGCTGCATTAAGGGCAAGCGGGGTTTTTTTTTTAACTGTCCTAGATGGTAGGGTGTTTTTGGTCTTTGTCGTTGGCTTTGCTCTTGTGCAGGATACATGGAGCCTTCACCCACGCTCAACGTGCAAGGAGACAACTGGAGGTGCGAGGACGATTATCCCCTTTATGGACTCACTCAGGACGAGTTTACTGCACAGAACAAGGTTAGGGTCTTACCAATAACGCAGCGAAGTATGTCCTGCTTGTGAGACACTCGTGGGGTTAACTCGTTTACCTCGCCTTGCTGTGTGTGTGTGTGTGCTGGCTGGCAAGGCGTGGACTGCTCTGCTGCCCTCACTCGGGGTCAAGCGTTGAACGTGACTGAGAGGGACGACCTGGCCTCCTGCTCTGTCTTCTACTACATTCAACCCGTAACTCTCTTGCACCCTCTCATTAGCTCTGTGCTAGCAGGCCTAGCTGCTGTTTCTGCATCTCGGTTGTGACTCTCTAGTAGTTCTTTGTGGTTATTTCCTTTATTGATGATTTTTCTGATGAATGCTCTCTGCTGGTACTCCTTGGATCCACGCACCCACTCTTGGCTTTTGGTACTTCGCAAAAACGATGCTCTTTTGTATCACTCGTCAACTTCGAGCTGACTTGCTTGATCCCTCCAATTCCACCAAGTTCCACCCCTCCCACCCTTCTCCCCCACCCCCTCGTCCCCTCATTTGTACGAAAAGGAGGTGTTATACCCCAAAAGGGGGGTATAGTAGAAACGAGGTCCGCTATAGCACCCACCCCGCACAAGCCACCCGGGGGGCCTTCAATTTTGGCGGGTGGTATATCCGGGTGATTACGGTAGTACCATTCATATCGCTAAGTAACGCACTTACTCTTTGTACCACTCATATGGCAAAATAATGAACCCACTTACTCTTAGTACCACTCATATTGCTAAGTAACGCACTTACTTTTAGTACCATTCATATAGCTAGCACTTACTCTTAGTACCACTCATATGGTTAAGTAACGCACTTACTCTTAGTATCACTCATATTGCTAAGTAATGCACTTACTCTTAGTACCACTCATATCGTTAAGTAACGCACTTACTCTTTGTACCAGTGTCAGAATTGTTAGGGTAAAGCCTAAGATATTTTGATAGAGGGTAAGGGTGAGGATAATTGGGGGACAACACTGTACATTTGTATATAATCGAAGCACCTAGCAGGAGAGAACAGAGGTGGCAGTGGCAAGGTGGGCCGGGTCACTCGGCAGGGTGGGCGTTCAAGGTGTGGGATGGCGGAAGGTGGCGGAGGGTCGGGGAAGTGATGTGGTAACAAGGATGAGCAGCGTGCTGACGTGGTTGGGTGCCCGCGAATGAGTGTGTATGTGTGATGTGCATGAGAATGTTTCTTTTCCTGCTTGCAGACACCGAGTCCAGGACAAGCTAGAAGACACAGCCACCAGCTGGTGGAAGGCATGATGGCAGCATGGATGGCCAAACAGGGTAGCTAGCGGCACTTTGTCTGTTAGCATTGCCTTGTTGGGGTTGTGGTAGGATGTTGTAAAGAGGTTCCTTAGCCATGGGACTGCCACTGCGTGTTTGTTTTCATGAATTACTGTGATTTTTCTTGGAGATAAGCAGTTTGCAGCGAAGCCATATCCGCAGTCGAGATGAGTTGGGTAGGAAGGGTCTTAGCATACAAACACGCAGTCTACGCGGTTGCGATCGGGAAGGGAGATAGATGGAGTGAGATCGACGCAGGCAAAGGAGTCGACCATGGTGGAGGGAGCCGGTGTTTGGCAAGAAACGAATCTGCCGCCTGGGCGCGGGGACACGGAAGGGCAGAATGGGCCCAGCGATGGAGCGACCGGCCCGAGGGTAGGCGCTCAGACAGAGACGAGGGGTGGCGGAGAGAACGCGCCCAATGGATCGAAGGAGCAACAGTGGATGCATACTCAGCCACGGTCGCAGCAAGGGGGCCCAAGTGAGTATCAGCGAAGCGCCTCCTGGCAGGGCACAGAAGACGAGATGACGATGCACCGCTTGAGGTACACCCAGTTGCCGAAGATCGAGGTGCTGGAGAGGTTCTCGAGTGATGTTAGATACGGGCCAAGCTTGAAAAACTACATCATGCAGCTGGAAAACCTGCAAGCGCGGTCGGCGAAAGATCAGCTAGATCCGGAAGAATTCTTCCGGGGATTGGCGAAAACATTAGCGGGAGAGGCGGAGATTTACTACCGGATATCACAGATGGAGCTGTTGGAGTGGGCGGCAGGGCGAGCGCCGAGGGAACGAGATCCATCGGCGCGCTTCCTAATGATGTTGCGGGAACAGTTCCCGCTGCAAACTGCTGAACGGGTGGTGGAGGCTCGAGGGTTCAGGCGAAGAGAAGGGGAGTCTCTGCTTGCCTATTACAGGAGATTGGTGAGGACATGAACTGTCAAGACCAGGGACGGCTGATAGGAAAATTCATCCACGAGCTGGGCCAGCCCTTGCGGCAAGATGTGGAGGTGCGCATATTCGAGTTGGGACCAGAAGCGACACTCAAGAACGCGTATGAGATCGTGAAGCGCGTGGAAACTGGGCGCGGACTCTACTAAGTCGAGTGAACCAGCATGGGCTGCTACGTCCGCGTATCACGAGGCAGAGGACAGAGGAAGGGAGGAGACATGGCGCTGTCACAACTGCGGACAGCCAGGACACCTCCGAAGGGACCATCGGAACCCAGCGGCATGTTCGCTGTACGGAAGTCATGATCATCTGCGGTGGGAGTGCCCTGGTGCGCCGAGCTGCACTCGCTGTGGGCGACGGGGGCATCGAGAGGCGGATTGTTATGCGAACCGTAGGGATCGGCGAGGGGCGGAAGGAAGGGAGGATCGGCAGGCCATCATGTCGCGCCTGAGAGCACAGTTAGTGGAGCTGGAGGCGGAGGAAGAAAACCAGCCCGCAATGGTGGCGCAAAAAGAGGAAGAACCGGATGAGCCGGAGTTCATGCTAATGGCTCAACTGGAGCGTGACCGGGAGGAGCTGGGACGGAGGAGTGGGGCACGGCGGCAGTTGTTCAGGGAAGATGAGCGACGTGAAGATGGCCCGAGGAGGCGAGCCAGTGACAATGAGCTAGCACAGGGAGCAGCGTGGCATCCGTGCGAGCGCATGATTTGTCAAGCCACCGTGCTGACAATCGAGCCAGGCGCAATCACGATCGGGGGATTACGGGCGCAATGGGGGATTGTCGATACGGGGGCAGCACACGTACTAATCGGCAGGCGGTTGGCGGAAAAGCTACAGGAGCTGAAACCAGAACAGCTAATACCAGAGGGCTACTTGCTGATGACCGCGGACGGGGGGGAGGCAAAATGGATGCCGAAGACCCAGCAGTCCATGGCGTTGATGCTGAACCTAGGAACACCAGAGGAGTGTACGCTAAGGGTATATTGCAGTGTGTCGGAGTCGGAGGACTTTGATCTGCTGATAGGAGTGGATTACCTCTTAGGGATAGGGTCGTCGATTTGCATGTGGGAAGAGAAGGTGCAATATCGGGTGCGCTACTGGGAGGATAATGGTCCCATCGGCACACTGCCAGTACGCTTCGTGCGGAAGGAATCGAGAGAGGCCTACGAGTGCACGGAGGCAGAACTGCGGGAAGAGCTGGGAGTACCCCCCATGGCAACAGATTGCCAGCGCCGCCAGCCGGGGAAGGCGAGGGAGAAGCGGATCTGAAGTCGCTTTGTACGAACACCAAGAGACTGCTTGGACCCTCGGTGGTACTCGAACTCTTCGGCGGCATCGGCACAGGGCTAGCGGTGCTGCTGAAGACAGGAGTGTACATAGAAAAGTGGATCTTGGTGGAGAGGGACATGGACTCGGTAAAGATGGCGTGGTCTCATGCCGAGAGGCTGCAGCAGAGGTAACCTCACCAGCTAACTTCGGTGGCGATGGAGGCCAGCATGAGGAGCCAAGCCTGTGACATACGCCTGATAGATGAGGATACTGTGCGGCGATGGGGAAGGATCGATGTGGTGATCGCGGGCTGGGAATGTCAGGGGTACTCGCGAGCAGGAGCGGGCAGAGGCATGAGAGATGAGAGGAGCAGTCTACTTAGGGAGCTGGTACGAGTGCTGCGGCTGATAAAGCATGTCCAAGGAGAGGTTCTGTATATGATGGAGAACGTGGACATGGAAGGGGATGTGAGGGAACAGATACAGGTGGCGCATGAAGAAGTGACGGCGGTACTTGGTCCCGGGATGGTGGTGGATGGCGCGGAAACGGGAAGCAGGACACACCGAGTGCGCCGTTACTGGACAAATGGAATAGCAGAGGCGGCCTTGATGTACAAGCTCTCGCTTATAGAACGACCGGTGCCTCTGCTGGTGGAAGATGTTATGGAGCCGGGGAGGGTGCCCACGCCAGTGAGGCAGCCGGACCACCCGACACAGTTCGCATGCAATGAGGTGGGGAAGCCGCGACAGGTGTGGCCCACGTTTGTGTCATATGTGGGAGCAGCAGCCTTCAAGATGCACGGAGTTGAGCCGGGGCCGGGGATGGTGTATGATTGCGAGGCGCGGGAGTGGCAGGAACCAACGGTGCTCGAGAGAGAATTGGCGATGGGTTTCATGGAGGATGCAACCGCGCACCCAGAGGTGGCTGAAGCAAAGAGGAGGTGGGCTCTGGGGAGAGCCATGGACCTGAATGTCATGCATTGGCTCGTGGCGACGATCCGGATGTGCCACTCACAGCTGCGGTGGGAGCGGAAGCGGGACAAAGCAGCGGCGGTGCAACCCCCAACAGAGCGATCAACTACGAAGGAAGCGCTACCAAGGGCCTTGCTCGGGGAGATCCAGGAAAACGACAACGTACTACACCAGCTCGGGCACCCCTCCGGAGAGGAGATGGGTAAACCCGTGGGAGGAGGACGAAGTGCCGGCCCTCTATGCAGACCAAACGCAGATCTGGCTCCTAGGAGACCAGGAGGCGGTGGACAAGAAGCGGGAGGACCTCAACTGGGTCGAGGAAGCCATCGAGAGGCAACGGCGTAGGGAGGGCTATGAGAGAGAATTTGGAGCACGAGATTTTGCATTGATGGCGGCAACAAAGGAAGATGGGCAGGCAGGAAGGGCCGGGCGAGAGGCAAAGGGGGGCAGCAGCGACACCTCAACGCAAGCGAAGCCAGTGGCGGCAGAAAGGCCGATGCCGCCGAAAGAAGAGGAAGAGCTACCGCAGCCGGCGACGGCAGAACAGCAGTGGGAGATAGGCGACGGCATGGTGGAGGAGGATGCGGCAGAGCTAAGGAGGGTACTGGCGAGGCACCGACCGACCTTCGCTTACACACTAAAGGAAGTGGGCAGGTGTAACATGGCCGTAGTCACCATAGAGCTGACCACATAGATACATGTGTACCATCGAAGGCGGAGGATGACAGCGGAGGAGGTGCAGATATGCACGGAGAAATGTCACGAGCTGATGGAGGCATGGTTTATACGAAAGTCAAACTCAGAGCATGCAGCGGCGACGGTGGTGGCGGCTCGGACAGATCTCACGGGGCAGGTACTGTCGAAGTGGATGTGCGAGGATTACCGGGGGTTGAATAAAGTCACCGTCATGAAGCACTACCAGACGCCGACGCCAAACAAAATCTTCGATAAGCTAGCGGAGGCGCTAGTCTTCTCTACCCTGGACCTGCGGCAGTGGTTCAACCAGATCCCCATAGCGGTAACTGATAAGAAGAAAACGGCTTTCCATGGTCCAGACAGGCAGTATGAGTGGCACACTCTCCCGTTTGGCCTGAAGTCAGCGTCCCTTGAGTTCCAGCGGATCATGGACCAGGTGCTGCGAAATGTGCCGAATGCCGCCTGCTACATTGATGATGTAATCGTATTCAGCCCCGATAGCAGCTCGCATGTGAGGGATGTGGAAGCTGTACTCAGCGCCATTCAAGGAGCCGGCATGACATGTCACCCCGGCAAGTGCAAATTCGGGCAGAAAACTATATCATACCTGGGGTTCGAGGTGGAAGGAGGAAAGATCGGAATCCAGAAGGCGAAGGTCGAGGTGCTGGATCGCTTGGCAACACCAAAGGACAGGAGCACGCTGCGGGCGCTGCTAGGCTTCTTAAACTACTACAGCAAGTTCGTGCCGAACTTCAGCAGTTGCGCAACGGCACTGAATCAGCTGCTCAGTGTTGGGTGCAAATGCACATTGCACAACATCCTGCCGTCTGTTTGTACGAGTATGCGTGTGCGAATGCATTTGGGTGTGAATGGAATGTTCGTGTGTTTGTTTGTTTTCGCAATTTTCGCTTGATGAATTTGCAGGTACTCGCGCAATGTGCGCTTCGGCACAACATTGTACGCGCTATGAACAGTGCAAGCAGAAAGGACGAGCTTGCAAAGGAACCCAGGATGGAAGCTTTGCGGTTCGGTTAAATTCATTACGCAGATCCAGTTCTATCCAACTCGAAATTGTACTGTTTTGTTTGGTTGACTATAGTGTAGCAGGGCAGGCACTATAGGGGTACAATTTGGGTGAAGGTTGGATCTTGTTTGTCTGTATCTGCATGCTACAGGGCCAGAGGAAACCAGCGGAACCAGCATTTGGCTGGTTGGGCAAAGACAAAACAGGTTCTGTTTTTAGAACCTGAACCTGGTTGTTGTTTTCCCAGGTTGGAAAAACAGAACCAGAAGTTGTTTACCAACCTACCACCTGCTATTTTGTCCAGCCTGGTTGGTCTGTTGCTTGGAATTATTTGGGATCATCCCTGGTTGTTCCCAGGTTGATTCCCAAGGTCCTTGCTAGCTAGAACTATATATTCCTTCTCTGTTTGTACCTGAATATAGTCAAATTGATTCATGCGAATTCCTTCCTCGCTGGAATTTCGTTTCTACGCGGTTCGTTGGCGGAATGCTACCCGAGTCAACGCTAGTACGCTAGCACTCTAATGCTAGGCAAACACTGTCCGAGCCAGAACTTAGTAATGGCAGAACTTTTTGCGAGGCAACTTGGCTCATTTTAAAGCTCTTGGAGCGAGCTTCGATATAGCGAATTCTCAGCTTAATCCGATCGACGGTCTGCACGGCACGCTGCGCGACGTTCAAGGTACTCTTGCTGTTTTGACTAAGTCCTTCTTGATCCCTCTCTCTACAAACTCGGACCCGAGGATAGGGGCTGGTCTTGTACCAGGCACCCAGGGACCCTTGGAGGTGACCCCGAGGAGAGGTTTTAAGTTTGATTAAGTCATAATAGCTTGAGTTTATTAGGCCCTTACACCAACAAGCTGGTATCAGAGCTGCATTATAGTGATCCTCGTTATAGTTAGCTATGGCGGGCAACACCTCGGCGGGAGCTGGTGAATCTTCAGCCCAAGATCGTAGCGGCAGCCAAGATTCTGGTCTTTCAGCGCCAAGGGGAGCGCGAACCAACCAGAGCTCGCTGATCAAGGAGGTGCTGAAGAATTTCACCGTCGAGAAGTTCAATGGTGAGGGCTATGATGACTGGGCCTGGAAAATGCAATTGTATTTCCGTCAGATCGGTTTGCTGAAACTAATGATTGGGGAGGAGCCTAGACCGAGTGACCCCGCCCTTCAGGAAGATTGGGACGAGCGCTCCTCGGCTGGCTACTATCTGATGTCGCAGAGTTTGGAGCTGAACCAGCGTCACCACGTCATGCACCTGCTGCCAGAGGTTGAATGCGGTCCGAAGGCGGAGCTGCACGCCCCGACCTCCGTTGTCGCAACGTTGATGCTGGAGAGGGAGCTGTCCGCGTTGCGCCTGAGTGAGGGAGAGCCGGTGCAACCTGTCCTGGACAAGATGCGCGACCTGTACGCGAAGTTGGCGACCGCGGGAATCACCTACCCGGAGCAGACCAAGTGCTTGAAGATGCTCTCGCTGCTGCCTGAATCGTGGCTTCAATTCACGAGCGGATTGAGCCTGCCGCAGAACCAGAGCTCGTGGACACTCGAGTGGGTGCGGACAAAGATTCTGGAGGAGGACTTTCGTCGCCGCCAACTGAGGGGTGGGGACGACGGCAGCAGCGGCTACGGAATGCAAGGGAACCGACGTGGCAGAGGACGTGGCTTCGGTGGTGCTGGGCGCGGTGCAAAGAAGGACGACGACTCCAACGACCAACAAGGAGGTACCGGTTGGGGTCGCGGTGCGAAATCTGGACGTGGGGGCAAATCAAGTGCTGGTGGCAAAATGAAAGGGAGTTGCTGGTATTGTGAGAAGGAAGGGCACCCCTGGTTTTTGTGCTATAAGAAACCCGATGGATGGACCCCCCAGAATCGTCACCAGGATGGCGGCGCGCGGAGGAACCAGAAAAATGGCGCCAACATGGTCGCTGATTCGTCCGACAACAACCCGAAGGGCAACGGTGGTGCGGAGAAGAAGGAGCGCACCGCGGGCCAATTCTTCCATGTGGGAGACAAGGGGGAGCAAGGAGACGCATCTGCCAAGGTTGGAGCAGAGCTGCACCCCCTGGACTATTGGGTGTTGGACACGGGCGCTGCATGGACGATGACGCCGCGCAAGGACCTGCTGGACGACGTACGCGCTGCACCGATCAATGAGGTGTGCTCCGCCTCTGGACACGCGCTGAAGGTGGCTGGTGCGGGACGAGCTGCGTTCAAGGGAGCGGATGGCAAGCCGGTGGTGCTGCACGACGTTCTTCTCGTTCCTGAACTCAAGGCCAACCTCATCTCCCTCCGTAAGCTTGCCAAGGCTGGGGTGAGCACTAGCACGGATGGGGCACGCACGTACAAGGGGCAGCTAGGAAACCGGGTGCTTTGAAGAATTGGCATGTGATTTAAAGGAGAAAGACTCGCACCAGGCATGCGGTGCTGCCTACGACGTTCTCCTCGTCTCCGACCTCAAGGCCAACCTCATCTCCCTCCGTAAGCTTGCCAATCTGTGGTGAGCACTAGCACGGATGGGGCTCGCACGTACAAGGGGCAGCTGGGCAATCGGGTGCTTTGGGATCCGCACAAAAGCAAGGACGTGTACAGATCCATGTGGCAGCTGCTGACGTTGGCGTGGCACGGTGGGGGGCAGGCTAGAGAGGGGTCTGCATCCCAGGGGGAGTGCAACGCCGTTGGAGGGGTTGGTGTGAAAGTGTCGGCCAGATCTGAAGCTGAACGGACAGCCACCTGATGAGAACTGTGAAATTTGCCTGCTTTCAAAGTTCACCCGTTTCCCTTTCCATAGTGTGGCTGGCAGGAGCAAGAAGCCGTTGGAGCTGGTCCACATGGACATGGTGGGGCCGCTGCCGGTGCAAGGGCACAAAGGGGAGTGGTATTTCCTTAAGATTGTGGATGACTGGAGCAGGCTGATGTGGGCGTATCCGCTGAAGCAGAAGGACCACGCCGCCTCCACGATACGGGACGATTGGCTGCCATTTGTGGAGAAGCAGGCGGAGTGTGTAGTGAAGCGGATTAGGACAGATCGGGGTGGTGAGTTTCTTGAAGCTGTGATGACGGCCTGGCTCAAGAAGCAGGGCATCCAGAGGGAGCTGACCACGGTTTACACCCACAGTCCAACGGCGTAGCAGAACGGGCAAACCAAACTATTCTAGAGACAACAAGGGCGTTGCTTTTAGAATCAGGGTTGGGCAACTCGATGTGGTCCCATGCTGTCCGGCACGCCTTCGTGGCTAGGTACTGGGTGCTCACTAAGGTTGGGGATGACTCGTGGGTGCTGTTGGAGAGGTGGCTTGGGAGGAAGCCGCCGGTGGACATGCTGAGGGTGTTCAGTTGCATGGCAGTCGCCCACGTCCCCAAGACCTACCGCAGTAAGTTGGGGGCGAGCGCAATCTGGTGTGTGCATTTGGGGCTGGCTGCTGAGAGCAAGGGATGGCTGCTGTGGGAACCATCCAAGGGTGTGTTGTTTGACAGCAGGGATGTGAAGTTTGTTGAGGGCATGATGTATGGGAGCTGGGAGAAACAGCCGGAGGCCCGGGTGTCCCAGCAGATGGAGCAGATCACCATGCAGCTGGACCTGACTCCTAGTGTGTGGGAGGAGGGAGAGGAGGCAGCTGCAGAGGGTGGTGATGGAGAGAAGGTGCAGGAGGCACCTGCTGGTGGAGGAGATGATGTGGAGACTGGTGGTAGCACCAGAGAAGCTGCTGGATCTGAGGGATTAGAGCAGCAGTAGGGCAAAGCTAAGGTGCCTAAACTACCACAAAGGAGGAAGCAGAAGGGTGTCGTTATGAAGCGATGGAAGACACCCGTCTCTAGGCCAGGACGTACCCGTATGGCCACAATAAAGCTGACTGCAGGAGCTGATGCAGCAGAGCAATAGCGTAGGAATGAGGAGGCTTTGCTGATTCTACCGCATAGTTATGACCCGGATGAATGAACCTGCCTACTGTTTTCTTGCCCCTGCACCAGAGGAACCAGCTAGAATGGAGGAGGCATTAGCTGGACCAGATAGGGACAAGTGGCTGGTTTCTAGGTATACTGAGTACCAGAGCCTGCTAGAGAATGGGACATGGGATCTGGTGGTGCTGCCTGAGGGGAAGAAAGCCGTACAGTGCAAGTGGGTGCTGAGGATTAAGACCGATGACAAGGGGCAGGTCACCATCTACAAGAGTAGGCTGGTGGCTAAAGGGTTTATGCAGAAGGAGAAGCAGGACTTCAATGAGATCTTTGCTCCCACCCTTCCACCCTCCGTGTCTTGTTGGCAGATGCAGCCGTTAATGGGAAATTGATAATTCATATGGAATTATCAACGGCATTCCTGAATGAGATTTTAGAGGAGGATGTGTACATGACGCAGCCGCCTGGGTATGAGGATGGTACGGGCAGGGTATGCAAGCTACAAAGTCTATCTATGGTTTGAATGAGGCGCCACGCTGCTGGTACCAGAAATTGGCAGCTGTTTTAGAGGAGATGAGATTCAGGACCAGCAGCTATGATGAGAGCCTCTTTCTCAAGGGGGAGGGGGAGAAGCTGGTGCTGTTTCTGGTCTACGTGGACGACATTCTTCTCTTTAGCAGCAGCATGAAGGAGATCCAGAAGGTGCAGCAGCAGCTGATGGAGAACTTCAAGTGCAAGAATCTTGGGGAGGTAAAGTACTACATTGGGATGTACGTGGAGAGGGATCCTGATCACAGGTGGTTGAAGCTGCACCAAGAGAAGTTTATTAAGGAGTTAGGGGAGAAGTATGGGATTGAGAATGAGCGCAAGGTTGCAACTCCCCTGCCAGCAGAATTCAAGCTTGTGAAGGCTGTAGAGGATGAAGGGGTTGAAGCCGAGAAGCAGCAGCAATTTCAGTCCTTGGTGGGCAGTCTCTTGTATGCAGCGGTTCACACGAGGCCCGACATTTCTTTCTCGGTTGGGCAGCTGGCAAGGGTGGTGCAGAATCCATCAGAGGAGCAGGTGGATGCAGCTGAGCGTGTAGTGAAATACCTGAATTCTCACCCAAGCATTGGAGTTCAATACTCCGCATCTGTATCAGTAAAGCAGAAAGGGTTTGAGGTGTTGAAAAAGAAGGGGGAGCGGCTTGGAGAAGGCAAGCTCACTTGCTTTACCGATGCTACATGGGCTTCTGAGAAGGAGGATTCCTCATCAATAGGAGGATAGATCTGCATAGTAAAGGGAGGCCGTGTTAGTTGGAGGTCCAAGCAACAGATGGAGACGGCACTCTCTTCCGTGGAATCAGAGTACATGGCGATGTTCCACGGGGTGAAGGAGGTGATTTGGCTGAGGAGGCTGTTAGAGGAGATTGGACAGGAGCAGAAGGCTGTTTTGTGATAGCAAGGGGGCTCTTGGGATGACCAGGAACGCTGTGCTACATGTGGTGAACAAGCATATGCGGATCAAATGGCACTGGCTGCGTAAGGAGGTGAAGAGGGGGACGGTGAATCCGATCTACATCAAGACTCACCAGCAGCCAGCAGACTTCCTCACCAAGTGGCTTGCGGATGAGCCTTATTGGTGTTATATGCGCATGAGTGGAATGAGCATGAAATAGCATGGAATGATGGGGATGCAGCCGGCAGGCTGAGGGGGAGTGTGTTGGGTGCAAATGCACATTGCAGGACATCCTGCCGTCTGTTTGTACGAGTATGCTTGTGCGACCGCATTTGGGTGTAAATGGAATGTTCGTGTGTTTGTTTGCTTTCGCAATTTTTGCTTGATACATTTTGCAGGTACTCTCGCAATGTGCGCTTCGGCACAACATTCTACGCGCTATGAATAACGCAAGCAGAAAGGACGAGCTCGTAAAGGAACCCAAGACGAAAGCTTTGCGTATCGGTTGAATTGATTGCGCATATTCAGTTCTATCCAACTCGAAATTGTACTGTTTTTTTTTGTTGACTATAGTGTAGCAGGGCAGGCACAATAGGGGTACAATTTAGGTGAAGGTTGGATGTTGTTTGTCTGTATTTGCATGCTACAGGGCTAGGGGAAACCAGCGGAACCAGCATTTGGCTAGTTGGGCAAAACCTGAACCTGGTTGTTGTTTTCCCAGGTTGGAAAAAACAGAACCAGAGGTTGTTTACCAACCTACCACCTGCCATTTTGTCCAGCCAGGTTGGTTCTGTTGCTTGGAATCATTTGGGATCATCCCTGGTTGTTCCCAGGTTGATTTCCAAGGTCCTTGCTAGCTAGAACTATTTATTCCTTCTCTGTTTGTACCTGGATATAGTAAATTGATTCAAGCAAATGCTACCCAAGTCAACGCTACTACGGTAGCACTCGAACGCTAGGCAAACGCTGTCCGAGCCATAACTTCGCAATGGCAAAACTTTTCGCGATGAAACCTGGCTCGTTTTAAAGCACTTGGAGCGAGCTTCACTATAGCGAATTCTCAAGTTATTCCGATCGACAGTCTGCACGACACGTCGCGCGGCAATCAAGTCACTTTTGATTCTTCGGACCCGAGGATAAGGGCTGGTCTAGTACCAGGCACTTAGGAACCCCTGGAGGTGACCTTGAAGAGAGGTTTTAAGTTTTGATTAATTCTTGATAGCTTGGGTTTATGTACCCTTACAACAACAAGTACCACTCATATTGCTAAGTAATGAACTTGCTCTTAATACCACACATTTCGCTAAGTAGCACTTATTTTTAGTACCACTCACATTGCTATGTAACGCACATACTCTTAGTACCACTCATATCGCTAAGTAACGCACTTACTTTTAGTACTACTCATATTGGTAAGGCACGCAATTACTGTTAGTACCATTCATATGGATAAGTAACGCACTTACTTTTAGTACCTTTCATATCTCTTTTTAACGCACTTGCACTTTGTACCACTCATATGGATAAGTAACGCACTTACTCTTAGTACCACACATATCGCTAAGTAACGCACTTACTCTTAGTATCACTCATATCGTTAATTCACGCACTTACTCATAGTACCAGTCATATGGCTATGTGACGCTCTTACTTTTAGTACCACTCATATCGCTAAGTAACGCACTTATTCTTAGTAACATTCATATGGATAAGTAACCCACTTACTTTTAGTACTATTTTTATCATTATTAAACAAACTTACTCATAGTACCAGTCATGAGGCTATGTGACGCTCATACTCTTAGTATCACTCATATCGCTAAGTAACGCACTTACTGTTAGTACCATCCATATGGACAAGTAACGTACTTACTTTTAGTACCACTCGTATCGTTTTTAAAGGCACTTATTCTTAGTACCACTCATATGGCTAAGTAATGCACTTACTCTTTGTACCACTCATATGGCTAAGTAACGCACATACTTTTAGTACCGCTTTCGGATTAGCCGACTCTTCACCTTGCGGTGCTGCTCGCCGGGCGTGCAGATCGCCTTGAAGCTGTGCACGGACTACCTGGACGCCGGCCACCAGGCCTGGCACTTCATAAAGTCAACGTACCAGGTCACAGACGACCTGTACGTCGGCCAGCTTGAGGAGCAGTTAACACATCTGCGGATGGGCGACCAGGAGACTGCGACCGACTACTGCAACCGGGCTCGGCGACTTCTTGCCACCGTGAGGATGTCCGGCGTGCAGTACACGACGGTGTCCTACATCACCCATGTCCTGAAAAGGCACCCGAGCAGCTACAACCTGATAAAGCGGCTGTCGGTGATGCGGAGCACACGAGCGACGCTCAATGAGGACTCCATAACCTCGCACATCCTGCGGGACGAGGCGATGCAAGAAGCCGAGTGGTCCTCGAAGCTCCTGCCGCAAATGAACTACACCGCTCCGACGAAGCCAGGTGGTCGACCGGGGCAGCGCGGACAGTCTGGCGGTAGTGGAAGCGGGGATTGTAAGCCGACCAAGGATGCCGACAAGAAGAAGTCGGCTCAGGATGGCGGTCGAGGAGGAGGAATTCAGCGTCGGGAGTGCTGGATCTGCCACAGCCCCGACCACCTCTCCTTCGAGTGCCTCAACCGCAGTGACTCCAACAACGACGGCACCAAGGGAGGCCGAGGAAGGTCGGCTGGACGTCGTCCTCGCCAGAAGAGCAAGCCGCGCACGGAAAAGCAGTCGACCAAGTCGACCTCGGCGAAGGATGACGACTTCTCTACTGGCGGCAAGAAGCGAGACGACAAGGACGCTCTGGTCGGCGTCGTGGAGCCGACCGTCTCGCTGGCGCCGGAGGCCGGTGCGGGCTTCTAGGCGATAGCGGCAGCCGTACAGGCGAACCCGGCGGTGGTTCTGCTCGACAGCGGCTGCTCGCACCACCTGATGGGGACGAAGGAGGTCTTCGTCGACATGCAGCCGAGCGGCGACGTGAAGCACGTGCGCGGCTTCAATGGGGCGCTGCAGGACGTCCACGACCATAGCACGGTTGCTCTGCAAGGGGAGGCCGGGAAGCGGGTGCTCATCCCCGACGTGCTGTACGTTTCGGGCGTGCACGCCAATCTGCTGTCGGTGGGTCAGCTGAAGGAGAACGGCATGAAGCTGACGGACAACGGCGACGGGATGCTGCTTGTCTCGGCGTCGGGGGACGTCCTTGGTCGGGCGACGTACTCCGGCCGGGTCCTCTGCACCGACTTGCGTCCCTGCTCGGCGACGGACGCAGCGGAAGTGGTGGCACTGCAGGCGTTCATCTCGGAGACGAAGGCGACGCCGGACAGGCTGCACGCGAGGCTTGCGCACGTCGGCATGGACACCATCCGGAGCTCGGCGAAGCACGAAGTCGCCACCGGGCTGGACCTCAAGTCGGCGTCTAGCGCCACTTCGCCTTGCGTCTCGTGCGTCGGCGGGAAGCTGGCACGGCACACCTTCCCAAACAAAGGTTCGGACGCCGAGGACGCCCTGGCTGTCGTGCACATCGACCTGTGCGGGCCGTTTCGCGTGGCTGCCAAGGATGGCAGCTTGTACTTCTTGCTGCTGAAGGACCGCCGGACCCGCTACGTGTGGCTGGCGGTGGCTGAGCGGCAGACGAAGAAGTCGGTGCTGAGGCTTCGTTCTGACCGGGGAGGGGAGTTCCTCGGGAAGGAATTTACCGCCTTCGTGGATGGCAAGGGGATCGTCCACGACCTGACCTGCCCCTACACCCCGCAGCAGAATGGCATGGCGGAGCGGGAGATGAGGACGGTGGTGGAGTCGGTGCGGACGATGCTGCTGCATATGGGCGTGTAGCACCACTAGTGGCACCTCGCTTCGTGGCAGGCCGTCTGAATCCACATTCTTTATGGCTTGCACCAGGTTGCAACTGCCTTGAGCGGTCGTCGCTGCCGCCGGGGATGACGCTGTACTAGCTGCTCACCGGGAACAAGCCCGACTTCTTGATGGCATGCGTGTGGGGCTGGATGGCGTTGTTTCTGGTCCCCGAGCAGCAGCGTGGTGGGAAGCTGCAGCCGAAGGCAAGGTGGGGTCTTCACCTTGTTGGTGTAAGGGCCTAATAAACTCAAGCTATTAGGACTTAATCAAACTTAAAACCTCTCCTCGGGGTCACCTCCAAGGGTCCCTGGGTGCCTGGTACAAGACCAGCCCCTATCCTCGGGTCCGAGTTTGTAGAGAGAGGAATCAAGAAGGACTTAGTCAAAACAGCAAGAGTACCTTGAACGTCGCGCAGCGTGCCGTGCAGACCGTCGATCGGATTAAGCTGAGAATTCGCTATATCGAAGCTCGCTCCAAGAGCTTTAAAATGAGCCAAGTTGCCTCGCGAAAAGTTCTGCCATTACTAAGTTATGGCTCGGACAGCGTTTGCCTAGCGTTGGAGTGCTAGCATACTAGCGTTGACTCGGGTAGCATTCCGCCGTCGAATAGCGCAGAAACGAAATTCCAGCGAGGAAGGAATTCGCTTGAATCAATTTGACTATATTCAGGTACAAACAGAGAAGGATTAAATAGTTCTAGCTAGCAAGGACCTTGGGAATCAACCTGGGAACAACCAGGGATGATCCCAAATAATTCCAAGCAACAGAACCAACCTGGCTGGACAAAATAGCAGGTGGTAGGTTGGTAAACAACCTCTGGTTCTGTTTTTCCAACCTGGGAAAACAACAACCAGGTTCAGGTTCTAAAAACAGAACCTGTTTTGTCTTTGCCCAACCAGCCAAATGCTGGTTCCGCTGGTTTCCCCTGGCCTTGTAGCATGCAGATACAGACAAACAACATCCAACCTTCACCTAAATTGTACCCCTATAGTGCCTTCCCTGCTACACTATAGTTAACCAAACAAAACAGTACAATTTCGAGTTGGATAGAACTGAATCTGCGCAATCAACTCAACCGAACTGCAAAGCTTCCATCTTGGGTTCCTTTGCGAGCTCGTCCTTTCTGCTTGCACTGTTCATAGCGCGTACAATGTTGTGCCGAAGCGCACATTGCGCGAGTACCTGCAAATGCATCAAGCGAAAAATGCGAAAGCAAACAAACACACGAACACACCATTCACACGCAAATGCATTCGCACACGCATACTCGTACAAACAGACGGCAGGATGTCGTGCAATGTGCATTTGCACCCAACACACTCCCCCTCAGCCTGCCGGCTGCATCCCCGTCATTCCATGCTAGTTCATGCTCATTCCACTCATGCGCACACAACGCCAATGAGGCTCATCTGCAAGCCTCTTGGTGAGAAAGTCTGCTGGCTGCTGGTGAGTCTTGATGTAGATTGGATTCATCGTCCCCCTCTTCACCTCCTTACGCAGCCAGTGCCACTTGATACGCATGTGCTTGTTCAGGCCATGAAGCACAGCGTTCCTGGCCATCCCAAGAGCCCCCTTGCTATCACAAAACAGCGGCGTAGCAACTTTCTGCTCCTGGCCAATCTCCTCTAACAGCCTCCTCAGCCAAATCACCTCCTTCACCCCATGGAACATCGCCATGTACTCTGATTCTACGGAAGAGAGTGCCGTCTCCGTCTGCTTCTTGGACCTCCAACTAACAGGTCCTCCCCCAACTACGCAGATGTATCCTCCCACAGATGAGGAATCCTCCTTCTCAGAAGCCCATGTAGCATCGGTAAAGCAAGTGAGAAATAGCTTGCCTTCTCCAAGCCTCTCCCCCTTCTCTTTCAGCACCTCCACCCCTTTCTGCTTCACCTGTGCAGATGCGGAGTATTGAACTCCAATGCTTGGGTGAGAGTTCAGGTACTTCACCACACGCTCAGCTGCATCCACCTGCTCCTCTGATGGATTCTGCACCACCCTAGCCAGCTGCCCAACCGAGAAAGAGATGTCGGGCCTCGTGTGAACTGCTGCGTACAAGAGGCTGCCCACCAAGGACTGAAATTGCTGCTGCTCTTCAGCTTCAACCCCTTCATCCTCTGCAGCCTTCACAAGCTTGAATTCTGCTGGCAGGGGAGTTGCAACCTTGCGCTCATTCTCAATCCCATACTTCTCCCCCAGCTCCTTGATGAACTTCTCCTGGTGCAGCTTCAACCACCTGTGATCTGGATCCCTCTCCACGTGCATCCCGAGGTAGTACTTTACCTCCCCAAGGTTCTTGCACTTGAAGTTTTTCATCAGTTGCTGCTGCACATTCTGGATCTCCTTCATGCTGCTGCTGAAGAGAAGAATGTCGTCCACATAGACCAGAAACAGCACCAGCTTCTCCCCCTCGCCCTTGAGAAAGAGGCTCTCATCACAGCTGCTGGTCCTGAATCCCATCTCCTCTAAAACAGCTGCCAACTTCTGGTACCAGCAGCGTGGCGCCTGCTTCAAGCCGTAGATGGACTTGTTGAGCTTGCACACCCTGCCCGTACCATCCTCATACCCAGGCGGCTGCGTCATGTACACATCCTCCTCTAAAATCCCATTCAGGAATGCCGTTGAAATATCCATCTGAATGATGAATTTTCCACTAACAGCTGCATCTGCCAACAAGACACGGAGGGTAGGGGGTTTGGCAGTGGGAGCAAAGATCTCGTTGAAGTCCTGCTTCTCCTTCTGCATAAACCCCTTCGCCACCAGCCTACTCTTGTAGATGGTGACCTGCCCCTTGTCATCGGTCTTGATCCTCAGCACCCACTTGCATTGTATCGCTTTCTTCCCATCAGGCAGCACCACCAGATCCCATGTCCTATTCTCCAGCAGACTCTGGTACTCAGCATCCCTAGAAGCCAGCCACTTGTCCCTATCTGGTCCAGCTAATGCCTCCTCCATGCTAGCTGGTTCCTCTGGTGCTGGGGCAAGAAAACAGTACGCAGGCTCATCCTCCTCATCCGGGTCATAGCCATGAGGTAGAATCAGCAATGCCTCTTCGGTCCCTAGCTGCTGCTCTGCTGCATCAGTTCCTGCAGTCAGCTTCTTAGTAGCCATACGGGTACGTCCTGGCCTGGAGACGGGTGTCTCCCATCCCTTCATAACGACTCCCTTCGGCTTCTTAGTTTTTCCCTGCTGCTTCTCTCCTCCCTCGGGTCCAGCAGCTCCACTAGTGCTGCCGCCAGTTTCCACACCATTTTCTCCACCAGCAGGTGCCTCCTGTACCTTCTCTCCATCACCATTCCCCGCAGCTGCCTCCTCTCCCTCCTCCCACACACTAGGAGTCAGGTCCAGCTGCATGGTGATCTGCTCCATCTGCTGGGACACCCGGGCCTCCGGCTGTTTCTCCCAGCTCCCATACATCATGCCCTCAATGAATTTCACATCCCTGCTGTCAAACAACACACCCTTGGATGGTTCCCACAGCAGCCATCCCTTGCTCTCAGCAGCCAGCCCCAAATGCACACACCAGATTGCACTCGCCCCCAACTTACTGCGGTAGGTCTTGGGGACGTGGGCGACTGCCATGCAACCGAACACCCTCAGCATGTCCACCGGCGGCTTCCTCCCAAGCCACCTCTCCAAAGGCACCCACGAGTCATCCCCAACCTTGGTGAGCACCCTGTTCCTAGCGACAGTGGCGTGCCGGACAGCATGAGGCCACATAGAATTGCTCAGCCCAGATTCTATGAGCAGCGCCCTAGCTGTCTCCAGAATGGTCCGGTTTGCCCGTTCTGCTACACCATTGGACTGTGGGGTATAAGCCGTGGTCAGCTCTCTCTGGATGCCCTGCTTCTTGAGCCAGGCCGTCATTTCAGCTCCAAGGAACTCACCACCCCGGTCTGTCCTAATCCGCTTCACTACACACTCCGCCTGCTTCTCTACGAATGGCAGCCAATCGTCCCGTATCGTGGAGGCGGCGTGGTCCTTCTGCTTCAGCGGATACGCCCACATCAGCCTGCTCCAGTCATCCACAATTGTAAGAAAATACCGCTCCCCCTTGTGCCCTTGCACCGGCAGCGGCCCCACCAAGTCCATGTGGACCAGCTCCAAAGGCTTCTTGCTCCTGCCAGCCACACTATGGAAAGGGAAACGGGTGAACTTTGAAAGCAAACAGATTTCACAGTTGTCATCGGGTGGCTGTCCGTTCAGCTTCAGACCCTTAACGGCTCCGTCCTTCTCCAGCTGCTTCAGCAAAGGCATTGCCACATGCCCTAAGCGCCGGTGTGCCGTTGCCCAATCTGTCTCCCCAGATCTGGCCGACACTTTCACACCAACCCCTCCAACGGCATTGCACTTCTCCTGGGATGCAGACCCCTCTCCAGCCTGCCCCCCACCATGCCACGCCAGGGCCGGCAGCTGCCACATAGATCTGTACACGTCCTTGCTCTCGTGCAGATCCCAAAGCACCCGATTGCCCAGCTTCCCCTTATAAGTGCGTGCCCCATCCGTGTTGGTGTTCACCCCAGCCTTGCCAAGCTTACGGAGGGAGATGAGGTTGGCCTTCAGGTCGGGGACGAAGAGAACGTCGTGCAGCACCACCGGCTTGCCATCCGCTCCCTTAAACGCAGCTCGTCCCGCACCAGCCACCTTCAACATGTGTCCAGAGGCGGAGCACACTTCATTGATCGGTGCAGCTCGTACTTCGTCCAGCAGGTCCTTGCGCGGCGTCATCGTCCAAGCAGCGCCTGTGTCCAACACCCAATAGTCTAGGGGGTGCAGCTCTGCTCCAACTTTGGCAGAGGCGTCTCCTTGCTCCCCCTTGTCTCCCACATGGAAGAATTGGCCTGCGGTGCGCTCCTTCTTCTTCTCCGCACCGCCGTTGCCCTTCGGATTGTTGTCGGACGAATCAGCGACCATGTTGGCGCCGTTTTTCTGGTTCCTCCGCGCGCCGCCATCCTGGTGACGATTCTGGGGGGTCCATCCATCGGGTTTCTTATAGCACAAAAACCAGGGGTGCCCTTCCTTCTCACAATACCAGCAACTCCCTTTCATTTTGCCACCAGCACCCGACTTGCCCCCACGTCCAGATTTCGCACCGCGACCCCAACCGGTACCTCCTTGTTGGTCGTTGGAGTCGTCGTCTTTCTTTGCACCGCGTCCAGCACCACCGAAGCCACGTCCTCTGCCACGTCGGCTCCCTTGCATCCCGTAGCCGCTGCTGCCGTCGTCTCCACCCCTCAGTTGGCGGCGACGGAAGTCCTCCTCCAGAATCTTCGTCCGCACCCACTCGAGCGTCCACAAGCTCTGGTTCTGCGGCAGGCTCAATCCGCTCGTAAATTGAAGCCACGATTCTGGCAGCAGCGAGAGCATCTTCAAGCACTTGGTCTGCTCCGGGTAGGTGATTCCCGCGGTCGCCAACTTCGCGTAGAGGTCGCGCATCTTGTCCAGGACTGGTTGCACCGGCTCTCCCTCGCTCAGGCGCAACGCGGACAGCTCCCTCTCCAGCATCAACGTTGCGACAACGGAGGTCGGGGCGTGCAGCTCCTTCAACACGGTCCACGCCTTCGGACCGCATTCAACCTCCGGCAGCAGGTGCATGACGTGGTGACGCTGGTTCAGCTCCAAACTCTGCGACATCAAATAGTAGCCAGCCGAGGAGCGCTCGTCCCAATCTTCCTGCAGCGTGGGGTCACTCGGTCTAGGCTCCTCCCCAATCATTAGTTTCAGCAAACCGATCTGACGGAAATATAATTGCATTTTCCAGGCCCAATCATCATAGCCCTCACCATTGAACTTCTCGACGGTGAAATTCTTCAGCACCTCCTTGACAAGCGAGCCCTGGTTTGTTCGCGCTCCCCTTGGCGCTGAAAGACCAGAATCTTGGCTGCCGCTACGATCTTGGGCTGAAGATTCACCAGCTCCCGCCGAGGTGTTGCCCGCCATAGCTACCTATAACGAGGATCACTATAACGCAGCTCTGATACCAGCTTGTTGGTGTAATGGCCTAATAAACTCAAGCTATTAGGACTTAATCAAACTTAAAACCTCTCCTCGGGGTCACCTCCAAGGGTCCCTGGGTGCCTGGTACAAGACCAGCCCCTATCCTCGGGTCCGAGTTTGTAGAGAGAGGAATCAAGAAGGACTTAGTCAAAACAGCAAGAGTACCTTAAACGTCGCGCAGCGTGCCGTGCAGACCGTCGATCGGATTAAGCTGAGAATTCGCTATATCGAAGCTCGCTCCAAGAGCTTTAAAATGAGCCAAGTTGCCTCGCGAAAAGTTCTGCCATTACTAAGTTATGGCTCGGACAGCGTTTGCCTAGCGTTGGAGTGCTAGCATACTAGCGTTGACTCGGGTAGCATTCCGCCGTCGAATAGCGCAGAAACGAAATTCCAGCGAGGAAGGAATTCGCTTGAATCAATTTGACTATATTCAGGTACAAACAGAGAAGGATTAAATAGTTCTAGCTAGCAAGGACCTTGGGAATCAACCTGGGAACAACCAGGGATGATCCCAAATAATTCCAAGCAACAGAACCAACCTGGCTGGACAAAATAGCAGGTGGTAGGTTGGTAAACAACCTCTGGTTCTGTTTTTCCAACCTGGGAAAACAACAACCAGGTTCAGGTTCTAAAAACAGAACCTGTTTTGTCTTTGCCCAACCAGCCAAATGCTGGTTCCGCTGGTTTCCCCTGGCCTTGTAGCATGCAGATACAGACAAACAACATCCAACCTTCACCTAAATTGTACCCCTATAGTGCCTTCCCTGCTACACTATAGTTAACCAAACAAAACAGTACAATTTCGAGTTGGATAGAACTGAATCTGCGCAATCAACTCAACCGAACTGCAAAGCTTCCATCTTGGGTTCCTTTGCGAGCTCGTCCTTTCTGCTTGCACTGTTCATAGCGCGTACAATGTTGTGCCGAAGCGCACATTGCGCGAGTACCTGCAAATGCATCAAGCGAAAAATGCGAAAGCAAACAAACACACGAACACACCATTCACACGCAAATGCATTCGCACACGCATACTCGTACAAACAGACGGCAGGATGTCGTGCAATGTGCATTTGCACCCACAACACCTCGGTGTGTCTTCAACCGGATGGTCACCACGTCGGAAGTGGTATTCTACGAGACCATGTCGCTGGAGGTGTGGAATTTGGAGCACGGGCCGGGGTCGGAACGGACGCATGTCAACCCGCCGACGGACACCTCGACGGCAACACTTCCCCTACTCGCCGAGGTCGGTGAGCTTGCTGATGAGGACGCCGTGGACGTCCGCCCTCGTTCCCCTCTCCCTGCCCTTCCTGCCCCTCCCCTTGTTGCCGACCTGCGTAAGCTGGCTCCGGTGTCGGCCTCCGGCGATGAGGGGAGACGTGGCGGTCGCCTATGGCACCGGCCAAGAGCATCGCCGACGGCCGACGTGACATCAGAGTGAAGTGAACGCCGACAGAGGAGGAAGGAGCAGGCCGAGGAGGTGCAGCCGACTGTCGCGAAGCCGGCGAAGGAGGCATCGGCAGCGCAGCAGCCAACTGGGGAAGAGGCGGCAAAGGACTCATACGGCTAAGTAACGGACTTACTCTTAGTACCACTCATATGGCTAAGAAATGCACGTAGTGTAAGTAACACTCATATTGCTACGTAACGCTCTTACTCTTAGCACCACTCATATTGGTATAAAACGTACTAACTCTTTGTACCACTCATATCGCTAAGTAACGCACATACTCTTAGTAGCACTTATCCATATAAGTGCACTTACTTTTAGTACCGCTCATGTCACTAAAAAAGTGTACATACTTACTGTTAGTACCACTCATATCGCTAAATAACGCACTTACTCTTAATACCAATACCACCTTTAAATAACGCACTTACTCTTAGTACCACTCATATCGCAAAGTAACGCGCTTACTCTTAGTACCACTCATATGGCTAAGTAACGCACTTACTCATAGTACCACTCATATGGCTAAGTAACGCACTTTCTCTTAGTACCACTCATATCGCTAAGTAACACTCTTACTCTTAATACCTCTCTAGAATATCGCTAAGTAACGCACTTACTCTTTGTACCACACATATGGCTATGTAACGAACTTACTCTTGATACCACTCATATCGTTACTTAACACATTACTCTTAGTACCACTCATATGGCTAAGTAACGCAGATACTCTTTGTATCAATCATATGGGTAAGTAATGCATTTACTCTTAGTACCACTCATATGGCTAAGTAACACACTTGCTTTACTACCACTCATATTGCTAAGTGACGCACTTACTCTTAGTACCACTCACATGGCTGAGTAATGCATTTTTCTTAGTGACACTATTATTGTCACGTAACGCTCTTACTCTTTGTACCACTCATTTGGCTAAGTAATGTACCTACTCATAGTATCACTCAAATCAAGAAGTAACGCACTTACTCTTAATACCACTCATATGGCTAAGTAACGCACTTACTCTTAGTACTACTCATATGACTAGGTAAGACGCGTTCTCTTAGTGCCACTCATAGCGAAGATAACTCAAGTAACGGGAGCCTGACTACAGGCTAGGCACGGGGTAGGAGTGATCTTTGCGTTTGTTCCATAGTTGTTTCCTTGTGCATGTACTACTTGCTGGTTCACGGGGAAATTTGGCAAGTGTTTCACTAGCAAAAGTTCACATTAATGGTACAATGAAGTTTGCAAGCAAGACTACATCGACTGCCAGCGCAGCACGGTCGACCGCGTGCCAGCACGACTTGGTCAACCGCGCTCCAGCAGTGCACAGTCGCGGTCTACCATTGCTGCAAGTCGACGACGTGCCAACACTGCAATTCGACGGCGTGCCAACGTTGCTTCCGCAGGACAGCAGCGCACCTGCTTCGCAGGTGCTCGCAGATGATTGGCGTGCCATGCCTTGTCACCTGCACAGCACAAACCAAATCGACCTCGTGCTGACAACTGCATCAGATCTGCCACGTCGACCTCGGGGTACCACCACCGAGGTCGGTCTCCGCCAATACCACCTGGGCGACCATCGCACTCCTCCGTAGAACCTTGTCACCCAGGTAACCTGGTCGACCAGGCAACCACGTCGACCAGCTGCTCCTTTACGTGCCCGTGGACCACCCAAGTCGACGACCACCTCTAGTCGACCTCACCAGGTCGACCACACCCTTGGTCGACCAGCTCCAAGTCGATGACACTCCTGGTCGACCAGCTCCAGTCGACCAGCACACCTGTTGGCCGACCCCGGGTCGGTATCACCAAGTCGACGCCTCCGATGTCGACCTCGCCACGTCGACCACCCGAAGTCGACGCCCTCCCAAAGTCGGCGCCTTTGTAGTGGCCCCCGTGCAGGTCGACCAGCCCCGTCGACCAGGTCGCCCACTGCTGCAGGTCGGCTGTGTTGGGTGCAAATTCACTTTGCACGACATCCTGCCGTCTGTTTGTACGAGTATGCGTGTGCGAATGCATTTGCATGTGAATGGTGTGTTCGTGTGTTTGTTTGCTTTCGCAATTTTCTCTTGATGCATTTGCAGGTACTCGCGCAATGTGCGCTTCGGCACAACATTGTACGCGCTATGAACAGTCCAAGCAGAAAAGGACGAGCTCGCAAAGGAACCCAAGATGGAAGCTTTGCGGTTCGGTTGAATTGATTGCGCAGATTCAGTTCTATCCAACTTGAAATTGTACTGTTTTGTTCGGTTGACTATAGTGTAGCAGGGCAGGAACTATAGGGGTACAATTTAGGTGAAGGTTGGATGTTGCTTGTCAATAACTGCATGCTACAGGGCCAGGGAAAACCAGCGGAACCAGCATTTGGCTGGTTGGGCAAAAACAAAACAGGTTCTGTTTTTAGAACCTGAACCTGGTTGTTGTTTTCCCAGGTTGGAAAAACAGAATCAGAGGTTGTTTACCAACCTACCACCTGCTATTTTGTCCAGCCAGGTTGGTTCTGTTGCTTGGAATTATTTGGGATCATCCCTGGTTGTTCCCAGGTTGATTCCCAAGGTCCTGGCTAGCTAGAACTATATCTTTCTCTGTTTGTACCTGAATATAGTCAATTGATTCAAGCAAATTCCTTCCTCGCTGGAGTTTCGTTTCTGCACTATTCGACGGCGGAATGCTACCCGAGTCAATGCTAGTATGCTAGCACTCCAACGCTAGGCAAACGCTGTCCAAGCCATAACTTAGTAATGGCAGAACTTTTCGTGAGGCAACTTGGCTTATTTTAAAGCTTTTGGAGCGAGCTTCGTTATAGCGAATTCTCAGCTTAATCCGATCGACGATCTGCACGGCACGCTGCGCGACGTTCAAGGTACTCTCGTTATTTTGGCTAAGTCATTCTTAACTCCTCTCTCTACAAACTTGGATCCAAGGATAGGGGCTGGTCTTGTACCAGGCACCCAGGAACCCTTGGAGGTGACCCCAAGGAGAGGTTTTAAGTTTGATGAAGTCTTAACAGTCTGAGTTTATTGGGCCCTTACACCAACAAGCTGGTATCAGAGCTGCGTTATAGCGATCCTCGTTATAGGTAGCTATGGCGGGCAATGCCTCGGCGGGAGCCAATAAATCTTCAGCCCAAGATCGTAGCGGCAGCCAAGATTCTGGTGTTTCGGCGCCAAAAGGAGCGCGAACCAACCAGGGCTCGCTGATCAAAGAGGTGCTGAAGAATTTCACCGTCGAGAAGTTCAATGGTGAGGGCTATGATGATTGGGCCTGGAAAATGCAACTTTACTTCCGTCAGATTTGATTGCTGAAACTAATGACTGGGGAGGAGCCTAGACCGAGTGACCCCGCGCTGCAGGAAGATTGGGACGAGCGCGCCTCGGCTGGCTACTATTTGATGTTGTTGGGTGCAAATTTACATTGCACGACATCCTGCCGTCTGTTTGTACGAGTATGCGTGTGCGAATGCATTTGGGTGTGAATGGAATGTTTGTTTGCTTTCGCAATTTTCGCTTGATGCATTTGCAGGTACTCGCGCAATGTGCGCTTCGGCACAACATTGTACGCGCTATGAACAGTGCAAGCAGAAAGGACGAGCTCACAAAGGAACCCAAGATGGAAGCTTTGCAGTTCGGTTGAGTTGATTGCGCAGATTCAGTTCTATCCAACTCGAAATTGTACTGTTTTGCTTGGTTAACTATAGTGTAGCAGGGAAGGCACTATAGGGGTACAATTTAGGTGAAGGTTGGATGTTGTTTGTCTGTATCTGCATGCTACAAGGCCAGGGGAAACCAGCGGAACCAGCATTTGGCTGGTTGGACAAAGACAAAACAGGTTCTGTTTTTTAGAACCTGAACCACCTGCTATTTTTGTCCAGCCAGGTTGGTTCTGTTGCTTGGAATTATTTGGGATCATCCCTGGTTTTTCCCAGGTTGATTCCCAAGGTCCTTGCTAGCTAGAACTATTTAATCCTTCTCTGTTTGTACCTGAATATAGTAAAATTGATTCAAGCGAATTCCTTCCTCGCTGGAATTTCGTTTCTGCGCTGTTCGACGGCGGAATGCTACCCGAGTCAACGCTAGTATGCTAGCACTCCAACGCTAGGCAAACGCTGTCCGAGCCAGAACTTAGTAATGGCAGAACTTTTCGCGAGGCAACTTGGCTCATTTTAAAGCTCTTGGAGCGAGCTTCGATATAGCGAATTCTCAGCTTAATCCGACCGACGGTCTGCACGGCACGCTGCGCGACGTTCAAGGTACTCTTGCTGTTTTGACTAAGTCCTTCTTGATCCCTCTCTCTACAAAATCGGACCCGAGGATAGGGGCTGGTCTTGTACCAGGCACCCAGGGACCCTTGGAGGTGACCCCGAGGAGAGGTTTTAAGTTTGATTAAGTCCTAATAGCTTGAGTTTATTAGGCCCTTACACCAACAGATGTCGCAGAGTTTGGAGCTGAACCAGCGTTACACATCACATCATGCACCTGCTGCCGGAGGTTGATTGCGGTCCAAAGGCGTGGACCGTGCTGAAGGAGCTGCACGCTCCTACCTCCGTTGCCGCGACACTCATGATGGAGAGGGAGCTGTCCGCGTTGCGATTGAGCGAGGGAGAGCCGGTACAACCAGTCCTGGACAAGATGCACGACCTCTACGCGAAGTTGGCGACTGCGGGAATCACATTTTCGGAGCAGACCAAGTGCTTGAAGATGCTGTCGCTGCTGCTGCCGGAATCGTGGCTTCAATTTACGAGCGGATTGAGCCTACCGCAGAACCAGAGCTTGTGACGCTTGAGTGGGTGCAGACGAAGATTCTGGAGGAGGCTTTCCGTCGCCGCCAACTAAGGGGTGGAGACGACGGCAGCAGTGGCTACGGGATGCAAGGGAGCCGACGTGGCAGAGGACGTGGCTTCGGTGGTGCTGGGCGCGGTGCAAAGAAGGACGACGACTCCAACGACCAACAAGGAGGTACCGGTTGGGGTCGCGGTGCGAAATCTGGACGTGGGGGCAAATCGGGTGCTGGTGGCAAAATGAAAGGGAGTTGCTGGTATTGTGAGAAGGAAGGGCACCCCTGGTTTTTGTGCTATAAGAAACCCAATGGATGGACCCCCCAGAATCGTCAACAGGATGGCGGCGCGCGGAGGAACCAGAAAAACGGCGCCAACATGGTCGCTGATTCGTCCGACAACAACCTGAAGGGCAACGGCGGTGCAGAGAAGAAGAAGGAGCGCACCGCGGGCCAGTTCTTCCATATTGGAGAGCAGGGGAGCAAGGAGACGCCTCTGCCAAGGTTGGAGTGGAGCTGCACCCCCTGGACTATTGGGTGTTGGACACGGGCGCTGCTTGGACGATGACGCCGCGCAAGAACCTGCAGGACGACGTACGCGCTGCACCGATTAACAAGATGTGCTCCGCCTCTGGACACGCGCTGAAGGTGGCTGGTGCGGGACGAGCTGCGTTTAAGGGAGCGGATGACAAGCCGGTGGTGCTGCACGACGTTCTCCTCGTCCCTGACCTCAAGGCCAACCTCATCTCCCTCCGTAAGCTTGCCAAGGCTGGGGTGAGCACTAGCACGGATGGGGCTCGCACATATAAGGGGAAGCTGTGAAGTCGGATGCTCTGGGATATGCATGAGAGCAAGGACGTGTACAGATCTATGTGGCAGCTGCCGGCGTTGGCGTGGCACGGTGGGGGGCAGGCTGGAGAAGGGTCTGCATCCCAGGGGGAGTGCAACGCCGTTGGAGGGGTTGGTGTGAAAGTGTCGGCCAGGTCTGGGGAGACAGATTGGGCAACGGCACACCGACGCTTGGGGCATGTGACAAAGCCTTTATTGAAGCAGCTGGAGAAGGATGGAGCCATCAAGGGTTTGAAGCTTAATGGACAGCCACCCGATAACAACTGTGAAATCTGTTTGCTTTCAAAGTTCACCCGTTTCCCTTTCCATAGTGTGGCTGGCAGGAGCAAAAAGCCTTTGGAGCTGGTCCACATGGACTTGGTGGGGCCGCTGCCGGTGCAAGGGCACAAGGGGGAGCGGTATTTCCTTGTGGATGATTGGAGCAGACTGATGTGGGCGTATCCGCTGAAGCAGAAGGACCACGCCGCCTCTTCAATACCCGAGACGATTGGCTGCCGTTCGTGGAGAAGCAAGCAGAGTGTGTGGTCAAGCTGATTAGGACAGACCGGGGTGTGAGTCCCTTGGAGCTGAAATGACGGCTTGGCTCAAGAAGCAGGGCATCCAGAGGGAGCTGATCACTGCTTACACCCCACAGTCCAATGGTGTAGCAGAACGGGCAAACCGGACCATTCTGGAGACAGCTAGGGCACTGCTCATAGAATCTGGGCTGAGCAATTCTATGTGGCCTCATGCTTGTTGGTGTAGGGCCTAATAAACTTAAACTCAAGCTATTAGGACTTAATCAAACTTAAAACCTCTCCTCGGGGTCACCTCCAAGGGTCCCTTGGTGCCTGGTACAAGACCAGCCCCTATCCTCGGGTCCGAGTTTGTAGAGAGAGGGATCAAGAAGGACTAGTCAAAACAGCAAGAGTACCTTGAACGTCGCGCAGCGTGCCGTGCAGACCGTCGGTCGGATTAAGCTGAGAATTCGCTATATCGAAGCTCGCTCCAAGAGCTTTAAAATGAGCCAAGTTGCCTCGCGAAAAGTTCTGCCATTACTAAGTTCTGGCTCGGACAGCGTTTGCCTAGCGTTGGAGTGCTAGCATACTAGCGTTGACTCGGGTAGCATTCCGCCGTCGAATAGCGCAGAAACGAAATCCAGCAAGCGAGGAAGGAATTCGCTTGAATCAATTTTACTATATTCAGGTACAAACAGAGAAGGATTAAATAGTTCTAGCTAGCAAGGACCTTGGGAATCAACCTGGGAACAACCAGGGATGATCCCAAATAATTCCAAGCAACAGAACCAATCTGGCTGGACAAAATAGCAGGTGGTAGGTTGGTAAACAACCTCTGGTTCTGTTTTTCCAACCTGGGAAAACAACCAGGTTCAGGTTCTAAAAACAGAACCTGTTTTGTCTTTGCCTAACCAGCCAAATGCTGGTTCCGCTGGTTTCCTCTGGCCTTGTAGCATGCAGATACAGACAAACAACATCCAACCTTCACCTAAATTGTACCCCTATAGTGCCTTTCCTGCTACACTATAGTTAACCAAACAAACAGTACAATTTCGAGTTGGATAGAACTGAATCTGCGCAATCAACTCAACCGAACTGCAAAGCTTCCATCTTGGGTTCCTTTGCGAGCTCGTCCTTTCTGCTTGCACACTGTTTCATAGCGCGTACAATGTTGTGCCGAAGCGCACATTGCGCGAGTACCTGCAAATGCATCAAGCGAAAATTGCGAAAGCAAACAAACACACGAACATTCCATTCACACCCAAATGCATTCGCACACGCATACTCGTACAAACAGACGGCAGGATGTCGTGCAATGTAAATTTGCACCCAACACACTCCCCCTCAGCCTGCCGGCTGCATCCCCATCATTCCATGCTAGTTCATGCTCATTCCACTCATGCGCACACAACGCCAATGAGGCTCATCCGCAAGCCTCTTGGTGAGAAAGTCTGCTGGCTGCTGGTGAGTCTTGATGTAGATTGGATTCACCGTCCCCCTCTTCACCTCCTTACGCAGCCAGTGCCACTTGATACGCATGTGCTTGTTCAGCCCATGAAGCACAGCGTTCCTGGCCATCCCAAGAGCCCCCTTGCTATCACAAAACAGCGGCGTAGCAACTTTCTGCTCCTGGCCAATCTCCTCTAACAGCCTCCTCAGCCAAATCACCTCCTTCACCCCATGGAACATCGCCATGTACTCTGATTCTACGGAAGAGAGTGCCGTCTCCGTCTGCTTCTTGGACCTCCAACTAACAGGTCCTCCCCCAACTACGCAGATGTATCCTCCCACAGATGAGGAATCCTCCTTCTCAGAAGCCCACGTAGCATCGGTAAAGCAAGTGAGAAATAGCTTGCCTTCTCCAAGCTCTCCCCCTTCTCTTCATCAGCACCTCCACCCCTTTCCTTCTCTGCTTCACCTGTGCAGATGCGGAGTATTGAACTCCAATGCTTGGGTGAGAGTTCAGGAA